>JANFAB010000079.1:0-311423 GCA_024613165.1 Pisolithus albus
CACATGCCCAAGCTCTGGGCAACATCTGTCTTCGCCTTGCGCCCCCAGTGCGCATTCAGGTGTCGACCCACTCGACTGCCAAGGCAACTTGGGACGCCCTCGAGTCCAAGTATGGCAAGCCCGGCATCGCCGCGGCCTATGCCGACTTCAAGACTCTGATGGAGACCTCCGTCCCGGGTGATCAGCACCCTGCCCCAGCTCTTACGAAAATTATGGCGCACTTCGCCAAGCTCGCCGATGCCAGCTTCGAGCTTTCTGCCCCGGTCCAGGCGATGATCGTCCTCGCCAAGCTCCCTCCTACTATGGAGGTTGTAGCTCAGTTGCTCAATCAAGCTAGCAGCGAGGTTGACAGCATCAAAACGCTGAAACCGGATGGCATAGTACGTGCCGCCACTCTGAGTTGGGAGCAGAGGAACTCCCGTCGCAAACCACACGCGTCCGCCAACAAGCTTAGCGCCGTCAAGCGCAAGCAAGGCGACCCCCACTTCTCGCAGCAGCAACAGCAGCAGCAGAAGCCCTCTGGTTCCGGCGGCAACAATGCGCCGAACCAGGAGAAGGGGAAAAAGAAGAACAAGCATGGTAAGCGTGGAGGGAAGAAGCGTCAACACGATGACGAGGAGGCCCACATGGCCTCCATGGTTGTGACCACTGGCCCTGAGCCAGCTCCTGATCCCAGGAAACTTGCGCACACCGTCGGTGCAGCGCAGTATGGTCCTCCCAGCTTCCCCCAGATGGTAAAGGCCTTCGAGCTGGCCCATTGCATTGGCATAGAACTGACCCCTCAGCGGGTCAAAATATTAGATTCCTGTATCCCGTCGCCATTCGTCCAGTCCGCCCCAGAGGCAGGTCCATCTAAGCACCCTCGTCTTGAGGTGCGCAACCCGTCTCCCAATGTTGAAGACACCGTCTCCATCGGTACCATCTACGACAGGGATATTGACGCCGACATAGCAGAAGCTGCTGGCATCGACTTAACCATGGATAGGTTCGTCGTCCCCTCCGGTTCACTTAAGCAGGACACTAACTCCGCTTACGCTTGCAATTCTGTGCGGTATATAGCAAGTAGTAATAGCATGTATTCTATCTTTTCGAATACTACTTGTGTCCATGCGCTGTCCTATGCCATGTGTGTGAACTGTAAGGGAAAGTGTAAGCATGACGACCCCGAATGGGTGCTCGACTCTGGTGCTTCCAACCATTTCACGAATGACCTTGATGACTTTGTTGATTATGAGCCACTCAAAGGGGACCAACAACTCCCTATCCAGACTGCGAATGGAGCCTCCATTGCAACTGGGAGAGGAACCGTCCTCGTTTATTCAGGACTACCAAATGAGCGCCAAGGAGACCTTGTGCGGCTCTATCCCATTTACTATATGCCGGATTTACGGGGCCGGCTAATCTCACTAGGTGTGCTCCTCAAACAAGGTGCTGTCATGCGCGGTAACTCGTCGCATCTGACGATATATAGCCCTGATGGAAATGCATACCTGACCTGCGTCCCCAGGGAGAACAAGGACACTATTTTCATGCTGAAGTCGCCTGCTGTGCTGACTGAAGCAACACTTTGCATGGTAACCTATGATACTATGCATCGACGTCTGGGACACCCCTCTAAAGACGTCCTGTGCCAAGCGCAGAAACATACCAGGGATTTCCCTGAGATCGAGTTACCCACCAAGGACAAGATATGTCCTGGTTGTGCTCTGGGCAAGATGCCTAACAGAGCCTTCCCACCGAATGAGCGCAGAGCTTCGCAGCCGTTCGAGTTAATACACTCCGATCTGAAGTCCTTCCCCATTGCGTCTTATCGCAAATTTAAATATGTGATTGTCTTTTTAGACGACTATTCATCACATGCATGGACAGTAAATCTGCGCACTAAAGATGCTGCGATTTCCGTGACCAAAAATTTTCTGCAGATGGTCCGCGTTCAATATAATGCCTACGTCAAAGGCTGGATGTCCAATGCAGGGGGAGAGTATAAATCTGAAGCCTTCGATCGAGTTTTACAGGAGAAGGGAATTCGTATATTCCAAAGTGCACCTCGCACCCCTATGCAAAATGGTCGCGCAGAGAGAATCATGCGCACCCTCATGGACAAGGCCGAGTCTATGAGAATCGAGGCTTGCCTCCCTGACTCCTGGTGGGAGTTCTCTTTCTCACATGCGACCCATGTTTACAACAGGTCACCGATGCGCCGTATTAACTGGCGCACCCCATATCAGTTGATTAATGGGGAGGAACCATCCATCGATCACCTTCGTGTCTTTGGATGCGGCGCATATGTATATTTGCCTGCCGAGGCTCGCGCCAACAAGATGGCTGTGAAGTCTGAATTAATGACCTACATTGGTGTTGCTCCAGGGAATGAGCGCAATTATTTATTCATGCGCCCCTCCAATGCCATATTCACTGCGGCACATGCAACTTTCGATGAGAGCGCATTCCCCCGCTGCTCCTCGACTAGATCTCGCGTCAGACAACCAGTCCGCGATGATCATGAGCCCACTCATGAGGCCCCTGCACCACCTGAGGATGACCCTCCTCGTCCTTCGCGCCCCACTCAGGATAGACAGCGCGCTGAGACCCCAGTGGAGCAGGAACCTGTTCCTCTGCCGCCGAGAACACCTTCTCCAGCTTGAAACCCACCACCACCCCAGGAACCTCGCCGCCCTCGTAAGGAGCGCAGGCCCCCTGTACCTCCAGCACCAGTGCGCCCCCAGAGGGAGCGCAGACCTCCAGTTCACCCAGGAAATGTCTATGGCGAACGGCGCCACCCTGTCGAACAGTTCAGGGATATTGAAAATGAGCGCCGATGGAGAGAAACAGTTGGCGAATCATCAGGATCTCGCCCTGTGCCAGGAGGATTCCCAGAACCACCCCCTGCTCCGTCCCCCAGTAGTGAGGATGACGTCGAGCGGATATGCCGGGAAGGGGGAGTAGACCTGGCAAATTTCCTCCTCGCCAAAGCGGTCCCCTCTAGTGAGCCTCCCAAACTTAATGTGCGGGAATGGTCTTACTGCGACATCGCTCGCCTACCCAAGGCTGAGCAGCAGCAGTGGGAAACTGCGTGTCGTGAGGAGCTTGACATGCTCCGAAAGCGGAAGGTCTTTGACCTCGTAAGCTGCCCAAGGGGGAGAAAGGTGATTAAAAACCGTTGGGTATTCGACGTAAAATCCGATGGCTGGAAGAAAGCTAGGCTTGTCGCCAAAGGCTACTCCCAGGTCGAAGGCTTAGACTTTGACCAAATCTTCTCACCAGTAGTGCGCTACGAAACTGTGCGCCTTATGTTCGCGCTTGCTGCGCTTGAAAACTGGTACATCTCAGCACTCGATGTCAGGAGCGCCTATCTATATGGCGAACTTGAAGAAATCTATATGGAGCAACCTGAAGGCTTTGCAGTGCCTGGGCAAGAGCAGAAAGTGCTCCGCTTAAAGTGTGCCCTCTATGGCCTGAAGCAGGCTGGCCTGGCCTGGTGGCGAACACTAGATAAGTCCCTAAAGGAACTAGGTTTTGAGCGCCTCAAGTCCGATGCTGGACTCTTCCTCTACAAGAGGAAAAACACAGTCGTCGCCATTATATATGTGGATGACGCCCTCTTCTGTGGCCCTAGCAAGGCTGTAGTCGATGAGGTTAAAGCGCTGTTCATGCGCAAGTGGGAATGTAGAGATCTTGGAGAACCTACAGAGTTCCTCCGAATGTCCATCAAGCGCCAAGGCCGCAAGATCTATCTCGATCAATGCGCCTATCTCGACAAAATCGTTGAGCACTGTGGACTCCAAAATGCCAAACCGACAAAGACTCCACTACCCACTGGATACTATGCCCTACCAAACGACGAGCCTGCCGACCCAGAGCTCAGAACTCGTTTCCAGACAGTGATTGGGTCACTGCTCTACATCATGTTAGGCACCCGTCCTGACATTGCATATGCTGTGACGGCTCTATCGCGACACTCTGCGAATCCGTCCAAGGAACACCTAGATAAAGCGCTGTATATCTGCCGCTATCTACTTGGGACAAGAAATTATTCCCTCGTTTTCAATGGTGATTCTGGCCTAGGCATCACTGCATGTACAGACTCAGACTGGGCCTCTGACCCTTCCACTCGCCGATCGCAGACAGGATTCTTCCTGAAACTCGCTGATGGCATCTTCAGTTGGACATCACATGCCCAAAAGACAGTAGCCCTGTCATCCACTGAAGCAGAATACATGGCGCTCAGTGACTGTAGCCACCAAGTAATCTGGATTCGAAACCTGCTCGAGGAATTGGGATATAAGTTGAAACCCATTCCGATTTGCGGTGACAACCAGGGAGCCTTGTTTATGGCTTCAAACCCTGTGACCGAGAAAAGGTCCAAGCACATCGATATTCGCTACCACTACGTGCGCGAAGCTGTGGCTGACAGCAAAGTCGCCCTATTCTTTATTGATGGTGCTGAAAACCCTGCGGACATGTTCACCAAGAACTTGGGTCGCAACAAATTTGAAAAAATTCAGGGCACAACTCAGGCTTGAAATCTATCAGGCTGACGACTAAAACTGGCTGCACTTAATTGTAGCGCCATCCTATGCTTGCGCACTTTAACCAGCGACTTAGCAAGGGGGAGTGTTGAACACGCGCCTAATCAGTGCAGCGTGGGAAGTAGTTACTACATAGGTAGAACAACACTTAGTCCAAATGCGGTAGACAATAGCTACGACTATTTAGGTAGTTGTCAAACGTCACATCACACTCACCCTGTGGTATATAAAGGCAGCCTGTGGCGCCCCAAAATACAATCGCTTTTGCCTTCATAACTTCGCCTCAACTCGTTACACTCTAACCTAAGGTGAGTCCAGTGGAGCTGGCCTCTGTGCCATGCACCGTTGCTCAACAATAACCGCATTGATGTCCTTCTTCCGCCTAGAAAGAGGTTTTCCCAGAGTATTCTCATCCATCGTCTCGTTGAATAGGATGGCATGATCAGCTGGATGCTGCAAGATCCAGGTCAGTAGATCTCGCGTGAGGTGAGGATACGGTTCCCAATGGACAGCCTCATTTGCAGATGTCTCTGTTGATTCCTGAGTGCGTTTCTTCGTGTGCTTCATCTAAGATTTAGCAGGGTATGGTGAATATGTTCCATATGCAGGACTGCAGTAGGCTCACCCTAGACTTTGCTGATGTCTGGGGGGCAGGCTGGGGAAGAAAGTAGTACTGAGGAGGTTCCCTACCACCCCCGGAGGGACCCATGGTGGATCCCATGATTATCTTCGATCTGAGCTGTAGGCGAGCAGAGCGTCGTTGGCCTGGACGAAGGGGAGACATCATTTCAAACTCCGCTTGAATTTTGCCACATGACCTAAGAACTTAGCTGAGTTTCTCACTGGAAATTTGTTGGCTGAGCCCAGGCTGAGCCAACTTTGAATACCGTTACTTATTTTAAACGTCCTGACTTTTCATAGTGAGGGGCGTTCCGCACAGCCACACTGTAAACGGACACGGAGTTAGCCGGGTCAAGGCCACCAGAAGTTATACACTGGCAGTCACTCGATCGTGCTGTAGCTACCAAGTGACAGCAGCTATGATTCGCAACCTTCCACCGACACGGAAAATATCCAAGTGCACGACGCCGCGATATCTGTCGACTTCGCGAGTACTACGTCAGGAGAATTCGACTTCCACTACGTCTCCCAACGTTGGAACAGTGGCAAGTCCCAAGAAACCGATTGGCGGCTTCCGTGGAGGGTCTGTATCCAACTAAACAGTACTTTTGATGCCATGCTCACCTTGTGCACCTGTAGTTTGATTGGATTCTTGTTCGGCTTTTCGCTAGCTTCTGCATTCGCTGCCTACCATTTACTGGACGAGTACAAAGCCGCTTCGGCAGCTCTCCAAACGAGCGTAGAAGAGTTGAGAACTAGCACTGAAAAGGTCCACTCTGGCACAGCACAATCTGTCGTATCCGCTGACTTGTGCAATTGCTAGGTATCGGCGCATGTACGACGAATAGAAGCCGTTGAGAAGGACTTGAAGGCGCTCTCGCAAAGTTCTGCAAGTAAAGATGATCTAGCTAGAGTACGCGCGGAATTGAAGAAAGTGTATGACGGTCTCCACATCGGTGAGTAGGACCCTCCGCTGTGTGCCAAATATACGTTGCTCAACACTCCCATGAAGAATTTCTCGACCTCCGATCCCATGTTTGGGGTATGCGTAAGTACATTGAGTCGTAATGGAGCGACAGTAGATCTAAGAGTATTTCCAGAACAAGACCTCCACGCACTGGCTAAGAAGGAGGCAACTAATATCCGGGTGTAGTTGCCTCGAACACACATTGCCTAGACACATGAATGCAAGTCATATCCCTTCATGCTGCATTGTGGGCATGCCAAGTGCTGCCGTACGTCTCCGCTCCATCCGTGTCGGTGCCAAGGGCCCGGTTCCAACTTATTTAACGAAGTGTCCTCACTATTCCGCACATTCACCGTCCGTGACCGCCTCGCTCAAATCAAGGTGTGCGAGAAGATGCATTTGAATTGTGTTTGCTGCTGCGAATATCTTTACTAAATCAGACTTTTTCGGACAGCTATCATCACGCCACCATTGAGGAGTGCGTAGACAGCCGATGTTCGACCACGAGCATTATAAATGTACTCGGGAAGTTGGTGACTTGCCCATCATACCGCCGTCCCTACCGAATTCATTCGAAGCCCGAAGTGAAAATTACGATCCTACACCGGACTGATGAACAGTTAATAGCGAGCAAGGTTCTTGACGCGCCCTTGGCCCATGAAAAAAAATGCAGGTTTCCCGTCTTGCACGGAGCCTGATCAATTAGTGGGCAGCCGTTGCTTGTTACATACCAGCGCCATAATATCCTTCTTTCATTTCCGTTCACCGGACATGCTTCCGCGCCACTGCCACACCTGAATCAGACTGTCAACTGTTCGCGCGTGGCTTACACGGTACGTTCTCTGACAATTGGTACCAATTTTGTTACAAGACAGGTTCCCTGGGCATAGCGAATGAACAACAAATGATTCGATGAGGCAAGACACGGAAGTCCTTTATCAGATGACTACGATCTCCGTGTCAGACATTGGAATCGTCACTACTACCTTGTAATAGGGCGCGATGAGGAGCCGTCCGACGAGTACACAACTACGACAATATCAGCATAGCCTCCAATGAGACGCAAACGACCGTATCCAGTGAGCCCCACCAGACCAGTGCAGAAGTGTGTTGGTCTGCATATCCCGTACATATAAGGAGGAGAACCACTCTTTCCGATACAACAATATTTACGAGGTCTACATGTCATGGAGCAGTCTCCATGGGACTCGAGGCATTCGCAGCAATGACACTCTCAGAGCCCAAGCGCGCCTTACGCTTCGCCTTCAACGCGTCAACTTCCTCTTGTAGTTTGTTCTATCGTGGGGAAGCCTCAATGAACGATAACAAAGGGATACGATTTATGCGCACCACTTTGACTTCTAGTTCCGATTTGTCAAATATCGAATACGGGGCTTGCGGCGCCTGCCGCTTCATGTTACCTGTGCGACAATGAGTGGGACCATTTACGGGAAGACGACTGTGAACGCGTGCCAAATGCGGCTTGTTTGAACACCTCTTCCATCAGCTCATGGTTGCGTCGGTACCTCGTTATGGCCAGCGTGCGGGCGGATATCGTTTCGGTTTCATCTGAAGATTGGCGAATGAAAGACGAGAATATGACTACAATATTCCCTTACCTGCCGAATCGTCGTCGTCCAGCCGAGGTGGACCAGGACGCTGCTCCATGATCAGCTGAATGTCAAATGGCTCTACGAACGGAGAAAATTTCATCTTACGCCACCACTCATACTACTGCCTCGCTCTCTAGGTCGTTCCCGTTCTCGCCGTCTCTCGAGTGCCTCCATAGCACTGTTCTGCTGCGCGAGCATCGCTTGCGGGTTCATCGCCATCCCGGGAGAATTTACGTTGATGACCGGAGGATTCATACTCTGTTGATTCACGCCCATGGGATGTGGCGGCATCCCCATGGGTGCTTGAGGAGGGGGAGGAGGAGCGGATCCAGAGGGGTAGACTTTTTGACCCATCTTTTCACCCATGATATATACCGACGGTTCGGTGATCTGACGGAGGGGGTATTGGCGTACGGGAGAACTAAGTAGTGACGGGATTATTTCTGTTCGATCGTAGGAAAGGACAGTTGTTTGAATTACGAATGTGGCACAAGTAATAAAGAAAACTCACGTATGGCCGGCCCGCGCGCGTAGTGCACGAGTACGAGCTGGGGGTGCCCTCCTCTGTGTAGACGGTACCGCCGTCGGACGCGCCAAGCAGTCGTGTCCTGAGAATTAGGCACAAAACCGTACTTGGTTTCTGAGATTTCCATTTCCTGAGATAAAAATTAGGATGAGCGATTGCGTAGACCGCGAGGACAGGACATACCTTATTACCGACAGGTATGACAAGGCGCGTCTCTTGATCCTGATACCGAATACCATCGTTGGGAAACTGCGTTGGGTTTTGAAGGTATAGTAGGAAAAGTTGTCCTTCTGTAAATAAAACAGACGTTGAACCGACAGTTTCCGTCTATCTAATGGGTCTGGATATCATACCGGCTGGTTTGTCTATGAATGTCCACATGTAGGGAACGTTCTGAGACATCTGAAGTGCCCTGAGCAGCATGTTTGCCGCAGCTTCTATGCTGACCGAAGCATGTAATCCCAGGTTCTCTGGGAAGCGCAGACATGGCGGGTCTGGGTGGGGGTGGGGTTGTTGCTGGAAAGACATTTCAACGCGGACTCGAAGGAACCCTGCCCGCGAAACAAGAGTATGGGTCACGTGATACGTCCATCCCCCCTATTTGCAGTCCGACGTGTGTCACTCAGTTGTCAGGTTCATCGCCTCAAAGAGTACTACACGTCAGAGGTATGTGCGCCATATGATTTCACGTTATCTACTCATCCCAACAGCTCCTGTGATACCCTCAGTAAAAAAAAAAGAGACGTGCAAGCCGAGATCGCTAAAGACGACCAGCCGAAGCTTCCTCTGGTAAGTTGAGAACTTGGTGGCACTTTTTCCAGCAGTGGTTGACAATCGCGGACGGTGCCAATCGGTGATCATTTGCTCTAACCATGGCGACCCTCGCTCAAGTGTAAAAGTGGACGGATCCCACCGTTAGCTTGAAGGCAGACCTTGGCCGTCGTCGGCTACACAATTGCCCTAGTCTTCTGCGACCACGCAAAGTAGGACCAGATAAAAGTTCTGCTGATAGGCATTGCAATCAGTAAAAGAACAGAACCTCACTGGCGCCATAACTATGCCTTGTTATGTCCGTCTACTTTGTCATGGCCCTTCCCGCACTTCTCGACACGTCCGCAGTGGTGTCATTTAAGTGGACCGCCTATAGCGCGCCATTACCCATTCCTACCAGTGACGATAAACCGGGACGCACTGTTAAGGCCGCAAGTTGTTCTGTAACAGCCACGAGACCGGCGTCCTGCTGCTGAACCTCGGGAGTGGCTGTGTGAAGACAAGTACAGACTACTGTGCTCAATGTCGATGATTTCGACCCACGCGCCTGTATGTCTTCGGGGCGTTTTTCTAACCCGGAATCGCGACGGATCGACGTACAGCGGGAAGTTCTTACCTATGAGAGTGACCATGCGGAGGTAAGATTTAATGGGGTCGGTAAAGTGACTTTTGACGTGCGGCCACACTACTATGACTGTGGAATGTGAGCTTCGGCCCTGTTTATGGACATACTTGGTTCTGCTTCATGTATCCATGAAGACAAATGGGGACGTGGAACTCGCAGTAGAGAGGATGATCCGTATATGATTCCCGTTGCGAACACGGGATATTAGTTGGCTGAGTGTTACAAGACACGTGCGAGATTGTTCAAGGCATATTCAGCAGTGGAGGCGAAGGCAGAGGCATCGACAGCGGGGCTTGATCACTTCTCTTCCACAGACGAAGGCGGGGAAGAACAGGCTACCAAGAAAGATGAGGGTGGTAAGAAAGACGAAAATGATGACGAAGCTGAAGACGAAAATATTCCCGCCTGTTTTTACTTTACAGTAACAACAAAAGTGGGAGTCCATGCTAACGAAAATTTCTAAGTCTGAGTGAGGTGACCCTCCCCGGTCATCCTCACAGTTGATTCGCCCTCGATGCCTCCAGTTCGCGCCGCAACTTCGCATTTTCCTCTTCTGCAGCTTGGCGTTGCTCGCGTTCCCTTCTCGTGCCTTCTTCTGCAGCCCGGCGTTGCTCGTCCGCTGCCCGATATTGCTCATCCGCTGCCCGACATTGTTCGCGTTCCCTTTCCGCTGCAGCCCGGAGTTCTGCAATTTCCCGTCGCCTCGCTTCTTCTCGCTGTTCAGGTTATGGGATGTATAAATAGCGAACTTGAACAAGATAATGCGTACCTCTTGTTCAACTCTGCACTCCTCTTCAATCTCCGCGTCCAAAGCAGTCTGAGCTGTTTTATACTCTCCGCACACCACATCCACGCTCGACTTTTGTGGGATCCGAATCCAATAACAGCTGCCTCCATTATGTTTTGTGATATCTTGCTTGGCACCGGGAAATAGGCGCTTGCTTGCCTCGAACACGGCTGCAACAAACCAGTAGCACCGCGTATTCATAAGCTGGTATGTTGACTCGAGTGCCGAAGTTACAACGAGCAAAGTCGCCAACTTGTTTGCGGACGGCCCGGCGTCTTCGGGGAACGTTAGCGTAGAGATAGAATCGGAATCATTGCACTTCTGCTCCATGTCGGCGCCGGCTATGCTATCCAAGGTGGCGTGAACGACCTCTTCGTTGGCTAAGCCACGAGAAATGAAGCTGGAGGAAGATGAGGCGTTCCTGGACGATCCCTCTGCCTTGAGCTTATTTTTCCTGTCGGTCACAGTAGAATTGCCTCTGGCGATGGGACTGGTCTCGTCGGCACTACTCGCAGTGGAGTCACTGGCGACGTCTGGCGAAGCGAACGGTGGTGTGATGGTTACTGATGGAATGCCAGGACCTATCACAGAATCCGTCGGATTGGCTGGGGGACTTGTAGTATCGGTAGGCTCTGTAGTACCTATAGAATTATTAGGGGGTTGAGTCGAAGGTCAGAACACGAGAACTTGACCAGGAAGCCTATCCTTGCCCTCGTTGCTATCACCTGCACCCCTCTCGGCGATGAGAATGGCCGTATGCACTTTGTCAGGAGAGGAGATATCGAAGCGTAAAAATTCATGTTGTGCACTTTTGCGCCCCTTGTACCAGCGAATCTTGGTGACCAAACACTCCCGTGTAATGAGGTTTTTGCGAATAAGCGTTTCGTTCCACATTTCGATGGGGGTCATCGAGATGGGCCTGCCTTTCTCATAGTTGGTGAACAATCCGGGGATCTTGGGAGGTTCTGGCGCCATTCGAGAGAACCAAAGGATTCGTCGTAGAAGCTTGGGGAGATTTTTGTATATGTTTCTCGTGTCGAGGACCATCTTTATACGCAAATGAGGTTGGCTGGTGCTTCGTCCTTGAGTTATCGCGAACCAACGTCAACGTTCAGCAACAAGTCATTCGGTGGCCACGCACCGCTCCTAATTACACAATAGGGGGTATTCAGAGGGGGTTCAGCCGACAAATCTTACTAATTAGATTCTGTCCGAATGGGGCATTTTTGAAAACAGCGGTTAACTATGGAACGTGTTTTGAAGTCATCGCAATGCTCGACTCTGCGGTCAGGGAATATCAACTGGATACAAGTAAGTAGCACGGTACTTTTGTAATCCCAGGTTCTCTGGGAGGCGCAGCCATGGCGGGTCTGGGTGGGGGTGGGGTTGTTGCTGAAACACCTTGCAAGGCGGACTCGAAGGAAACCTGCCCGCGAAACAAGAGTATGGGTCACGTGATACGTCCAGTTGTCAGTTTCATCGTCTCAAAGCTTGTTTCGACAGTACTACACGTCATAGGTAAGTGCGCCATATGATTTCACGTTATATACTCATCCCAGCAGTTCCTGTGATACCCCAGTAAAAAATAGAGACGTACAAGCTGGGATGACCAGCCGAAGCTTCCTCTGGTAAGTTGAGAGTAATCCTGCCCTGTCGAGCAGTTTACATCGAATATACTCACTTGAACGCGGCTCAGCGGCTGTGATTAGTATGATTGAATTCGTCATTGGGATGAAACCTCGTGTCCCAGGTGTCGCTCCACGTGCAACTCCATCGTGACCAGCTTGACAAATGGCGCACGCGGTAGGTAATAAAAAGTATCCGACAGAAATGCAAAACATACCACAAGCGATTCATTACCCAGCTTTTCTCCAAGCACAATCCTATAGTTCTTGTTCATGTCTACTTCCACGGTATACCCCCTACCGTCCTTGTCCTCCGAGCTCAAAGCTGCTCTGCAAGAACGCACGGAACACTGCCTCAGGAGTATAGCGGCGGCCAACATTACCACCCAATATGGCAATTCTGCTGTTTCGCTTTCGCCCTTCCGCCAGGCCATCGTGGGGAAGAACGTGAAAGAAGACCCTACGATAATTGAAGATTTCCGTCGAGTCGTCCCGGTTACCGACTACGAGTCTTACAGCCCCTTCGTGGCCAAGTTTTTCAGCCATCCCCGCAAACGATCTGAGCTCGAGAATCTACTGGCACCTGGTCTCCCGAGTTTCATCGGTATATCCAGTTCCACCACCAGAAACAAATCCAAGCTCTTTGCAAAATATTCTCGCGGATGGTCCAATACGCCCCCTTCATTCGCTGAGCTTCTGCAATCAGCCAAGTCAGAAAAGACTGCGTACATTTACTGCTTTGCCTATCGAGAGTTGTTAGAAGTCATCGGGGACGATGGAGGGATAATGAAGAAGATTCCCGTGTGTATTGGGACGTGCGGCGGGGTGCGTGACGCGGAGAACTGGTCAGTGGAGACGGACAGCACTCGCATGGGGGCTATAAGTGAGGCGCAATCGCTTCATGTGGCATGATTTGGCGTTCAATGCTGACGCGTAGTACAGTGCCAGGTCACGTTTCACCTTGGGCAACAGGATTCATCACCCATCACCGGTCTTTTCTTCTGATTCACGCATTATTCGTACTCTCGGAACCGGAGCTCGAGAGATTCATTATGACCTTTCTGACTTTCTTCGTTGACCTCATCTACCACATCCAGGAGCACTGGGACATGCTCCTCAGCAGCGTGCGGGACGGGACGATTCCCGATATCGAGCATATTGACCATGTCCGGACGTACTTGGAGGTGAACTTTCGGGCGAACCCACAGCGAGCAGAGGAACTCCAGAGTATAGGTCCTCCGCTGACTTGTAGTGCATGGGCAAAACGCGTCTGGCCGAACCTGGAGACCCTCGTATGCATTTGCAGCGGTACGTTCGCTACGGTGATGCCCAAGGTGATGGCTTTTGTGTGTCATACCGGCGATGCGGTTCTGATTATCCAAGACAGGCAAGGTCGATCCTTGGGCAAAATGTTCTCATTCAAAACGTGGGATACGGGTGTACGGAATGCATAATGGGGAGAACGCTCAACGTTGACGATACCGAAACGTTCGTCTTCGACACTGGGGATTTCGTTGAATTCCTGGACATATCGGAGGCGTTGGTACATGAAAATATACTTCAAGCTGTGCGTTCTTCGATGCCTTCCTACAGCTAATTTGACGTATAGTTTCGTTAAAGTGGGATCTCCAACCGGGAAAGTGCTACCAACCCGTGGCTACCACAGAGGACGGGCTGTGGAGATACCTCATAGATGATATCGTTCAGGTCACTGGGTTCGATCCTCGAAGCGGCTCCCCTGTATTTAAGTTCTACGGAAGAAAAAAGTAAGAGTATTAGGCACTTATTCTGATGGGAAGTACAGGTGTCTGATACGCACATAGCCTGGCGATCCGTCTCCCGTATGCTGCGATTACCGAGGCACATCTCATTAGCGTCGTTTGGGCAATCGACACAGAAGATATTGTCAAAGTACAAGAATTCACAGCCATCGTTGACCAGCGTGAGCTTCCGCAAACAGTGGGTTTTTTCTTCGAAATCACAGGTGGCACTGGTACGTTGTTGCATCGATCGGACTGGAATGGCCCCAATCCACTATTACTATACAATTTAGGTCATCTCGCTAAATTCGCAAGACAAAAGGCCTTCGAAGCGCTCGTGGCGACAAATGAAGAGCACCAACGCGCATTTGACACAGGATGCCTTCGTCTGCCGACCATTCGGATAGTCAGGAATGGGACCTTTGCTGAGTACCGGCTGTGGCGGGCTGAGTCCATGAAAGCGGGTATTGGTCAGATCAAGGTGCCTGTCGCACTGTTGAATGAAGGTCAGCAAGAGTGGATCGCGGAGAGGGTTGTAATGGAACTATAAGTGACCTGTGTAACACTGACCACCTGGTGTATCACTTGGGGGGCTCGATATCGATGTGAGATTCTTTACCTTGTTTGCGCGTCATGTCTTGCGTAGCCACTGGCTGGTGGTCCAAGACTCGGCACCCCAACGTCTTACGCACATAAAGGGATACGACGCCCTCTGCGCTATATGCCCAGCAACTGCGGAGATCGGGCCTGAAACAACACAACAACCGAGAATTTTAGTTGTGGACGAACAGGTACCGACTACCGAATGTTGAGTAGGGCCTGTAAAGCTTAGAATCGACTTCGGCATCCGAAGTGCAGACGACCACGGCTGTATACATGGGCTGACCTGTAATTGTAGTACGACTTCTTCGCAGTCGTCTTCCTGCATTGTACGATTGTCAGATGCAGTGTGTGGAGTGAGCTTGGCTGTCCTCATATTGAATCCGCAGCCACAGCCACGCCAAGGGACGGAGACCCTGCAAAAGTAATAAGAAACAGTGCCCTCGTCCATTCACATACAAACTTTCCACTCATAGGATCCCCTCGACAACGCGACCGGCTGAGAAATGTCGAGATACCCAGAGGTGAGTCAAGAATGCATGCTGGGCACCCATCTCGATGTTCATTCACGTCTTCAAAGGCGGACGAAGCCCAGCGCGGTCATTACAACGATGGATACAGCCCTTATCCGTACGACCAGCGACAGTCGCAGTATGACCCGTACGGGGCGCAGTACGAACAGAACCAGTACACTTCGAATCAACCAGCCTACCATCTCTCGGACCCGTTCTTGACACCTCAGACACAACCAGCCTCGTTTTCACCAGCGCCCGTTCACGATCCCTATGAGGCTCAGCACGACGCGTACGCCCCACAAGATACGTATCCGGCGCATACACCTACGCCACAGCTACCTCCAGTAACGGACTATCTAGGTGCTCAGTACAATTCGTACGGCCCTGGTCAGCCTCAAGCCTCTTCTCGCTCCCATTTGGGGGGTTCCTACACAGGTGTCGACGAAGCAGATGGGGACGGCGACTTGCCACTTCTCCAGAGGGAAACACCCTACCAGCGCTTGAGGATCCCGGGCAGCTACGAGGAAGTTGCGGCTGGTATCGACGATCAGCCTGAAACAAATATCCGCTATGGGCGCATCCCTCAACGGGTGCCGAGGAGATACAAGACGCTCAAAAAAGTCGAACTGTTCCATGGAAATCTCGTACTGGACTCAGCTGTGCCGTCGAAACTCTTGGATATGTGTGCTCAGCGGAACGAACGGGAGTTTACACATATGCGATACTCGGCGGCGACATGTGATCCAAACGATTTCAAAGATTCCGGGTTCACGCTGCGTCAAGTACACTATGACCCGCCCCGGCGCACGGAACTATTCATTGTGATGACGATGTACAACGAGGACGAAGGGTTATTCTGTAGGTCGATGCATGGGGTCATGAAGAACATCGCACATCTGTGTAAGCGGGACCGTAGTAAAACATGGGGGAAAGAAGGTTGGAAGAAAGTGGTTGTATGTATCGTTAGCGATGGTCGACAGAAGATCAACTCGCGAACACTTAGCGTCATCGCAACAATGGGAGCCTACCAGGATGGAATTGCGAAGGTGAGCGACCCGGCGGTCATTATGCGCATCGAGTTTTGACATCGCTCCAGAACATTGTGAACGGAAAACCGGTCACAGCTCACATCTACGAGTACACGACGCAGAGTATGCATATTTTTCGCATCTTACTTTCCCGTTCTCATTATTTCAGTCTCCGTATCCCCCTCGATGAAAATAGAGGGTGCCGAGAAGGGCATCGTTCCGGTTCAGGTCATATTTTGCCTCAAGGAGAAGAATCAAAAGAAAATCAACTCTCATCGGTGGTTCTTTAATGCGTTTGGGCCAATCCTGCAGCCAAACGTATGCGTGCTCCTCGACGTTGGGACCATGCCGGGCACCACGTCCATATACCACCTGTGGAAGGCCTTCGACATTAACTCGAATGTCGGCGGAGCTTGCGGAGAGATCGTTGCCCTGAAAGGAAAGTACGGGCAGTACCTCTTCAATCCGCTTGTTGCGGCGCAGAATTTTGAGTACAAGATGTCGAACATCTTGGACAAACCATTGGAGAGTGTCTTTGGATACATCACCGTGTTACCCGGTGCATTCAGTGCATACCGCTATATTGCTTTGCAGAACGATGCCATGGGGGAGGGACCATTGCAGAAGTACTTTTTGGGTGAGAAGATGCATGGGGCCGGCGCAGATATCTTTACCGCCAATATGTATCTCGCAGAAGATCGGGTGAGTTGCTGATGTTGGCCGTGGTGCGGGCAATGCTCACGTGGAGGAGTAGATCTTGTGCTGGGAGCTAGTCTCCAAGCGAGGGGGTTCATGGATATTGCACTACGTCAAGTCAGCTTACGCTGTCACAGACGTGCCAGACCAGGTATGTTGGTTACCTAGATCTTCTGGTTTGCCTCTGCTCATGTATGCAGGTCCCGGAGTTGATATCGCAGCGGCGGCGCTGGCTCAATGGCTCCTTCTTCGCAGCCATTCACAGTCTCGTCCATTTCCATTATTTATACCGCTCCTCACATAGCTTCGCTCGCAAGTTCTGGATACATGTCGAGATGTTGTATCAGTTGTACAATCTTATCTTTGCGTGGTTCGCACTCGTAAGTTTTCCTTATATGTTCGTACTGTTTTATCGTAGGGCTCACGGAATGGTTGAAGGGAAATTACTATATCGCTTTCGTTATCCTTTCAGATGCCCTGGAGAGCTATGTGCCGCAGCTGCACATTCTCAATCTTATTCTTAACTACTTTTACCTCGGACTCCTTATCATGTGTTTCTTACTTGCCCTCGGAAATCGCCCCCAGGGATCCAAGTGGGGGTACACGCTCGCTTTCGTCGGCTTCGGCTTCGTTACAATTTACATGACCGTACGTATCCCCATCCTCACGAATGATGAGTGCTGTGCGTCTAACGAGAAACCAAGTTCTCTGCCATTTATCTCGCCGTCAAAGGTATAGAAGAAGTGGCGGCTGCAAATGGTTCTATCAAAGCAACCGATCTTTTCTCGAACTCGATTTTCAGAAACATCGTGTTGTCACTTGCTGCAACACTTGGCCTTTATGTCGCTGCGTCGCTTATCTTCGTATGTTTCTTCTTTTCTTGAGGTTCGCTCCGACCGCTGAGTGACCTACCATGGTCTTAGTTCGAACCCTGGCACATGATTACGTCCTTCGGGCAGTACTTGTTGATGGCTCCATCCTACATCGCGGTCTTGAACGTCTATGCCGTGCGTGAAATGAATCAGGTTACGTGGTAGACCGTCCTCACTGTTTTCCCCCCAGTTCGCCAACGTACATGACGTGTCGTGGGGCACCAAGGGCGACAACAGAGTCTCCACTGATCTCGGAGTCGTTTCTGTAGGAAAGAACAAAAACGAAGTAGAAGTGGCCGTGCCCACTGCAGACACGGATATCAATGCAGCATACGAGGATGCGATATGTGTTCTTACTACTAAAGCGCCAAAGGAGGAACGCAAAGTCGACCCTGCTACGAAGCAAGAGGATTACTATAAGACGTTTAGAACTAATGTGAGCGCTTATGTGTTGTTTGGTCGTGGAGGATACCCTGTCTCACGAAAGTCAGGTATTGTTGGTTTGGACTCTGAGCAATGTAAGTTGGACAATGTGGTTAGGGTTTTACCGGCGCTGACAAGCTATATAGGCGCTACTAGCGGCGGTCGTCGTGTAAGTCTTTTGCTACTATGCAAGGCATTCGTCCCTGGCTCATCGCGTTCTCCAGATCTGCAACGCCGAGCCCGGAGAGTGGCCAAGTATCCCAGTCGGTGGATGGTTACATGGCCTTCATCCTCTTTTCAGTCGTTGGGCTTGCTTGTACGTCGTGTATCCTTGTAGGCATTATGGTCTCTGACTCACATTATTGCCATCTCCAGTCGTACGGTTCATTGGATCGACGACGTATATGTTGGTACGATTGTTCGCTGGAGAGTAATCACACGAGGCGAGACTCTACATACATCCATGTTTTCGGGCTGCGTCTGATGCAGCGATTCGCACTGGACAAATACTCAAGTAATACCAATGTGTTAGGCTAGGAGTTGGGAATTGCAGCCTTCCACGGTGGAGCATGGGTCTTTGCTGACTTTCTGTAGGCTTGGCATGGCCAGTTGTTTCCGTCCCACACGACCTCAGGATTTTCTGAAGGTTCACGACACAGCCTAGCTATCTACTTTGAGTTTGTGGGCATATTCTGAGTGTTGGTGTATTCCAAGGCAATGTCCAGGTTTCAAACCCAGCATAACTCTAATTCCCTTGAACTCTCAGTACTATCATTGTAGTAGTGATGCAACATGACCTGGAGTTGCAATACATTGATTATAATACAACACACTAGTAGTGGTATTCAAAGCTGGCTCAGCCAATGAATCTCTGCACATGAAACTCAGCTAGGTTCTTAGGCCATGTGACAGAATTGAAGTGGAGTTTGAAATCATGCCTCCCCTGTGTCCTAGCCTATGATGCTCTGCTTGCTTGCAGCTCCAGTTGAAGGTCATCATGTGTCACAAAAATGTTTAGGGCCATGCCAATGCTGACAAATTGTAATAAACATTATGAAACCTTCTCTTGCTTAATAATGACCATCGTAATGTGATGACAATGCAACTGAGATAGGATAATGCAAGCGGGCTCGATTATCTTCAGAATAAGATTGCCGTAAGATCATCAGAGAAGCATTGCAATGTGGATGCATTGAACTTCGAGTCAACACGTTCATGTACTCCCACACCACCTTCTTCCTGAACCATGCCCACGCTCCCGCCTCCTTCAGCTTTTCAACGACAGCCCCGATCCATCATCCAAAATACATATCATTACATGGAGAAAACACTTTCAAGAACATCCGAGTGCCAATTCTGTGGAAAGCTCTTCAAACCTCAGGGTATCAAGAGTCATGAAGTGCATTGTGGGACTTGTCAGATAAGAGAAAGACAACAGTTAGATGCTTCTAAGCAATATGAGAGAGACTTCGAGCAAGGTACGCCCAACAGCTCTTCGTTTTTTCATGATTCTCATGTATCCTCCACAGCTGAGGAATTGAGGCGGGCCCTTCGCAGGTAGTTAATGTACATGACAACAGTGACCATCAACTCCCCAGTGCGTCTCGATTTCAACCTATGGTACCAGCTACTTGAAGCCGTTTTTTTTTCTTCCCCTTTTCCCCAGCTTCCAACATTTTCAACACTCCCCTTCACAAAGCTGAGGATTTTGCCGACCAGGACATGTGGGAGCCTCATGGAGATCCTGCTACTCGCAGCGGTGAGTCCATAAACCCCACTTGCTACCCGATGTCATGCACCAAAGGTGTTTGGCAATGTGAGCATGGACTCAGAAGCTGAATGATGAAAAACGGAGAAGCCTAGCCCTAATGCAAAGAATGACTGATATGGCCAGCAGTCATCCATCGCACAAGAACCATCCTTAACATTAGGGAAGAAACCACTCGAGTGCCCAAAAAAAACTTTTTGAGCGCTAGTTTATGGCATTCCAATTTTTCGAATATCTCCATCAATTCTAAAGATATCGACACCATTCCCACGCTCACAGACAGCTCTCGACCACGCCATCCTGCCTACCAAATTTGGTAACGATCCGCGCACTCCACGATTTTCTGCATCATTTCTACCAATGAATGCCCATTTCACCAATATTTATCGTAACGGCCACCTCCTCGACCGTCTCTTCACTCGTGTCCTTTGCTAGGGAGAATAACTACAAGTACTTGCCAGGAATCCCCACTAGCTCTCGCCCCAAAGCCTCCTGGTTCATCCCTCCCTCATCCATGACCTCCCATCCTATCACTCTGGGACAGCGCATTCTTCTCATCAGTCTGACATCGAGGAAGACATTCTTTGGTCGCCTCAAGTCTGTCATCAGGCTTGAAAGGTCTTATGTGCATCAGCAAATCACTTATTTACTGTGCAGTGCTGTACAGCCACCCACAGTGGCCACAGTGCCACAGATAGGTCCCCCACTGTACAGTGACCAAAAAATTGTGAAATAGCATGATTTAGAGTACAATTTTTTTTCAATTAGGATCTACTTTGGCTAAGCAATCAGTCTATGTCATTATTACAGCAGTATAAGCCCTAATTGAAGTGCTGTGTAGCCTGTAAGTTTGCACTGTGCCCACTGTTGGAATCATACCAAAATTCAACCGTGAGTGCTCAACTATAGTTCCACACCAAACCGTTCATTGATTTTGTTACACCACCTAGAGATGCCTCTGAAGCCTCGTCACTCCTCCCATATCCGCCTCACGCAGACACACTTGCCTGGGACATCATTCAGGACTTTGCTACCTCAGACATGTCACTACCTGAAGCAGAGTCTCAACTACAAGCTCATCTAGGTGACCGGTTTGTTGATTCTGACTGGCAACCGGCTCTCCATGCAGTCATGGAAGCAGAAGGTAATGCAGATAAGGCATCTGCAGCTGTTGACAGCCTTCGCAAGGCCGCTGTTGCTCGCTCCGGTCTCAAGTTGAAAATTCCCACGAGAAAAATTTCTCGAGTCAAACCCGAGCAATCAGTACTGGTCGAGGAGGAATTAATAAGCAAGGTGGAGCTGCTGAAGTCACGCAACCGGATTTTTGGTGATGTCCCAACTATTGATGAGCTTGTCAATCCCATCTCAGAGAGCGAGCAAGACGAGTTGCTGGCTGATAGCAGTGTGGAGGGTATTGTCCAGCAGGTTCGACTCGAGATGGCAATGGCAAATGGCGAAGCTGTCAAGGTCGAGGATAGTGACAGTGACGATGAATGCGATGGTGAATCGGCACCAACGTTATCGCATCATGATCTCATCAGCCTCTGTCAGCAGCTTGCCCTCAACTGTATGCAATACGGAGATCCTCAAGCCTCCCTCGATTTATCTGACCAACTGCTGAAATTTCGGGCTACATTACAATGAGAGGAACTTCTTAACTCCAAACAGAGCACTTTGCATAGATACTTTGTAAGATAATTGTCTATATCATCCTTCGATGCAGTATGCTACAACGTCACACCTATGCACGTCACATTTTGTCACGAAGTGTGACTAAGTCCGTCCTGCATAAACCTAATAATGCATAAGAAGTTGGCCGTCCCAACTATATGCGTTATGAGCGATTGTACTGTATAAACAATGCAACTTGGGCACTGTACTGAGTGACAATGAGGATCTGTCTCATTCAAGCAATGCTTTCCTGTCTGCAATGCCACACCTTCAACATCTACTTCTTTGCTGCACTCAGATGCTGGCGATGACCTCATCACTCCCACCATGCCAATTTCCAGCACAGGATGGCCCAATGCTGTACCAGTTCCATTGGAGACTTGCTAAAGGGGCATGGAGATTCCCCATGTGAGGTTGGAGATTCCCCAAGCAGAGATGGAGATTCTCCATGCCATGTTGGAGATTCCCCAAGGGGACATGGAGATTGCCCAACATTCCTACACCTACTCACAGACAACTTTATTGAACATAACATGGTGTAGCCTTTGGATCCTGAGCAAGATGCTGGCAGCCTGGAAGGATGAAGACAGGTGGGGGTGCAGGGAGGTAAAGTCCTTTCGTACGAGGTGGGCGGCGCTGTCGAGCCAATGGAGGTGGAACAAACAATGACTGAGAACCCTAGCCAGCATGTGGGAACGTGTAATTTCTTTTAGAAAGAGGGGACATACCAGAAGACCAGGTTCCCCCTGAATACCCGATGATGACGAGGGGATGCTCGAGGGCACATTAGTGACCTGACTAGTCATAGCAGAAGCTGGCTCATTAAGACCCTGCGTGAAGAATAATCTGATCTGGAATATGTTTCACAGATCAAGACTACATACTGCAGTGCTAGGAATACGAAGTGATGCCTTATTATGCAATGAGGGAGCATTCACAGCTACATTGGGTAGCTGATTTGTTGAAGCTGACACAGCAGAGGGATCCTGCAACGAAGATAAGTAAGCTGATTCGAAAAATATTTCCTGGACAAAACCCAACATACCAGAGGGTGGGGCATATGTGATTGTCAGATGAGACCAAGGAGGGATTCACAGTTGCACTGGGCAGCCGAGCAGCCAGAGATGGGGGAGAAGAACTCTGTAGGAAGATAAGTCGCTATGGATGCAAGGAAGCCCACAACGAGAAAAACTCACAATAGTCAGGTTATCTGAAGCATGGTGCACAGAAGGGTGAGCATTGTGTTGCCTCCGAGGCTTCGGGTGCTGGACTGCCATTCAGTAGCTGAGTACTGGGACACGAAGTCAACAGTTTATATGCAGGACTCAAAGTCACCACAAAGGATCTGAGACACGAAGTCACCAGACTATGGGTCAGTGCAACAGAGGGAATGGCTATGCAGCTGAAATGAGATTCGATGTCAGGATAATCAATGACACAGACAAGAATACAATGAGCAGCGACAAGAACTGAGGGGCCCTTTAGGTCCACAAGAGGTGATCGCATTTCTGCTATCAAGGAAGGGTGAGAATATCTATCGGAGTCCCGAATCTTTTAAGATTCAATGGCCAAAAGCGTATTCACTGTTGAGCAATGGTGCATGGCACAGAGGCCAGCTCCACTGGACTCACCTTAGGTTTGAGTGGTAACGGGTTGAGAACGAGGTAAGAGGGCAAAAGCAATTTTTGTTTTAGGGCGCCATAGGCTGCCTTTATATACTACAGGGTGAGTGTGACGTGACGTGTGACAACTACCTAAATAGTCGTAGCTATTGTCTACCGTATTTGGACTAAGTGTTGTTCTACCTATGTAGTAACTACTTCCCACGCTGCACTGATTAGGCGCGTGTTCAACACTCCCCCTTGCTAAGTCGCTGGTTAAAGCGTGCAAGCATAGGATGGTGCTACAATTTAAGTGCAGCCAGTTTTAGTCGTCAGCCTGATAGATTTCAAGCCCGAGTTGTGCCCTGAATTTCTCAAATTTGTCTCGACCCAAATTCTTGGTGAACATATCCGCAGGGTTTTCTGCACCATCGATGAAGAATAGGGCGACTTTACTGTCAGCCACAGCTTCGCGTACGTAATGGTAGCGAATATCGATGTGCTTGGACCTTTTCTCGGTCACAGGGTTTGAAGCCATAAACAAGGCTCCCTGGTTGTCACCGCAAATCGGAATGGGTTTCAACTTATATCCCAATTCCTCGAGCAAGTTTCGAATCCAGATTACTTGGCGGCTACAGTCGCTGAGTGCCATGTATTCTGCTTCAGTGGATGACAGGGCTACTGTCTTTTGGGCATGTGATGTCCAACTGAAGATGCCATCAGCAAGTTTCAGGAAGAATCCTGTCTGCGATCGGCATGTGGAAGGGTCAGAGGCCCAGTCTGAATCTGTACATGCAGTGATGCCTAGGCCAGAATCACCATTGAAAACGAGGGAATAATTTCTTGTCCCAAGTAGATAGCAGCAGATATACAGCGCTTTATCTAGGTGTTCCTTGGACGGATTTGCAGAGTGTCGCAATAGAGCCGTCACGGCATATGCAATGTCAGGACGGGTGCCTAACATAATATAGAGCAGTGACCCAATCACTGTCTGGAAACGAGTTCTGAGCTCTGGGTCGGCAGGCTCGTCGTTCGGTAGGGCATAGTACCCAGTGGGTAGTGGAGTCTTTGCCGGTTTGGCATTTTGGAGTCCACAGCGCTCAACGATCTTGTCGAGATAGGTGCATTGATCAAGATAGATCTTGCGGCCTTGGCGCTTGATAGACATCCAGAGGAACTCTTTAGGTTCTCCAAGATCTCTACACTCCCACTTGTGCATAAACAGCACTTTGACCTCATTGACTACAGCCTTGCTAGGGCCACAGAAGAGGGCGTCATCCACATATATAATGGCGACGACTGTATTTTTCCTCTTGTAGAGGAAGAGTCCAGCATCAGACTTGAGGCGCTCAAAACCTAGTTCCTTTAGGGACTTATCTAGTGTTTGCCACCAGGCCAGGCCAGCCTGCTTCAGGCCATAGAGGGCACGCTTTAAGCGGAGCACTTTCTGCTCTTGCCCAGGCACTGCAAAGCCTTCAGGTTGCTCCATGTAAATTTCTTCTTCAAGTTCGCCATATAGATAGGCGCTCCTGACATCGAGAGCTGAGATGTACCAGTTTTCAAGCGCAGCAAGCGCGAACATAAGGCGCACGGTTTCATAGCGCACTACTGGTGAGAAGATTTGGTCAAAGTCTAAACCTTCGACCTGGGAGTAGCCTTTGGCGACAAGCCTAGCTTTCTTCTGGCCATCGGACTTTACGTCGAATACCCAACGGTTTTTGATCACCTTTCTCCCCCTTGGGCGGCTTATGAGGTCAAAGACCTTCCGCTTTCGGAGCATGTCAAGCTCCTCACGACATGCAGTTTCCCACTGCTGCTGCTCAGCCTTGGGTAGGCGAGCGATGTCGCGGTAAGACCATTCCCGCACATTAAGTTTGGGAGGCTCACTAGAGGGGACTGCTTTGGCGAGGAGGAAATTTGCCAGGTCTACTCCCCCTTCCTGGCATATCCGCTCGACGTCATCCTCACTACTGGGGGACGGAGCAGGGGGTGGTTCTGGGAATCCTCCTGGCACAGGGCGAGATCCTGATGATTCGCCAACTGTTTCTCTCCATCGGCGCTCATTTTCAATATCCCTGAACTGTTCGACAGGGTGGCGCCGTTTGCCATAGACATTTCCTGGGCAAACTGGAGGTCTGTGCTCCCTCTGGGGGCGCACTGGTGCTGGAGGTACAGGGGGCCTGCGCTCCTTGCGAGGGCGGCGAGGTTCCTGGGGTGGTGGTGGGTTTCGAGCCGGAGAAGGTGTTCTTGGCGGCGGAGGAACAGGTTCCTGCTCCACTGGGGTCTCAGCGCGCTGTCTACCCTGAGTGGGGCACGAAGGACGAGGAGGGTCATCCTCAGGTGGTGCAGGGGCCTCAGGAGTGGGCTCATGATCATCGCGGACTGGTTGTCTGACGCGAGATCTGGTCGAGGAGCACCGGGGGAACATGCTCTCATCGAAAGTTGCATGTGCCGCAGTGAATACGGCATTGGAGGGGCGCATGAATAAGTAATTGTGCTCATTCCCTGGAGCAACACCAATGTAGGTCATTAGTTCAGACTTCGCAGCCATCTTATTGGTGTGAGCCTTGGCAGGCAAATATACATATGCACTGCATCCAAAGACACGAAGGTGATCGATGGATGGTTCCTCCCCATTTATCAACTGATATGGGGTGCACCAGTTAATACGGCGCATCAGTGACCTGTTGTAGACATGGGTCGCATGTGAGAAAGAGAACTCCCACCAGGAGTCAGGGAGGCAAGCCTCGATTCTCATAGACTCGGCCTTGTCCATGAGGGTGCGCATGATTCTCTCTGCGCGACCATTTTGCATAGGGGTGTGAGGCACACTTTGGAATATATGAATTCCCTTCTCCTGTAAAACTCGATCGAATGCTTCAGATTTGTACTCTCCCCCTGCATCGGACATCCAGCCTTTGACGTAGGCATTATATTGAACGCAGACCATCTGCAGAAAGTTTTTGGTCGCAGAAATCGCAGCATCTTTAGTGCGCAGATTTACTGTCCATGCATGTGATGAATAGTCGTCTAAGCAAACAATCACATATTTGAATTTGCGATAGGACGTAATGGGGAAGGACTTCAGATCGGAGTGTATTAACTCGAACGGCTGCGAAGCTCTGTGCTCATTCAGTGGGAAGGCTCTGTTAGGCATCTTGCCCAGAGCACAACCAGGACATATCTTGTCCTTGGTGGGTAACTCAATCTCCGGGAAATCCCTGGTATGTTTCTGCGCATGGCGCAGGACGTCCTTAGAGGGGTGTCCCAGACGTCGATGCATAGTGTCATAGGTTACCATGCAGAGTGTTGCTTCAGTCAGCACAGCAGGTGACTTCAGCACGAATATAGTGTCCTTATTTTCCCTGGGGATGCAGGTCAGGTATGCATTTCCATCAGGGCTATATATCGTCAGATGCGACGAGTTACCGCGCACAACAGCACCTTGTTTGAGGAGCACACCTAGTGAAATTAGCCGGCCCCGTAGATCCGGCATGTAGTAAACGGGATAGAGCCGCACAAGATCTCCTTGGTGCTCATTTGGTAGTCCTGAATAAACAAGGACAGTTCCTCTCCCAGTCGCAACGGAGGCTCCATTCGCAGTCTGGATAGGGAGTTGTTGATCCCCTTTGAGTGGCTCATAATCAGCGAAGTCATCTAAGTCATTCGTGAAATGGTTGGAAGCACCAGAGTCAAGCACCCATTCAGGGTCGTCATGCTTACATTTTCCCTTACAGTTCACACACATTGCATAGGACAGCGCATGGACACAAGTAGCATTTAAAGAAATAGAATACATGCTGCTACTACTCGCTATATACCGTGCAGAATTGCAAGTGAAAGCGGAGTTAGTGTCCTGCTTAAGTGAACCGGAGGGGGTGACGAACCTATCCATGGTCAGGTCGATGCCAGCCGCTTCGGCTATATCGGCATCAATATCCCCGTCGTAGATGGTACCGATGGAGACAGTGTCTTCAACATCGGGGGACGGGTTGCGCACCTCAAGTCGAGGGCGCTTAGACGGACCTGCCTCTGGGGCAGACTGAGCGAAGGGCGATGGGATGCAGGTATCTAGTATTTTGACCCGCTGGGGGGTCGGTTCGATGCCAATGCGGTGAGCCAGTTCGAAGGCCTTAACCGTCTGGGGGAAGCCAGGAGGGCCATACTGCACTGCACCAACGGTGTGCGCAAGCTTCCTGGGATCAGGAACTGGCTCAGGGCCAGTGGTCACTACCATGGAGGCCATGTGGGCCTCCTCATCGTCATGCTGACGCTTCTTCCCACCACGCTTACCACGCTTGTTTTTCTTCTTCCCCTTCTCCTGATTCGGCGCATTGTTGCCGCCGGAACTGGAGGGCTTCTGCTGCTGCTGTTGCTGCTGCGAGAAGTGGGGTCGCCTTGCTTGCGCTTGACAGCGCTAAGCTTGTTGGCGGAGGTGTGTGGTTTGCGACAGGAGTTCCTCTGCTCCCAACTCAGAGTGGCAGCACATACGATGCCGTCCGGTTTCAGTGTTTTAATGCTGTCGACCTCGCTACTCGCCTGATTGAGTAGCTGAGCTACGACCTCCGTAGTGGGGGGGAGCTTGGCAAGGACGATCATCGCCTGGACCGGGGCGGAAAGCTCAAAGCCGGCATCGGCGAGCTTGGCGAAGTGCGCCATGATTTTAGTAAGAGCTGGGGCAGGGTGCTGGTCACCCGGGACGGTAGTCTCCATCAATGTCTTGAAGTCGGCATAGGCTGCGGCGATGCTGGGCTTGCCATATTCAGCCTGTAGAGCGTCCCAAGTAGCCTTGGCGGTCGAATGGGTCGACACCTGGATGCGCACAGGAGGCACAAGGTGAAGACGGATGTTGCCCAAAGCTTGGGCGTTCTTGTCGTCCCAGTTGCTCTGGTCGTCATCGTCGTCGGCAGGGTCGGTATCAGTCAGAACCCACCATTGGCCTTGAGACATTAGAAAGGCCTCCATTGCTGGAGACCAATCCTGCCAGTTGGCACCGGTGAAGATGGGGATGAGGGTGGTCAATGCGCTAGACATGATATCTGCAAGCAAAGACGAAGTCAGCACTGTGAGGTGCGATGACAAAGAGTGAAAAGCCTGGCCCAGCGAACGAGACGTTCAGCTGAAGGCCATTGCCAATGAGCAGCCATGAAGGCGCTCAACGTTCTCAACGAGGCAGCCAATGAAGGCGCCACTAAGGCGAGCCAGAGTGCTCCTCAACACTGCCAGAGATGGCGCTGGAGAGGGCTGCTCATCGGGGCTCATAACCTGTTGAGCAATGGTGCATGGCACAGAGGCCAGCTCCACTGGACTCACCTTAGGTTTGAGTGGTAACGAGTTGAGAACGAGGTAAGAGGGCAAAAGCAATTTTTGTTTTAGGGTGCCATAGGCTGCCTTTATATACTACAGGGTGAGTGTGATGTGACGTGTGACAACTACCTAAATAGTCATAGCTATTGTCTACCATATTTGGACTAAGTGTTGTTCTACCTATGTAGTAACTACTTCCCATGCTGCACTGATTAGGCGCGTGTTCAACATTCACTGTATTGATTAATTATTTTTGGTGCTAAGACATAGCAACAACAAAACCACAGGATGCAAGACAGATTTAGACAAATGGGGGAGGGAGGGTTGCTGTCCAAGAAAATCAAATGCGGTTTGGACATAAAAATGGCATGCCAGAGAAAAAACCTTGTACACTTCCATATCGTCCCGACCTTTCAACTCAATGGGGCACTGCAAATGTGCAGGAGCTCCGGGCCATGCAGACAACAACTGACAAAAGTTCCTGAAATATGGCAGTGAGGTTGGCCTGTCAGTAGCACACAAACCTAACTTGCGCGGGTGGCATGGTAAAGACTCCGACCACATCACAAGACCAGATGCACCAGGGAAGATGCCATAGAGGAGACCCTGGTGGGTTAAGTGCTCTTCGTTGGATGCAGTCCAACGATCAGGGACGAGGGCCTGATCAAGCGCATAGAGTTCATAGCGGAAGTTAAGTTCATACAGTTCCCACAGAAGGGACCGCATGAACGAGAGGGGGGGATCTGAAAGGGATGAAACTGGAACCTGCGTAATACATGAATACAAAGACACAGAGGGAAAAAACAAGGTAATACTCCCCTGCATTCCTCGCCAAGTAATTTCCTGTGGTGCCCCTACCGCACCCTGGGCCGAGTTAATAATAGCTTCCCCAAAATATCCCGCACGGCCAATTTTGTTGATGCAGTCTTTGTCGAGGGAAGGGGGTCAGTGTCGATGGTATTGAGGAAATCCCTCCACATCTGAGGGGACGGGAACTTTGATGGTGGGTGAATATCGACCTGACTGATCCAAAGCGGACGAGCAGACAGCCAGTTGAGGAGGTAAGTCTTCTTTCTCTCTGGTGTAGACACATTAACAAAGAGCGTTGGCTTCGGGAAGCGATAGCCTGGGTCCACAACACCAGACTTGATTCTCTGTGAGTCGGTGTCAGCTTCCCGCCAGGCTGTCGCGAATAGGATGTGGGGCTTCGGCATATCCAGAAGGTTGGGTTCCTCCCATTTCGACTGCCCAGCTGATGGCAATACTGCAGAATGTTAAAATCACAAGATTAGATGCGCAATAACTAAATACCTCGAGAGGGGCCTGCAGAGGCTCTTTCCCTTGCAGTCCTAGACTGCCTTTTGCTGGGCTGCTTCTGCTACTGGAAGATGGGCGCGACGTGGAAGGATATGCAATAGGTAGGGGTTTGGGGGTGTCGGCAAGGGTACCTTCATAACCACTGCATGTATGGTAGTGACACAGGACATTGCTCGGCCCACGCCAAATGGAAGGGAAGGGCTTGGCAATGCCATTTTCCATATACATAGCCCTGACGATGTCATCAGGGCATGTGAG
This sequence comes from Pisolithus albus, assembly GCA_024613165.1. Lineage (NCBI taxonomy): Eukaryota > Fungi > Basidiomycota > Agaricomycetes > Boletales > Pisolithaceae > Pisolithus > Pisolithus albus. Next base: position 29,881 of record JANFAB010000079.1, read on the forward strand.
TCATATGGAATGTACCACATTCATAGTCGGGGAAATGTACTGTATGCTTCGCTATGAACGAGCCAAACTGGTACCCCTGCAAAGTACAAGGCCTCACATACTTCTGTACTCTTAGTAAAACAACCCATCCAGATCCTGTTGACGCTCGGAGGATGTGACGGAGGATTCCTAAGAAGCGGATGGACAAATTCGATGTAGTCAAGCAGCGCATGGATGTCAAGTAGCTTGCGCTGAAGCTGGGCAACAAAAATGATGAGGTCTCAGAAAGGAAGGGGATGGTGTTGAAGGCGCATAACTTCATGCTCAGCCAAACGTATCAGGATGCACAGCGCATCCTGACCAACAGGTCGGTCTCACAGAGTGTGATGATGGCTGCGCAGAGTCTGAAGTGCCCCTGAAAAGGCTGTGACCTTCGTGGCATGGAGTGTGCCTACTGCGAACTGGGAGCCAGTTGGAATAACGAAGTCGTCAAGGGTTGGTGTGTACCATGCAGAATGAAGAGTAGGAATGGAACCCTTCCGGGGGATGCAAACAGAATATTCATATTGCCGTTCATGCATCTGTGGCCATTGAAAGCAGTCTACTACCCTGAAGCGACCATCAGCGTGGCAACACATATCCTCCTCCTCAAATATGAACGGTGAAGAGTTTGAGAGATGGGAGGCCTGGGGTTTGCCTGAGGTCTCCCTGAGTGAAAGAAGGGGGTCAGTTCGACCCAAGGGGACTGGAGTTGCCTGGTAGAGTCAAGAGAGAAGAGGAAAAAGACTCCAAACGCGCCCTAAAACCCAATAGATAGCTGAGATATGTAACGTCTATAGAGAGAGCCAGATGAGGGAGAATGATAATCCGAGGCTTCCAGCCTTGGATTTCCGTCTTACTTCGTCTCTAAAGCGGCTGTTATTGTTCTAAGTATGTACAAGCACTCTAGGTGCGAGTCTGGCTTACATAAGCCAAACTCGTCCAAATACTAAGTAGAAAGGGGGTAGAGTAAAGAATAAAAACAAAAACATAAGTAAAAACAATGAAATAGAATAAATCTCCTAGTAGGGAGGAGTCCCTCCCTACATCCGAGGGTGGCTTTAAATAGTGACTGTCCCCAGTCAACACATACCAAGATATATCATAAGGCAAGGCAAGGGGTATCATCCTCGAAACAAAACTCTAAGTAGAAACTCAAAAAATGCGAACTCAAAACGAAATAGACCATGAAAAAGAAACAAAAATGACTACTCAGCTGGGAGGGGACATAGTTCGAAGGTAAATCGAAGGTCCTCGAGGGGAAGAGGTGGCTCAGGGGTGGCTCGAAGCGGGCCTCGAAGCGGTCTCGAGGGGGCTCGAAGGTGTATCGAGAGTTGTTCGAGGGCGAAAGGTAGCTCGGGGGTGGCTCGAAGGGGCTCTCGAAGCAGTCTCGAGGGGGCTCGAAGGTGTATCGAGAGCGGTTTGAGCGTGAAAGGTAGCTCGGAGGTGGGTCAAAGGGGCTCTCGAGCTCGAAGGGTGCCTGGGGGCAGTCTCATGGTCGAGTCGAGGGGAGGAGGGGGGCTGGATCGACTCGGAACTTGAGAGAGGGGGTGGTACCTGGTCAACAAGGCTTCCTGGGCCTCGAGCGAGGACCCAGAAATCCACACGACGCTGTAGAGTGTGTCCGAGAGCCTCTCGAGGGATCTCCTCACCTGTGGGCAGCACGACTCGACCCCGAACGATCCTACACCTGCCAGCTGCTAGATATGAAGCACAGACCTTACACTGCGCTCAAACATGCCCTTTACGTCCACAAAAGAAGCAAAAACGAAAGCTTCGAGGGGGAACTCGGTGCCTCGAAGACTCTCGAAAGGGAGGGGATGGCTCGCTCGAAGCCACAGGCTCTTGAAGAGGCGACAAACCTCTTGATGCTCTTGAACGTGACTCGAAACTGGTGGGGGCCGGCTTTGCTTTCGAAGTCAGAGCCTCTCAAAGGAGGAACGAGGTGGCAGGGGGTGGCTTCGAAGGAGTCCTGAGAGGGGACTCGAGACGAGGGTAAGCCTTACCAAAGGACGTCGAAGATGCTTCGAAGCAAGAGTACCACTTTGTGGGGGTACTCGAGGGCTTGTGAGGTCGAAGGGGGCGAGTCGAGGTCGAGCCGAGGTCATGAGGTGTGTACAAATGCGACTGTTGATCCTCTCTCGAGCTACAAAGTGAGTTCGAAGGCAAGTCACTGGCCTGCTCACATGAGGCACTCCAACCTGGAGGAGCAGGGTGCCTTGAGCCTGCCTTAGTGACTTGAAGGGGGAAGGAGCCACTCGAAGCGAGCTCGGGAGGGCAAGGGGTGTTCTTCCTCGAGACTTCGAGCTCAATGTGGGGTGGGAGGCCTCGAAGGAAGAGTTGGGCTTGATGGCTCAACTCGAGGGCATTCCGAGTCACCATGGCCAAGAACAGTACCTGGAAATGACGAAGATAGTCCCCTAGGGCTGGGACTGAGCTTAGCTTGCTGCGACGACTCTCTTCGAGGAAGGCGTAGAACTCGTCGAAGTAGTCACGAACATCCTTGATTGGCTCGAGCTCGGGGTACTGAAGGGTCACAAGGGTCTTGAAGTAGTCCCAATTGAATCCCTCGAGGATCGAGGCACTCGCCACAAGGTAGGTCCAGAGCCTCCCAACACGAGGAGGGGCTCCATCAATCGCCATCTGGCCAAGGGACAGGGCATCTGTAATCCCCTGGGCCTTACCAGGCTTTACTACCTCCTCGAGGTAACCTGGCAGGTCCTGCGCCTGCCCCGAGAACTTCGGGTGGGGCTCGACTGGGGCTCGAGACTGTCTGGATGCTTCTTTCATCGCGAATGGTATTTACGAAGCTTGAACGAATATATTTCACAGTCTAAACAACTGTTGGTAGTATTATCGAGGGTGAGGGCGAGCCTCGAACGTCTGTAGTCGATCTCGAAGGGTAAACAAAGGGGGGTGGGGTCACCTCGATGCAACCTCGAACATCTATGGGGGTGGATCCGAAACGAAGAGAAAACGAGATTAGTCGCCGTGTGCGACTCGAAGCCTCGACTTAACTTTGCAGTCTCGCTCGACTGCAGAACGTGCAAGAAAAATGGATGATATTCGTCTCGATATGTCTAAGAATGACTGTGGGTGCGTCTAAGGGAACGTCTATGTCTCGAAAGCGTCTCGAAAGGGCTCGATGTTCGTCTGGGGGTCTCGAAAGGGTCTTGAACGTCTGGGATCTCAAAACAACTGGGGAAGTCTCGAAGGGGCTTTCAACCGACTCTAAGGGAGGGGAAAGGATTCCTACAGCTCGAAATAGCATGAAAATGTGGATGGTGGGGCCAGGGAGCTCAGCTGTGGCAGAGGGGGGGAGGACGGCAGTGCCTCGGAGGAGAACCGCTGGGCTAAATGGTACGAAACTTCAGGGCCTGGTAGCAGGGGCCTACAGGAAGTTGGAGAACAAGGGAATACGAGAAACCGATCACCCAATCCTGAGATATTCGCAAAATAGTCTGATACCACCTTTTAGCACGAAATGCGCGATATCTCCAGAAGTAATGGTGCAGGCGCGACGGAAAGGGTAGTTTCTGGGAGGTCTCGACAGGCTCTACTATACCTGAAGTTTGAGAGAGGAGCGGCGTGTCGGTTCTCGAGAAGACGCGAGTGCAGCTGGCAGGGGGGGGAGAACAGTAGCGCGTTGCTGGACAACCGCTAGGCCGAGCGCCACGAAACTCAGGGACGTCGTAGAGGGGATCTAGGAGCGCTGGGAGATCGAAGAAACGAGAGGATTAGCGCACCCAATCCCGAGTTATGCCCAAAACCGTGCTACAGTGCCTTTCTCCACAAAATGCGCGATATCTCCGGAACCACTGAGGCTATAGCAACAAAAGATATACCTCCTGAGAGCCTTCGTCGAGTAGAATCAGATTTCCGAAAAGCGAGAGGGTGGACGCGTCGGTTGGCGAGAAATCGTGTGTACGAAGTCGAGGGTAGGAGGGGAATGTGATTACCAAGCAAAGCAGCCCCCTCGTGGTGGGCTCCAGATGTAAAGTTGAGAGATAAGGACCTGGAGGGTTATACCTGATCTCCCTGGGTGAAAGAGTAGGGTCAGTTCGACCCAAGGGGGCTTGAGGTGCTTGGTACTGAGTCAAAAGGGTAGTAAAAGACTGAAAACACGCCCAATAAACCCAAAAGGTGGTCGAGATAACGTCTAGAGTGAGCCTGATAAGGGAGAACTAAAATTCCGAAGGCTCTGGCCTTGGATTTCCGTCTTACTTCGTCTGGGGATGGCTCGTCTTGTTATTGTTGCTAAGTATGTACAACACTCATCTAAGTGCGAGTCTGGCTTACATAAGCCAAACTTGTGCAAATACTAAGTAGCAGAAGAGGTAGAGTAAAGATAAAAAGAAAAACTAAAGTAGAAACAATGAAATAAATGAAATCACCTACTAGGGAGGTTACTCTCCCTACAATGGTTCTGGTACATAATCTACATTAGGGGACGTTATAATGACGTTCCCTTTGCACGCAACCACCAGTGCATCGAGCGACGAAATTTTATCTGCAGATGTAAGTTCCCGAACAAAAAAGATAAGAAAAAAATGGACGTACGATCTCCAGCTCGAAGGAATGGTTTGAAACGAGATGATTCAAATGCCATAGAAAAAACAAAGAGGGATTTCGAAGGTCCAGGTCGTGCTAGCTGGAAAAAAGCATTAAGAAATAACAAGAAGGACACAATCACGCACCAATGTGGTAGGAAAATTGGACGAACGATGGACACAGCAACTGGGAATCTCAGCGACAGAGTCAACTGAGAGGAGACAGAAGCAACACAAAGTTAGCTTCAAGTCGACGAGTGGCACGAAGCCAACTCAAAATCCAGGAAAAGGTTGGATGTAATGGCGACGATGGCGGCGATGACGAGGCAGGAACTTACAACGGTGGGGCAATGGCGACGACGAAGAATCAGTATGTAAGTGACATGTAGGACGAATGAACTGACTTGGTGCGAGAAATTTGCAGGAGGCAGTGCACGTGACCTGCAAGTGATGTGCACGTGGCTACAGTAGGCTTTGCAGAGTTGTTTGACTGGGATAACAGATGCTGCAGAGCTGGGAGGTGCATGTGCAGTTAAGTTTGATGATTTTCTATATGGGCTACCAATCCATGGAACACTCGTGCCTCAGTTCTCCAGCAGCACCGTATTCTTCATGTGGCAAGCAAGGTTTCAGCCGCCGTGGCACTTCCTGAGTTTTAGTATTCCACTCATATCTAATCTAAAAAACAAGATCTCGCTGATGTAATCATATTGCTGTGATCCTCTTGTCTCAGGCTACAACTTTGATTTTCAGTGTGGCTGTGCATGTGCGCTTTTCTGATTAGATAAGCACATATCAGAGGTGGAGTGGCTGTGCAAAAAAAAAGCAGAGACTCGTGAAAATTTTAGTATTTCACTCATATCTAATCTAAAAAACAAGATCTCGCTGATGTAATCATATTGCCGTGATCCTCTCGTCCCGGGCTACAACTTTTGTTTTCAGTGTGGCTGTGCAGTTTCCCACCCCTGTGGCTGTGTCAACGCTCTCTCTGTGTGGCTGTGCTAAACCTTCGGCCAGTGGCTGTGTTACACCCCCCATACTGTGGCAATGCATGATTATATAAGAAGCCACATCACATAACACTCAGTTTTCAAACTCCGACAGAGGCTCAGCCACCTGCGAAAAATTTTATTAGGGGTATTTCCTTATTTGGCCAGTGGCTGTGACATGGTACACGAAATAATTCTAAGTTCCTTCTGGTATTACTGGTAATATCGCCGGTATGGAGTTTTGGCAGTAACTCATGATAGTTATCATGCTTGTCACATAGCGATACTTATGATAGTAATGTTAGCTTATGGTGTCACCCGGGTGAGTAGTACTGCTGCTCTGCACCAGACTGCCCTTTCAGGAAGAGTCCCTGCAGAGTCAGCCAGTAGTCCAGACACCTTAGGCATGTCCCCCCTTGCCGCTTTTCCTTTTCTTTCAGTTTCCCTTGCTTTCTTTTACCCATCTTTCATACCTACGACCTGTAGTGCCTTACATCGGCGCTTTTTCCTTCAAAATTTTTCTGACATATGACATCTCCGAAATTCGCCGAAATATTCCTTTGTGACAGCCACCTCTATGATACAAAACACCGCTGTACTTAGGAAAAATATACCCACTTTCCTGGCATCACTATCTGTGTGTCTGAGAGTCCCCTTGAGTCCCCAGAGTCGTTTTCTTCCATTTCTTTGAGTCTTGTGAGCCCCCTTTGCATCTACAGCAAGAGGTGGGCAAAGCAAAGTTTGAAGACACTGACGCCGATTGATGGGAGCACCACCACCACCACCCGTAACGCGTTACTCTTTACCATAAATAGCATCATTGTCACGTTTGCGTCACGAGCAAATTTGATTACCAGTGGGACACCGAACACCGCATAGCTACGTAGCAGTACAGACGACGTTCGTGACAGTACGAAAAAAACCACTGACAGTGCACAAAATACAGAGAACGTAACAGGCATTGCAGTCAGTATGGGAGCACGGACATAAACATGCAGTTTCGTGCAGGAAAGGAAGAAAGAATCGAGAGGTAGAGCAAAAGAAAGCTGAAAAACGACTCTACTTCGAGTGACGAGCGCGTTTACCTCCTGCAGCACCAGCAGTGAAAGCATTTGCATTTGCGTGCCTGCGCTTCTCGCGAGTGGACATGCCATCAGTACTCTTTTCAGCAATGTTGTTAAATGCGGGGCGGACGGGGACGCCAAATGTCTCCTCCTCACGGGAATCTAGAAGGGTAGCGGCAGCGGCATCACCTGGCAGAGGAAGACCGGAAAGCTTGCCGGGGTGTGCGTATTCTGAGTGGTAGAAATTGAGATGTTGTTCCATGTTGTATCGCCAAACTCCGTCTCGCCAATCAGTCTGTCGAGCACGGGGAGGGAGTGGACACAAAGGACAGACCACAGGTACATTGCGACACGGACGCTTCTTTGAACCTTTCTCCGCATACGCGAACTTGATCTGGACCTGGTAAGGACACTGTGTATCCATCTCTACCCCACGGCCCGTGATCTTTACTTTGACGACACAATCTGGGTGCTGGAGCTGAGAGTGACCACAAAACCCGCAGGGGAAGAGGTGGTCAACGGGTGACACAATTGCTTCTTCGAACCCACGAATGGCCCGCAGGATGTGCCCGCCCATGTGTGAACGTAAATCATCAGTTGACTTATTGCATCGTGGACAAATTACTGTGATGGCCAATGCCTTGGAAGATGACAACTGCAGAGTCGCTGCCTCGCAAACAAGCGGAGTGGAACCTGGAATTGCTTTAGATTCTCAATGAACCAAAACAACGGATCACTTACCGTCCACTGAGCAGTAAGGGAATGACCCATTCGTGGGAGCCACTCGAAGTAGGGCAATGCTGGAGACTGGGATCTTCAACTCCAACATCCGTTTCCAAATAAGATCCACTGCTGCATTGAGAGCCTCGTTCTCAAGTGACCACGTCAGGCCCTGAGAGTTGATCTCCTTGGTCTTCTCGGTGGTGAGGTGAGCAGATGCAATTACGACATTGGGATTGACAAGCTCGATGAGTGAACCGGTCGTTGAGATTTCTATGACCTTCTGGGTGGTGACGGCAAGCCCGGTAACAGGTGCAGATGCTTTGAGATAGGATCCCGTCCAGATCCATGTCAAGTCGAACTCAGAAACAGGGCACCCTGAATTCAGAGTCAACTCGGAGGGGACGAGTGTAAGGATGTTACCGGAGATCTTGATCTTTGAGCCATTTGCCTGTAGGGTCTTGATATGGATGTCGTTACGTGCAGCACCATTTTCATGGATTGATGTGGAGTGAACCAGTGCTAACGATGTTGTGTGATCATTCAGACGAACGAGAGTAACGAAAGGGTTGCCGACAACGAAGGAAGGATGCATATCAGAAAGGATTGAAGCCTGCGGATTCTTGGCGAGTTTGTTGATTGGTGTGAAACCACGGACACGCAGGAGTCGGTCATGGGATTTGGCAGAGAAGTCCTTGTTGAGGAGGAGTCGACAAACGGATGCTTTATGGACCCACTTCCCCTTATAAAAGAGGTAGTCCAAGGGGCATACACCCTTGCCGGAAGGTGGTGATGGATGCGAAGGATGGTGGGCAACATTTGTCTCGCTGTCGGTGGATGATGACGGACCCATGAAGCCTTCAACGAGCCCACTCTCCATCTCATTCTCAAGCTGATCCTCGAAGGAAAGCAAGGGCTCTTCATCTTCTTCGGTGGCACCGATGATTCGAAGTTCTTCATCAAGAGTGTCGATGGCCTGCGACTGAAAGGTGGTGTCCGTTCCTCGGGAGTCTGCTTGTGGCAGGACACTCCTGTCTTCACCCTCGTCCTCTTGGTTAATACTAGGATACTTCCCTCCACCAAACACACACATGAGGTCGACATCTTCAACTGAAAAAATCCTGTCGAAGTCATACTCTTCTGGAAACAACGGCGAGGTAGAAAGAATGGAGACCGCCACTGCACGTCCATCAGACCATGCAGCCTGCAAGTTGCAATTGCGAACAACAGTGTCGCCCTGCCACATGCCACGGTTGATATGGTCAACATGTTCTGAGCGCGTGAAGTTGAGCCGACGATGCCCACGGTGGAGATCAGGATTTCGTGAGTAGATGTCGCTAATGTCGCATGCCGAGCAAAGGCGGTCAATGCCTTGCTTGTAGTTCACAGCGCTATTGTGTCCACCGCACATCCGGATCAATGCAAAGAGCACTTCTATTTGATCTGTTCCGACATCAAGGAGCGAGAATTTTGAAGACGAGTCGAGCCAGAGTTGCTTGGCAATACAGAAGATGATATTCTTCATGGCCGTCGTTATGTCGTAGTAAAGTTGGTTTGGTAAGAATGCAGCACGGTTGAGGCGGTACTGACAGAAGAGGAGGTGGGAGCACGTGCTGATGTAGCTGACCTGCTGAGAGAGTGAAAGTGTGGTATCGACAAAAGGTTCGAGCAAGTGATGTAGGATCTGTGCAAGCATCTTGATGGCCTCGAAGTCGATGACGGTGTCAATGTCTGGGATTCCATCGCGATCGATATATGGGGGCTTAGTCGGATCAATCTTCGCAAGACGAACAATTGTGCGAATGAGTTCAACTGCGCGAGGAACGTCCTGGGGATCATCAGGGAATAATAACTTGTTTGCATGATCCTCGTCCACGTCATCAAGCCAAGTAAAGTAACGAAGGAGCATCTTGGAAGTGAGAAGTCGCCCGTTGTCAAGCAGGATCCCATGTGATGAGCGAAGCGCTGTACAGACACCTTTGAAAATGCGTTTAGTCTTGCATGTCATGAGAGACACGGGAAAACTTACGTTTGAAGAGATGTTTGTAATCGAAATCCATCGTCATCTCATGTGGGCCAGTATATAGGTTGAGACCTGGTAGTCCGGAGAGGATGCAATACAGTGGAGATGAGGTCGTTAACTTTGTAGTCATGAAGACATGATGACCAGCCTTGCGACGTGTTGCATCGCCATCAGTTGCGAATGACCACAGGGGGCCAATCTTCTTGTGAGCGTCAGTCTCATACCACGTATTGACGAGTTTAAGGATGAGATCCTGCCAATCAGCATGGTCCTCCTCTTTACATGACGGTGCAGTAAGAAGCGGGTATGAGATCCCTTCACCGAAACAATGGGCCACAACAACTGTCATTTCCTTCCCAAGGTGGACATCACCCGCAGCGAGCTTTCCAGCAAGCTGTTCAGCAGACTCGTAGGTGTCGAGGAACGGGTATATATTTCCTGCATGTTTCCAGCAGTAACCTCCGACTCCGTTTTCAGTAGGGTGATACGTGGCTGCCTCCTCGAGGGCGGTTTCATCTGTGAGGAGGCTCACTCCACGGAGAGTGGTAAGGCCAGCAGCAAGACGCGGCTCAATTGCAACCGTCTGGATATTCTTGGCAATACTCCCACAGGTGATGGGACCAATAGTCGGTGTCACCTTGACTGCAGATGTGTGGTGGCGAAGAGTGCGGAGGGAAGGTAGGCACAGACGTTGGTTGAGGGCAGACAGGAGAGTTCCCCCCCCAACGCGGTAGACGAGAAGTGCGAGATCGAGTTCGTCTTGATTGTAGCTATGGGGTCTGTATCCATTTGCGATGGCGTCTTCGATCCGGCGAAGAACTGTCTGAACACTGGCACCATTCTTGTGGAGAGTGTGAAGGATGTGACGCAACCAAGGGGCATCGGACTGTGAGAGAGCCATGACAAGTGCAGAATGCGTATCGAGGTTATTGAGTGTATGGCTGATTCTCCTGGTATCATTGAGAGACTGTCTTGATCGTGAGCAGTGAACTCAGTGCGGTAATGAAAACAAATAGCTACCTTGAACTTCCACCGGTTAAGCTCATGGTTGCGCTCATCAATGAGAGATTGTAGCTGAACAATAGTAAGGAGAGACCGCCGAGTGCGGCTCTTGTATGAAGTAATTGTCTCGCCTAAGTCACGGAGTTTGGCATCAAGTCCCATGCAAGGAGAGCAGGCTAAACTGTTGGAGTGTGTAACACGAGTGCACTCAGGCGACCTCGCAAAGACTTGACCATCAATCACGTTAATGGTGAAGGGAAGCTCATCAGGGCCCCCCACAACTGTGCGGGACCATGGAATATTCATTTGAATGTTAGTCCCGGCAGGGCTCAACCAACAGAAGGGGAGACCAAGACATGATCCCGAGCATTGCAATGAGTTGGATAAATTTCTAAATGGTGGAACTGGAAGAACTGGGCTTGGTGGAGGAGCATCTGACCATGATGGTTGGCGTTCGAGTTGTCTAATATGAACCCGGTGAGTGATGCGAGAAAAAAAAACTCAAAGGAGTTGTGGCCATACCTATTAGAAAGCAGCGAGTCAGATGAACCTGTCCTTGTAGTAAAAGAAGGGGTTGCTGAACGGCGGGTGATTGTGGGTGAGCTAATCTCATCTATGATGCTAGACGTTGCTTGCTGTTCCTTGCGAGCCACGGTAGCAAGACACGGCCTGTGGCGGTAATGGCTAGTCAGAGCATTGAAATGGCCACTCTCCTTGAGAATGACCGTGCTCGGAATGCTTGTCTTAATAGGTTGGCTGCAGTGGGGGCATTCGAGGACGTGGTATCCACCGACGACGAGAGTGAACAAGTGGCCATGCTGAAAAAGTATGAAAAATGCATTGCTGGTTCCCATCTCCAAGAGACTGTGAATTTGATCCTTTGAGAGGGAGCCAGTTGGTTGATACTGGGCAATGTTGAGCGATGGTTGGGAAGTATGGAGGGTGCGTGGCAGCTGCGGGTCAGGTAGGAATGATGATCCAAATGGGGAAGCCTCCATTAGTCGCGAGGTGGAAGGTTCATCATTGCTCTGGGAAGCTCCACATGCCGGCAATGGGGAAGTAAGCGAGAGGGGCAGAGTTCTATGATTAAATATTGAGTCCATGGGTTGAGAGTGCATGGTCCGGGATTTGAGGAATGCTGGGGAATTATCAGATACAGTATAGTTAGTTGTAACAGCGTGAGGAAAGTCCAGAGATGAAATGCTCTATGCAGTGGTATGGTACATGGAAGAGTGTGTCAGGCAAGACTTGGGCAAGACACGTCCAAGGACGCGTCGAGTGCGACAGTAAACATACTCGCGTATTTGGATGGCCTGTTGCCATAATTGGGTTTAGGTATTTGTAAATTATATGGCTCATAAGTCATGAAGTCGCATGATTTATCATGATCTGACTATCTGGAACTACAGAGATGACATACATTTGGGTGGGCTCATCTGCTATTGCAAGGGCTAAAATGTAGAGCTACGTCGTAGAAACTTGTTTGGAGCGAAAATGCTGCAGGGGCTGCGAGTATCTCTAAAAAAGGAAAAACAGTAGGACCCCGAGTACTCGCTAGCAGTACCACCAAACGGGGGTGAGTGTTCGGGATTTGACGGACGCACACCTCTTGATCTACAGAGTCCCCCACTGAGTTCCACTGCCAAATTCGAGTCCCCTTGCAATATAAAATTTTCCTGCTGCCTTCAGAGTCATCAATACGAGTCTACGAGTCCTCCGACAGCCTACAAGGAGCCCTACATTGCCACCTTTCGAGTTCTGAGCCTCCAAGAGCTTCCAGCCTCCGACACTAGCCCCCTTCTGCCTCCCTGTGGTGGCAATTCGAGTTCTACCCCACCAGTACCCTTCTGACGCAGGGAAGCCTTCCCTTTCACCGCCAGTCACTCCCTCCACTTCCTTTCCAACTCATGACCCCTCGGGACAAGCCTAGGCTTAGCCTACAGCTTTCCCCCCTTCCCCTTGTGCTCTCACAAGAAGAGTTGCCCACAGCGACACTGATCCTATGTCAGTTGACAAGCAACCAGGGATCTTTGATGATCATATCTTTACCCAGGAGGTATGTTTTAATTAATTATTTCTTACTTGCTTATGAAGAACTTTGTAAGGGTTCTGGGAGGTTTTACCTGGGCCCAGTCCCAGGGAGATACTTCACGCAGTCACAAGTGCATTAGACCCTGTTCTATAGCAGTGGTATGCAGTCATAGTGACAATCAGTTGTGAAGAATATACTGATTATGTAAGTGCCACAAGTGCAGCTATAGCCCACCTCAGCCACTCGCTTCAGCCCCTTACAGACTTGTAGCCAAGCAATTCTACCAGCACACTTCTGCCTTCTGATAGGCTCAGAAAGTGTTGCACTCCATCCTGGGACAACTGTTCTGCTTTTTGCATGGCCCCATACCCAAAACCACCTTCTTCCATCATGTCTACATCTACAACTTCATCTGCACCCAGCACCAGCACTCACCACCTCAGTATTGATTCTGGGACCACTCGAACCAGCCTCTCAAAGGGAAAAAATTCACTGACGCAGATAAAATCAAATCTCGATGAGCAGCTCAGTGGGTGCCCCTTCGAGACGCTTTTGAGACCCCTTCGAGATGTAGCCGTTCGCTTAGATGCATCCGCATTCGTTTGTAGACATATCCAGACATATCCAGATGTATACCAGTCATTTTCTGTGTGTTCCTGCAGTCAAGCAAGGCTGCAAATTGAGAGTTGAGCCTTCGAGTTGCACATGGCGACTAGTTTCATCTCTTCATTTCAGTGGTCGAAGCCACTTTGCATCATGTATATGAGACCCCTGCCATACCCTGTGGACATTCGAGGTCACATCGAGGCGACCTGAACCTTCGTTTATCCCCTTCGAGGCTACATACAGACACAAGGGTGTCTGTGACACTACGGTGCTGCAGCACTTGCTGCAAATTTCCCAGAATAAACTGACTTAGTGGTGAGAAACTGATGAGGTAAATAGGGCAAGATTAGATCAGCTGATCCACTAGTAGATAGTGATGCAGCATTATATAATCATTGCGCAATCTGCCAAGATGCATGCCGGCACTGCCTCCTGATGACATGCCTGTGCCCATTGTTTCCCATGATGTCAGGGCTGTCGTGCTCGCTGTTGCCCATGATGAGCAATGTATCTCGCTTGATTATAGGCCAAATTTACAGCCATTTGGGTAAATGATGGCAGTCGCGTCATGATTTTTACCAATTATAGACCATCGAGACTTAGTAAAATTTTCATTGATTATCTTGACTATGATGATAATGGTCTTTCGTGTCATCTCTCGCAACGTGAAACTGGCTGCCATTCGCCTCTATGAACGTGGCCTAGTGGATTTCCTTGATGTACTCGAAGTCTGTGACATGTCTTCCCGCACCTTCTACCAGATCCTCAAGCTATGGCGAGAAACAGGTGATGTCGTGAAACCACTGGACAAAAACAAGTGGGGGCGGCCCCGCCTTCTCGACCGTGAAGACGTTGAATACCTCGTACAGCTTATTCGCCAGAAACCCGACTACTTTCTCGATGAGCTTCTCCACCTGCTTCAGACTAACCGCTTCGTCTCTGTTCACTTTTCTGTCATTCACCAAGAACTGGAACGTGCGGGGATGAGCCGTAAAAAACTCAAGAGTATTGCTATAGAGAGGAACGAGGAGCTTCGAGCAGAGTTTGTTGCTCGTATGGCTCAGTAAGTATTTTCTTATTTCCCTTGTGCTGCAGTAATGACTTCACCTCAGATACGATCCAGCCAACTTAGGGTTCATTGACGAGGTATCGAAGGATGAACGCACGCTCTCACGACGTTACGGTCGGTCTAGAAAAGGGAGACGAGCCAGCAAAAAACAAGTATTCGTTCGTGGCCGCTGTACTTCAACAGCGGCTCTTCTTACTCTGAATGGTATCGTTGTGGGAACAGTAGTCGAGGGCTCGATGATGCATGACAAATTCATGGAGTGGCTTGAGCACGACATTGTGAGTCCTTCCCCCACATACACCATTGAAAACCACAGCTGACTGCCATCGTCCAGTTACCGAAATGTGAAGCCTACCCTGGCAACCTCAGTGTGCTTGTAATGGATAATGCGAAGATTCACCATGGTGATGATGTACTTGAATTGGCTGACCACTTTGGTAAGGTCGCTTCCTCATTACTGCATGCGCATCCCTCAATGTTCTGCCAGGTGTGCGCATTGAATACTTGCCACCATACTTGCCCGATCTCAACCCGATCGAGGAAGCGTTTTCGAAGATCAAACACTGGCTACGTCGCTATAATGAATACTACCGTGCAACAACCGACGACGGCATCCTTTTTGACATGTTGGAAGTTCTAGATATCATCACGGAAGAGGATGCGCTTGGATATTTCATCCATGCAGGCTACTTCTAGCAAATTTACTCACTCTTGTATCGTAGACAAGGTTTATCAGGCTCGGTTCATTCAATCCTTGCAAATGGGTGACGGCTGAAAAAAATTACAGCGATGTCCAATGCTTACACCGGATGATTATCGATCTAAGGTATTGGATTATGCTGAACCGCCGAGAATTATTTCCGCTCAGTACACGGTAGCCAGTAAAATCGTATGAGTCGTGAATTCAGAGTCAATTGAAAGGCAGTATTAGTACATGACTCGATGGATGAGAAGGCACGAGTAATCAGTTACAGATGAGAGTCGACCACTGTTCGACTGCATCCCGTAACTCTGCGACTTCACCGTGCACAAAGCCCATCTCTTTCAAGTCCTTGAGGGTGAGGAAACGTAGCGAGCGAGCCTTGTGGAATGAACTGTCTTGAAGTTTCTTGAGGATCGAGTTGCCGAGATCGTAGCAGGTGCAGAATTCTAAAATGGGGAGGTCCTCACCACAAGTACGGGTGGTTGGAAGAAGCGAGTTGTTTGCGGCCTCAACCTCAGGTTGGGGCACTTGAATTTGAGGGGCCATGCTGGTGTGTGCGAAGCCTAGGATGTCATTGCCGAGTGTCACATTGATGACTGGCGAAGAAACTTGTGGAGTATTGCTTTTTGGCTCGAGGGCAGCGAGGCGACGTTGCAGGATGGGGCTGAGCTTTTCTTGGGTGATATTACCACATGTGTTGATGGCGTCGAATAGACGGTGGTTGGGTGGCTTGGTAATCGTTGCATGCTCAGTACCTTTTAGCTGAAAAAAAAAGTGCCATGAGTACGAAGCACGGAAGGACTTTCTGCTACCATTGCGGCTGCCCAACAGTTGAAGTGTTCGTGGCTGAGTGGGAAATGTTCATCGGACGTCGTGACATAACAGTGTGTTGAAGGGCATGCGCTGTCGGGTTTCTTGCACAACCAGACGTCATGCAGAAGCTGGATATTCTTGTTGACACGGATGTTCCCTGGTAGTTCTGTAGCATCCTTCTGTAGGATATATGCATCAAACTCAGTAAAAGAAAACGTGATAGCCTTACCTTTTTTTTGTTCCCTCGAGACGCATGTGAACTGCTCGCATCAAGCTCGTCTTCATCCCGTGTGCCGCTGCTGATCGGTACCTCTTTCACCACAGCCACGGCAGGCTTTTGCAGAACGATGATGTTGACAGTTGGAGTCTGCAACGCAATCTTGTCAATCTGGGTGCTGAGAGTTTTGTAATGCTCTTCGGAGACGAGAGGGAGGCCGGGCTTAGGGAGAATGCGAGGAATGTAAAACGTAACGTCATAGTCTTCGATCCCAATTTTCTTCGGGGAGAGAATTTGATCAATCCGTGATAACATCCGGGCTAGCAGGGTGTCCCAAGGATCTTCACCGTGTCGAAACTCGAATGATGCGCTCTTCGTTTCACGCTTTGCAATCGGTTTTTTCAGCTCAGTAGAGGCTGTCACGTTGACGACGAAGGTGACAACTTTCGTGGGCTTGTCCGCTGGCTGAATTGCTAAATGCGCAGGATGTATGCGTGTCGATTGCATGACTGTCACTTGGCGGGAACACTTACCTTCTTTTCCACGCTTCCTCTTCTTACTGGTGATAGTGGGAGGGGGAGTCAGGTGGGATGAATCATCCATAGGGTCCAGCAGGGAGGTATCCGAGGTATCATCGGCAGTCCTGGGCCCTGGTGTGTTTGTATGCTCATCTTCACTCTCACTTGATGTATATCGGTCGTTTTCGATCATTAGTTTCTGAGTTTGAGGTTGTGTATTTGATTGAGACATGGTCGGCACAGAAGATTGTGTTGAAGACGCGTGAACCTATGGATGTATGGTCTGAAGTTGCGAGCACGTCTAATCAAGTACCAAAATTTTACTAAGTCTCGATGGTCTATAATTGGTAAAAATCACGATGCGACTGCCATCATTTACCCAAATGGCTGTAATGTGGTTTTCTTTATATATTATTAGCACTGCGTTATTAGCATGATAGACAATGTTAATTAGGGTAAAAACATAACATGGGGTACTATTGGGATGTGGGTCGAAAATCAACCACCCAGGCATTCCCGGAATTAGAGTTCTGACAGGGGGCTGTGTCAGGTACAGTGTCTAACTCTAAGCGGAGTTTGTACTTATCTCTTATCGTCTTCCTCGCTGCTGGCAACAGTGAGCACAGTGCTGTGTGCCATTGTGCTGCTCGACCACTATGCCACCTCATCCCTGCTGGTCACTGACATCAATTTTCATGCACTACCTGATGGCAATGAAGAGAATGAAATAGAGTGATGCTGGGGTGAGCAGAGATGACCTGAAGGGGAAGATCTTCCAGAGGGGCTTCTATAGCCTGGTAAGAGAAGCTGTCTGATGCTGTCTGAGGCTGTCTCGACACTGAAGAAGGGACATGAAGCCCTCTCAAACTCAAACTTGTACTCTGAACTCTCGAAATGCAACTTCTTACTTGTTTGTAAGTAGCTACAGTAAAGTCTAAGTATGTGTGTGCTTATATAAGCTACTCACGTGTCTGAACTCGAAACTAAGTAAAGAGTAATGTAAATGAACAGAAATAAAATAAAAAAAGAAAACAAAAACTATAAAATAAAAGAAATACCCTGGTAGGGGGTACTCACTCCCTACAGTGACAACGTCATTTTTGCCCGTGTAGCCATGCATCGACAATTTGCAGCATAGAGTGAGTATGCCACTCTCGTCTCCTGTGTTGTAGTGGTGATACGGGTGAGTCCCCCTTCATCGCCTTGTATTCTGACTCAGATTGTTCTCCTAGCGGTGAAGAGAATAGAAATGAGAGAGACTGGGATGAGTGAAGTCTGAAGGAGAAGTTCTTCCAAAGGGGCTTCTATAGCCTGGCAGGAAAACTCTGTGAGGGCGTCTGAGGACTGCCTGAGGCTGTCTGAACACTGAAAGAGGCACTCGAGGCCTTCTCGAACTTGAACTCGAAACTGAACTCTCGAAACTCTGGGAACCCGACTTCTTACTTTTCTATGTAAGTACAATGTAATGTAAGTCACGAGTGGCTTACTTAAGCCACCTCACGTGTCTAAACTCGAGGCCTCGAAGCACTAAGTCAATATTATAGTAAATGAACAGAAAGTAAAAAAGAAAAGAAAGTAAAAACAATAAAACAATGAAAATCCCCTGGTAGGGAAATACCATTCCCTACAATGGTCTCGCCTGTACCCATGCAGTACAAGCATCAGCAAACCAACCCTACTCTGTACATAGTCACAGATCTTACAAAAAGGTTCCTACCATTACAGAGCTTGGAAGGAGTGTAGAGTTCTGGACAACCTACTAGTGTTGTGTGGTTACTTGACAGCCTTATGAGTGTACTACACACAATTCTGGTCAATGACTGTGCAGTCATTGACAGAACCAACACACATGCTGTACAGGAATCTGAAAGGTGCATCACATTGCACATGTCATATAGTGGATAGCAGACAGGAAAATGTGATAGTAAAGTGACTACAGTATTGTGATAACAGACATGGTGACCTAATCAAGAACTACCTCAAAATCGTCTTCAGATGTGATCACAGTCTTGCCACCATGTCGGAATGTTTACCAGTCCGGACTACTGACAGTCAGACTTGCTGTGTCAAGCTTGATGAGGTCCAGACATTTTTACCTTACAATTTCTTTTGACATTCTGTTGGCACTGTTGTGCCATCTGATATTACTTCTGATGTGGCTCCCTGAGCCCCCGTCATACTATATATTTTGTATGTCAACGTCTGCCCACCTCAGTGTTTCCTCTGAAACCTGAGGTGAGATACCCCTTGTGTTTCTTCCTACCGAGTACTGTACTAACTGATTACCTTAGCTTACCATACTCATGTCTAGGTATATTCAATATAGTGTTTCCTCTGAAACCTGGGCTTACCATACTCGTGTCTAGAACTACCTCTGCCCCTTGTTTGTCTAACAGGGTTATGAGCCCCAATGCAAACATGAACTCTGATATTCCCCATGATGATCTCTATACTGTCCCGAAGCTTGAGCCTGATGGTCGCAACTGGATCATCTTCAAGAACCAACTCGAGTGGGCACTCGCTGCATGTGGTGTAGCTCATCACCTCGATGCAAAGGCAGCACCAATGCCTGTGCTGAAAGCGAATGCCACTTCTGATGAAACATCAGCTCACAAAACCAAACTAGCTGCCTGGCTGAAGATGGAGTACACCTGTTGCCAACAGCTTGCTCAGGCCTTACCAGACTCTACCTTATGGAAGATCCTTCATGACAAATCTGTTGCGGATATGTGGTCAACTATTACCACAGAGTTTGAGTCAAAAACTGTTCTAGTACAGGCAGACCTATGAGCCCGTTTCCAGGCCCTCAAGTGTGTAGAGAAGGGGGACCTCTGAGTGCATCTTGACAAACTTTGGTCAATGTGTGAGGAACTTGCTGCTGTAGGCATCAGCCTATCCAATGACGAGTACACATCCACCATCATTCACTCCTTACCAACTCACTATGCTACATTTATTGCCCACCTATCTGCATCAGCCCATCTCCTGAAACAGACCCTGAAACCTGATGATGTCATGTGCTACCTTACACAGGAATTTGACCAACTGAATGCTGGGAAGGCTGAGTCATTGAAAGGGGACAAGGGAGTCACCTTTACTGCTTCGAGTAGTACCTCTGGAAACCGAGACCAGAAGTCAAAACGAAAGAAAGGGGTATGCTGGAAATGTGGCAGCAAAGGCCACAGAAAAGACCAGTGCCCTAGCCCTAGCCAGGACGGTCGAGCACTGGCAGGAAGGATTTGTCTAAGGACTCGAAGCCAAAGGACCAGTCAAAGGGAAACTCTGCAAACATTGCTGAGTTCGAGGAGGATGGTGCCTGGGTGGCAAGTGTGGTCAGCACTGATAGCGAAACTGAAGATTTCAATTTCTTCAAAGAAACTTACCAAGATCTGCCTGACTTGGTGGATTGCAGTGACTCGGAGTATTGGTTCTCCGAGGGTGAGGAGGAGGATACCCCACATGCAGAAAAAGAGAGTCAGAGTGGTGTGCATATGGACACCACAGTAGCTCTGCTAACTGCCAAGAGTGCAGATGACCATGGCATGGCTGCCACAACCACCCTAGGCCCCCATGATCCAAACCGAGTGCTCAAACTCTATGATTCTGGTACCACACACCACTTATCCCCTTACCGAGATTGCTTCATCACTTTCCACACTATACAACCGAAGGGATTCGATGCTGCAAACCAACAGAGCTTTAGTGCCACCAGAGTTGGGGACATGATGGTAGAGATCCCTAATGGTTTCATCACTGGATTGACCCTGACAGAGTCCCAGGATGGCTCGAACACATTCTGCGAGTCATGTGTCACAGCAAAATCAAAATGCTGACCTGTTGCTAAAGAGTGATTGGGCAACTGAGCTACTTCTTATGGGGGAGAGGTACACTCTGACCTATGGGGGCCAGCCCCTACTGACTCGCTGGGAGGACGTTGATACTATGTCAGCTCTACAGACAACAAGACCCGCAAGACTGTCTTATACCTACTACAGGAGAAGTCTGGTACTTTCGCATCCTACAAGAAGTATGAAGCTTGGGTGAAGAACCATCACGATGCATCAATTAAAACCCTGCAAACCGATCGGGGAGGCGAGTATCTCAGTGATGAATTTATGGCCCATTTAGAAAACCAAGGGACAACATATACTTACAGTACATGACACCCCCCAGACAAATGGTGTTGTGGAGCGACTAAATGGCATCCTAGCTGAAAAGGTGCAGGCTATGCTACATGACTCAAAGCTACCTGCTTTCCTGTGGGGGGAAGCTGTAAACCACGCTGTCTGGCTGAAGAATTGTACCTCAACAAAAGTGCTTGAAGGCAAGACACCTTTTGAGGCTGTACACGGTCACCCTCCAAACCTTGCAGGCTTACCAGCCTGGGGTACTAGAGCATGGATACACGATCCTACTTCTACGAAAATTGTGAGCCATGCCCACCTAGGACATTGGGTAGGTTACGACAGCCAGAGTGGAGCCCACAGGATCTACTGGGCAGACAAGAGGTCAGTTGGTGTCGAACAAAACGTCCACTTCGAAAATGGTGAGGTTTACCTACTGGAAGCGCCTCGTATCGTCACGTTTGAGGGGGAGGGTGATGCAGCAGGCAACTGTAATGATCCTGGCGCTAAAAACGCTTCCAACAACCCCAAGATGAGCTCAAACGGTCCAGAAACAAACAAAATGCCTACTTCCGACCCCTCTGCTCACCCAAAATCCACCACACCAGCCACTGTACCATTGGGACACCCCCAGCGTACTCGAAACCCGTCGAGATATGTGCGAGACATCCTGTCAGGTGTTGGATCAGTGTCCGGCACAGAAAACTCCACCCCAGTCTTACCTACTGGCCTTCGAGCACCCATCCTTGCACCAAAGACCCTCAAGACACCTACTGAACCTGAAGAGGCCATAAACGAAGCTGGAATGGCTGCTGCAGTGAGCAAGCATCAGCAAAACCCTGGGTTTGGTACAGACCCACAGACCCACAGATGGTACAGATTTTCCACAGACCAAGTACAGACCTACAGATCCAAAGATGTCATCATTCATTTGCCCATATCTCATCCAAAAAAGGAGATATTACTAAGGTGAGCATATTCCCATGGTCCTGTGATCATAGGCTTCAACTTTCATTATGACATTGTGGCTGTACAATGACTCTCCAAGTCTACACAGATGTGCTGTGACAATCTCAATTGGAGTTTGAAAATTGTAAACATTCATTTGCCCATATCTTGCCCAAAAAAGGAGATATTGCTAAGTTAAGCATATTCCCATGGTCCTGTGATCATAGGCTACAACTGTTGTTAGGACATCATAACTGTACAGCCACTTTTATGTTTTGATTGTGCCAAGTCTCCCACAGAACTTTGCAAATATCTCGCCCAAAAAAAGGAGATATTGCTAATGTAATCATATTCCCATGGTCCTGTGATCATAGGCTACAACTTTCGTTATGACATCATGGCTGTACAATTACTCCATATAGTAGTTTTTTTGACTTCCAAGTCTATACTGATGCACTGTGGCAATTTCAAACTCTGATTGAAAATTTTAAGGGAGTGTATATAAGCCCACTCACTCCGGCAACACAACTCTTTCCTGTATTGCAATTAAGACTGGTGATGACCCTTTGGATGAAACCTGGCTACCTGAAAACAGAACCAGGCAGCAAAAGAAGTCCACTGGGTGGCCTATGGAGTACAAGAGAGGTCCAGATATTGGCAGCAAGTCAGCCTGCACCAAACAATGCTACCAAAAACTCCTGCAGAATCAGACATCACTTATGAGCTTTGGATTTGTCCACATCCCTCAGTCTCCAAGTCCCCATGTTTCCCATGATGCCTCCCCCATTCCATCATCACCATCATGCACCCCAGACCCTCCTGTCAAAGTTCCGGAACAACCTTTCTTCCCATCAAATGATGGGGTGCAAATCCAAAGTGGCAGCAACTATGCTTCAGGGATGTCCAGAGAGAGTAAAGAGGCTGACCTGGCCAAACATGATACAGGCCTCATCCACGACATAGAGGATGCTTGGGAGGATGAGCTGGAGGAGCAGGAACATGGTGGGGTTGAGGTGCGGGGCTGGGATGAGTTGCAGAATCAGATTAAAGAAGATCTTGCAAAGGGTGCAAAGACTTTACCCCTTTCACACATCAACCAGCTCCTCCTGATTCGTAACTTTGCAACACTCCAGTTGCGAGGCATTGGGCAAATCAAAGCAAGCCTAGGGATTGCACGTCAGTGGGATGAGGGGGAAGGCATCTACTTTGCACGAAAAGTTAGGGCACTTGCACGTCACTACCAGATCTTCAAGCAACTCCCCACTGAAAAACGAGGTGGTCATGCAAATGCCTTGAGTCCTCTCAAGGATGAGAGGATCCAGCTTGCTGCTCGTCAATGGTTGACATCGCAGGCTGCAGGTCAGGTCACTCCAAAGGTCTTCCGACATGCTCTCAATAATACCATCTTTCCATCACTGAACATCAATCTTACCCAACCACTGTGCGAACACACTGCTCAACAATGGTTGATGAAGTTGGGATGGCAGAAAACGAGGCTGAAGAAAGGAGTCTACATGGATGGCCATGAATGTGAGGATGTAAAGAAATATCAGCAGGAGGTTTTCTTACCTATGATGGCCACATTTGAGTCACATATGGTCCACTTTGAAGGACTGGAGCTGCAGCATATGGAACCAACCTTGATGGCTGGGCAGAAGAAGGTGATAGTGAACTTTCACGATGAGTGCTGCTTCCATGCAAGTGATTTCAAGACCCATGTTTAGTGAGTCACATCATCAACTTGGAACCAAATGCATCCTGACAATTGCGGCAATTGTAGTCTCTTGCCTGGGCAGCAAATATTGCAGAAGAAAGGGAGGGGTCGAATCATTCATGTTTCTGAGTTCATCAACTCAGAAGATGGACGCTTAGCCATTCACGACGAGCACAGGGAGACTATTGAAGAAGCAAGGAAAATAATTTACCCAGGTGCCAATGGTGATGCTTGGTGGGACATGGAGCAGCTGCTAAAACAAGTGAAACATGCCATTCGGATTTTCGACACTGCACACCCAGATGCCATTTCCTTAATCATTTTTGATCTGTCTTCTGCTCATGGGTCACTGCCACCAGATGCATTGAAAGCGTTTGAGATGAACAAGTCTAACGGGGGGAAGCAGCGCAAGCAGCATGACACAGTCATTCCACAGTCCAATCTGGCTGCTGAACACCATGGAAAAATCCAGAAGATGTCATTATCCAATGGCCAACCCAAAGGACTCCAACAAGTCTTGGAAGAATGTGGCTTCAATATTCAGGGCATGCATGCCAAGTGTACTCCTCTCTGTCCATGGGAAAATACTGATTGTTGTATGGCACGACTCCTCAGCAAGCAAGACGATTTTAACAACCAATTGTCAATGCTCGAAACCATCATCAAAGAGGCAGGTCATGAATGTGTTTTCCTCCCAAAGTTCCATTGTGAACTGAATCTGATTGAAATGGTATGTCTAACATATGCTACAGTATTGGGGGTGGTGTAAGTACCGCTACCTGAAGTTTTCGAGACCACATTCGAAGATGCGAAACAGTTCATCAATCAGTCATGGCAGTTTATGAGTGCCTATCGCTTGGGACTCACTGGGAAAGCAGTGGAATGGGCTGTCAAAAAACAAAAACAACACCATCAGGTCTCTCAGTCAGCCATAATGTCAATTGAAGCCATTGTTAACAGTGCGTAGACTACTCATCATGTCTTTTTTTGAGTCCAAAAATTTGGCCACTGCCAAAAAAATGCAGGAAAAATATACAAAGGCTGTTTTTCGACGTATTTCAGCTGTCCGAGTTCAAATCTGGTCTCAGATTTTTCCCAAAAAATTTTGCAGCAGCTGTACAAAAATTGTTGAGTTTGCCTGTCCGCAACTGTAGTCCCTGTGTAATTAGAGTAGTATTATGGTAATATCATTGATTACTAATTAATGTTGACATGTTAAGATCAGTGGTGGGAATCTGTCTACTGAAATAGTCTGGGGCAAGTATGTACAGATCTGTATGGATATCCAAGTCAGTACAGACCTGTACAGATCTGTACAGAATTTTGGGTCTGTACAGATATTGAAGTCTGTACAGGTCTGTACAGAGGGGGTTGGTTTTGCTGATGTCAGGCAGAGGGCCTCAAGCCCTGCACCATCGCTGAGGTGAAGAAGTGACCTGACTGGCCGAAATGGGAAGCTGCCATATCAGATGAGCTTAGTCAGCTCGAATTCATGCACACTTGGAAAATTGTCAACAAACCAAAGGGCACAAATGTTGTAGGCAGCAAATGGGTTTTCAAGATCAAATGGGACGCCGCCGGCCATGTAGAGAGGCATAAGGCGAGGTTGGTAGCACAGGGATTCACTCAAGTCCCAAGCATAGACTACTTCGACACTTTCACACCAGTGGCAAAACTGGCTTCCATTTGAACAGTTCTTGCACTAGCTGCATGGCATGATTGGGAGATCCACCAGGTTGACATGAAATCTGCCTATCTCAATGGAGAGTTCAAGGACAACGAAGTCATTTACATGTGTCCACCACCCAGTTCCCCCATCTCTGACCCTGACAAGGTATTACAGCTCATGTGACCACTGTACGGTGTAAAGTTAGATGAAGGAAAGTGGGGGGAGAGGCCAGATGGATCTCCCTTTGGATTGGTGGGTCTCAGTTCGACCCAAGGGGGCTTGGATGCCTGGTAGAGTCAAGAAGAAGGGAGGGAAAAGGCTAGAAATGCACCCTGAGATCCAAAAGAGAGTCGAGATTCGTCTAGTGGATGTCTAATGAAGGAAGAACTGATCTTCCAAGTCCTCGGTCTTTGAATTCCATCTGTTACTCGTCTGCGGTAGTTGTCTTGTTATTTTTCTAAGTATGTACAACATGCTCTAAGTGCGAGTCTGGCTTACATAAGCCAAAACTCGCACAAATACTAAGTAAAAAAATGGACTAAAACAGAGTGGATGCCATTGGTACGAGAGGCTTTGTGCACTCCTTGAAAGGCTGGGTTTCAAGTGCTGTGAATCTGATCACGCTGTCTTCATCCAGCGCTCTCGTGAGGGTTTAGGTATCATCACTGTCCATGTCGATGACATGATGGTCATAGCAAACCTCCTAAAACTCATTTCGCAGATCAAACAGGAGTTGAGCAGTGAGCTCCAGATATCTGATCTAGGTGAAATCCATTGGCTACTTGGTTTCGAAATCAAGCGTGATCGAGAGGCCCGAACGCTTTCCATTTCCCAAAGATCCTACATCGACTCTATTGTCAGACTCGAAGATGCAAAACCACTGTCCATCCCCATGGACCCATATGTCTGTCTCTCTAAGGATCAGTGCCCAACAACCACGTGTGAATTTGCTGACATGCGGAATGTACCATATCGAGAAGCGACTGGTTCCCTTATGTACGCAGCCATCGGGAGCCGCCCCGACATCGCCTATGCAACCACAGCCATTTCCTGCTTCAACGAGAACCCTGGGAGGGCTCATTGGGAAGTGGTTAAACGCATTCTTAGGTACCTGAAGGGCACGACTAGCTGGGAAATCACTTATGGAACTCAGATGAGAGATTTAGAGGGATATTCAGATGCTGATGGCAGTGCGAATGAGGACCAATGTGCAATTTCTGGCTATGTCTTCCTGGTCGATGGTGGCCCGGTATCCTGGTCTGTTAAGATGCAGGAAATCATTGCCCTCTCGACAACCAAGGCTGAGTACATAGCAGTGACGCATGCCGCAAAAGAAGCCTTATGGCTCTGCTCGTTCCTCAGTGAGGTCCTGGGCCAAGTCGAAGGCGCTACCCCCCTCCATTGCGACAACCAGTTGGCAATCATGCTCACCAAAAATGACCAGTTCCATGCACACACAAAACACATTGACATATGCTATCACTTTATCTGCTATGTCATCCAGAATGGCGCTCTCACCCTCGACTACTGCCCTACTGAAGATATGACAGCTGACATCCTAACAGAAGGCACTACCTAGTGTGAAGGCAAAACACTTTGCAGCTGCACTTGGTCTGCACTCACAAGCCTGAAGGGGGAGTGTCGGAATGTTTACCAGTCCGGACTACTGACTGTAATGGATCGAAGATCGCCCCTATCTTTTCATCTTATCTTATCACTGATTAGATAACCGATTAGATCATCTTGATCTTATCTTGGGCTTTTCTTCGTTGGGCTGCGTACCTAGCCCTTATCCAGACCTGATCCAGACTCCCGATTACAGATCCCCTTTCCCCTTTTCACAGTTTGAGCGCTATTTATACTTACACTCTAGAACTTAGGCCTAGTACTCGTTGATGTCATAGTGACATCATTCTGATGTCATCCTGATGTCACCACTGACGTCATGCCCTGTGCCCATGCCTTGAGGTTCCCTCATGGCCTTTACCTAGAGAGTATATATAGTAGGCACAACCCTGTACTAAGTCCTTAGTTCTATTCATTTTTGTATTTGGGCATATCCCTCTTGTCACTGTTTGAGTGATAGCTGCTTAGCCTCGTTTAGGCTTCGTCGTCATCTTCTTCGGTCTGTGCGTCCGCTCTCCGACTGCCCCATCGTCGTTCGTCCTTGTCTGCCTTGGTTGTTGGTTTGTTTTGTTTGTCTAGTGTTCCTTCTTCGGTCGCTGCCCTCGTCGACTAGTCTAGCCTGACTTTGTCACTCAAGCACGACTCGTAACACTGACAGTCAGACTTGCTGTGTCAAGCTTGATGAGGTCCAGACATTTTTACCTTACAATTTCTTTTGACATTCTGTTGGCACTGTTGTGCCATCTGATATTACTTCTGATGTGGCTCCCTGAGCCCCCGTCATACTATATATTTTGTATGTCAACGTCTGCCCACCTCAGTGTTTCCTCTGAAACCTGAGGTGAGATACCCCTTGTGTTTCTTCCTACTGAGTACTGTACTAACTGATTACCTTAGCTTACCATACTCGTGTCTAGGAATATTTGTAATGGCCCGTACTTGTTCACTACTTGTTGTAGCGTAGCCTAGCGTAGT
The DNA here is from genome assembly GCA_024613165.1 of Pisolithus albus. Taxonomy (NCBI): domain Eukaryota; kingdom Fungi; phylum Basidiomycota; class Agaricomycetes; order Boletales; family Pisolithaceae; genus Pisolithus; species Pisolithus albus. The sequence continues at coordinate 57,261 of JANFAB010000079.1, forward strand.
TTTCCTTATTTATCCACTCTCTGGTTAGGGTTACTTTAGACACACTCATAGACGCTCTACTTAGTCAGCTGCTTACTCAGCATTGCCGCATTGACTCAGCATGGATCGCTGCAGCCAATAGTGTTTATCTCTCTTTGTTTGGTTTGTTCTATGACATTCCACGGTACAAACACTCTAGTTAGTATAAATACCGTCTCTCTTGTCGTAGACACTCCAATCGAGTTCATTTATGTGTTTGTGCATTAACTCAGTTCCCATCCTCAGCCTTTACATCAGTCAAGGAGTGACCGATAGCAGTCTTCAGATTGTTGGTGTTACACTTGAACTCGATTAACAAGTTATCCCTCACTCTGCTTGTGCCCAGGCATATAGGGCAACGTATACCCGGACTCCAGGGCTAAGGAGCTTTGCCTTCTCGCTTTTTCTTCTTCATGAGACGACGCCTTTAGTCTCATCCCCTTTATGGCAAGGGGTTGTGTTGAAGAAGAAACTGTAGTCAGTAGTCCCGCTGTCTGTCAAGGGCAGTGTGAAGGCGTAACCCACATTAGGGGGTGGAAACGCATAGTCTAAAGTAGTTCCCCTACGTCAAGGGAGGTAGAAAGTGTACTACCGTATCCCTACTAGTTTTACGATAGCTGAGACAGAGTACCGCCACTGAGGGCAGGGAAAATCTCGTCAAAATTCCTTGCATCAAGAAGTCGGAGTCTTGGGCTCCTCGTGTTAGGTTTTCTCCCTACCTTAAAAAGGAAGAGTCGCCCCCCCCCACTCCTGTTCGCTCAGGAAGTAACCCCCCTCGAACAACAAATCTTCGGTACCCCCGCACCTCTCCTTCCTCGCCTTTCCCCGCTCCCTCTTCGCTCCCCCTCTCCCGACCCCAACTTACTGGGCTTTGTTCTGCACGTCCCATACAGCTTATGGAACAGACAAACCATCTGCCCTCCCCCTCGTACCCCCATAACTTTCACCGGTCATGGACCAGTTCACCCAAGACCAGCTGCAGTTCATGCAGCAAATGACCACTATGATCACGGTGCAGGTCACCAACCAGGTGGCACAGCACGTCGCTGGTGCTGTGGCGGGCATGCAACAGCAAGGAGGCGCAGGGGCCGCCCAGAACCCCAACCAGAACGTTGACCCCATGAAACGGGGTGTTGCCGACCCGGGGACCTTCGATGGGTCCATAAGCAAGTTCGAGGAATGGTGGTTGAAGATGAAGGCCTTCGTCATCATTTCCAATTCAACCAGCCCGAGGGCAAGAACACTTGCAGTTTGGTCCAGGATGAGTGGGCCGATCGCCAGGGCATATGCGCAGGCGCATATCGATCAGTGCCTCGTGGCGGGAACTTGGCCATCCCACGACGACCTCATGGCTGAGGTGGAAGCACACTTTAGGCAGCTTCATAACAAAGACTGGGCTAGAGAGCAGCTCAGCAAAATTTGCCAAGGAACGGCCAGAACGGAGGAGTTCTTGGCCAAGTTTAATGCTCTAAGGACCGCATCCGGGGTATCCGATGACTACGCCATCTTTATGCTGGAGAGGGCACTCTTCCCCAAAATCCTTCAGCAAATCTTTGTCCAGGGGCATCGCAAGAACACCTGGGCAGAGTATGATGTCGAGGCTAGATGCCTCAGTGCTGCCCTTGAGGTAGTCAGGATCAAAACTGGTGGTGTGTCCTCTTGATGGGGACAAAACTTTTCACGACCCTCGCCCAGGGTTACATCAGGGCAGGGCGCACCCATGGACATTGGGGCTGCGCAAGGTGGATCGGGAAGCCGCCCTAAGAAAGACTTCTCGAACTACCAGTGTTATGCATGCGGCCAGAAGGGCCATATACGTCCACACTGCCCGCAGGCCGGGAACAAAGGCAAAGGGTGCCAGGTGCGCTCTGAAGGCGTTGACCCGTGGCTTGCCGCGATGGACGGTATGACATTTGAGCAAGTAGTTGCTCATATATCTAAGTTAAAAGAATCGGAGCTGCAGTGAAGTCAGGTCCTGCAGTCTCGGACAATGTTAGTACTGGACTTGTTTCCTTTTCTCCTTTTAGTGTTTCTTCTCGCTGTCGCTCGGTTTCATCCTCTGAAAATGGTATAAAAGAAAACACAAAAATAGATGATGCAAAAACACAAAAAAGGGTTTTGTTCTCGGACATGGTTACTGTAAATAGGTTTTCTTCTCTCTCTATAGATAATATGGACGATGATTCGGACTTTGTACCTACACCGTCTGTTGGAGGGTCCCGAAAGGGCTCGGGACCAGATGTTAAACTGGCACCACTTAATTCTCCAAGCAATAAAACTCCCAAAAATAGCGTTTCGGAAGGATCCGAGTCGGTTAGCGATGCTCAGGCGACAGTACCGCCGAAATCCCGAGTTCACACGCTCAACCTAAAGGATCATGTAGCAGTCCCTATAATTATTCGCACTAGGAGGGGTGATGCACACACTGTGCAAGCCTTGTTGGATTCCGGTGCTACAGGTGTTTTCGTGGACGCTAAATTCGTTGATCGAAAGAAGCTTCCAAAGTTGTCTCTCCCACATGCAGTAGACGTATTTAATGTCGATGGTACTCTTAACTCCGCTGGAAGGATTACGCATCAAGTACTGCTTAGAGTTCGGTTCAGAGATCACTTCGAAGAGTTAGTAGCCGATGTCACGGATCTGGGATCTCACGACATGATTTTGGGTCACATGTGGCTTGCCACTCACAACCCGGAAGTCAATTGGAAAACCGGCGAAATCTCGATGAAGAGGTGTCCTCGGAGTTGCAGGCAACTCGCGCCAAAGCCGGCCTTCGTTAGACGTATCGAAAAGGAGGAGGTCCAGGCCCTCGAAGACTGGCATAATATATTCAGAGCCGACAAGCAGGAGGCTCCTAAAAAGGATAAAACCCCTGAGGAACTGGTTCCAAAGGAATACCACAAATATTTAAGCGTCTTCTCTGTCCAGGAATCCGAGCGCATGCCACTTAGGAAACCTTGGGATCACGTGATAGAACTTAAGGAGTCGTTTGTCCCGAAAAAGGGAAGGTTGATCCCTCTCAGCCCTGATGAGCAAACCAAAGTTAGCAACTTCATTGATGGACAGCTTAAGAAGGGTTATATTCGGCCTAGTAAATCGCCGCAGACCTCTCCCGTGTTCTTCGTCCCTAAGAAGGATGGAAAGAAGCGCATGGTACAGGATTACTGCTATCTAAATGAGCATACAGTCAAGAACTCGTATCCGCTCCCGCTTATCTCGCAGCTTGTTGACAAGTTAAAAGGCTGTAAATTATTTATGAAAATGGACCTTAGGTGGGGATACAATAACGTCCGGATCAAGGAAGGTGACGAGTGGAAGGCCGCTTTCATCTGTCACTGTGGAGCCTTCGAACCATTGGTGATGTTCTTTGGTTTATGTAATTCCCCTGCCACATTTCAAAATATGATGAACGACATCTTCGGTGACATGGAGGACATTCTAGTAGTATATATAGACAATCTTATGATATTCATGAAAATGGACGATGGAAAAGAGCACGACAGGATTGTGCTGGAGGTGCTTAGAAGGTTGAAGGAGAACAACTTGTTCATTAAACCAGAGAAATGTCTGTTTAAGCAAAAAGAGGTCGACTTTTTGGGTATGATAGTTGGCACGAATGGAGTCAAGATGGACCCCACTAAAGTCACTGCTGTGCGCGATTGGCCTGTCCCTACTTCCGTTCATGGAGTTCGAGGCTTCCTTGGCCTTGCAAACTTTTACCGACGTTTCATAAAGGATTTCGCACAGGTCGTGCGCCCCCTTAACGATCTAACTAAAAAGGACACTCCGTTTCTCTGGTCCGACAAGTGCCAAGTGGCGTTTGATACATTAAAGGAAGCCTTCATGACCATGCCTATACTTATGTTCCCTGATCAGGATCGGAAGTTCCGTCTAGAAACTGATGCCTCGGATTACGCAACCGGAGCCATGCTCTCGGTAGAATGCGATGACGGTCTCTGGAGACCCGTTGCCTATTCGAGTCACTCACTTAGTGGAGCAGAGCTTAACTATATGGTTCATGACAAAGAGATGCTAGCCATCATCCGCGCTTTAGAGCAATGGCGTCACTACCTTGAGGCTACTCCATACCAGTTTGAGCTTTGGATGGATCACCACAACCTTAAGTGGTTTATGATGTCACAAAAGCTTCAACCACGCCAGGTGCGTTGGGCACAGTATTTTAGTCGTTTCAACTGTGTTATCGTCCACAAACCAGGAGATTCAATGGGATGACTGGACGCTCTCTCTCGCCGCGAAGACTTAGTAGAAAATCGCGAAAATGCCAAGTCTGAGGAGTCGATATTTATTAAACCAGGACAAGTGCGTGCTGTGCGCTTAGAAATTCCCTTCATAGAAGAACTGCGCAGTGTAACGGCCGAGGTTGACATGGGAACGCTCAACCAACGCGACGGTTTGCTGTATGATGGAGATAAAGTTTTCGTGCCTGAGGCACTTAGACAGAAGGTTCTTGCTGCTCTTCACGATTCGCCCCTAGCGGGTCATCGAGGCATAAAAGGAACTCAGGAGTTGATCACACGCTGGTTCACGTGGTCCACCTTGAAGCCCAATGTCGAGGAGTATGTAAAGCACTGTCAGACGTGTCAAGCTAGCAAGCCTAGTAACAAGCCGCCGGCAGGCGAACTCAAATCTTTACCTATCCCTGATGGGCCTTGGAAGGATCTTACGACCGACTTTATGGATATAGGAGTCAGGAGCTCCTCTGGAAAGTCTTATGTCTTAGTCGTCGTTGATCAGTTCTCTAAGGAAGCAGAGTTCATCCCCTGCACTGAAAAGGAAACTGCCGCTAGCATGGCACGGCTTTACCTAACTCATGTCTGGAAGCACCATGGCCTTCCGCAGTCTCTCATCTCGGATCGCGGACCGCAGTTCGCGTCTCAGTTCTCGAAGGAATTATTTAAAATGTTGGGTGTCGAGCAGAAGCCCTCGACGGCGTTTCATCCACAGATGGATGGTCAAACAGAGCGGTTGAACCGCGAAATTCAGCAGTACCTACGGATGTATGCAAACCATCAGCAGGAACGATGGGAGGATTGGCTCCCCCTAGCTCAGTTCGCATACAACAACTCCAAGTCTTCTTCTACTGGCAAGTGCCCCTTTGAAGTTACCTGTTCATACACACCATGGATTGGCGTCGAGCCGACGACTTCTAAGGTAGAAGCAGTGGAGGAGACCGCTAAAGACTGGTTCCAGGTGTTCCAGGAAGTATGCGAAAGTTTGGGAAAAGCTAGGACTCGTCAGAAAACTCAGGCAGACAAACGACGATCCCCTTCCCCTGCTTACTCCGTAGGCTCGCAGGTTTGGCTGGCTACTGACCATTTATTGCTGAAGGATCAGCAGAGCCGAAAGTTGACCGAAAAGTGGATAGGCCTGTACGAGGTCTCGGACATTTTACCCAATGCCGTTAAATTAAAGATGCCACGCTCGATGCGCATACACCCGGTAGTGAACATTTCACGGGTGGAACCTTATCTCAGTGCTCTTGATGGGCAACCGGTTACTCGGCCCAGCCCACAACGGGTTATGGATGAAGGAGATGTCGAGTATGAAGTCGAAAAAGTTGTTGATTCCCACTTGAATCGTGGTAATCTTCAGTTCCTCGTCCATTGGAGGGGATACCCGGAGGAAGATCGCACTTGGGAGCCTAGATCTGCTCTTAAGAATGCCCAGGAGGCGATAGATGATTTTTACAAACTCCACCCCAGTGCCCCCCGGAAACTTCGTTTACTCTCGACTGAAGGTCTCTTTTTCTCCGCTCTACCCGACCCTTTGACTGCTGTGCAGCCTATCTGGTCTCACCTGGAAGTCAAGCCATAGGAGGGGATAGTGTAACAGCCCGTACTTTTTCACTACTTGTTGTAGCGTAGCCTAGCATAGTTTTCCTTATTTATCCACTCTCTGGTTAGGGTTACTTTAGACGCACTCATAGACGCTCTACTTAGTCAGCTGCTTACTCAGCATTGCCGCATTGACTCAGCATGGATCGCTGCAGCCAATAGCGTTTATCTCTCTTTGTTTGGTTTGTTCTATGACATTCCACGGTACAAACACTCTAGTTAGTATAAATACCGTCTCTCTTGTCATAGACACTCCAATCGAGTTCATTTGTGCGTTTGCACATTAACTCAGTTCCCATCCTCAGCCTTTACATCAGTCAAGGAGTGACCAATAGCAATCTTTGGATTGTTGGTGTTACAATATTCAATATAGTGTTTCCTCTGAAACCTGAGCTTACCATACTCATGTCTAGAACTACCTCTGCCCCTCATTTGTCTAACACACCACACAATGCACTGTGCCATACATTGTTATTAAGAGGAAAATGGAACTGCGTGGTCTCACCTTCCAGAGGTTGCCCACCCGATTCTGAGAGCCCGAGTCATCATGGCATGTTTATGATTACCATCGATCTTGGCCTGCATGGCCATAAGCTGCATGAAGACTTTCAAATATGCACTGGATTCGAACTGGCAGTCCTTCCAGATTCCCATAATGGCATATTCGTCTATAGTGGCATGCAACTGTGGATGGTTAAGATATTTACTAGGCAGTAAACATTACTTACTACTGTGGCTGCGAGGCACATGACTGGCTTTGGGACCTCCCATGCAAACACCTCAGGGAATAGACTGCCGAGAGCAGATGGTCCTGTGTGAAAAAAGTCCAAGATGAGCCCAGCCAGAGCTGGTGATGCCATGTTCCTTGTAGTACCCTATGAACAATCCTCAGCCCAGTATCACCCAAGATATGGGGGGATTTACATCTTCTTTGGTGCCATCCCTGACGAACTTGGCACCCCGAATCAACTCTTGTGCATTTGCTAAATTCTCCTTGGCCAGTCGATCGCCACCCAACCAATAGTGCCGCATGACATACTTGCGAGCCTTGGCTTTGAGGGTCGACCACCATGTCATGAGTGCTCCCAGAGCTGTGAAACAATTTAGGACATGCTACGAAAAAAGGAGTCATACCAGTATGCCGAGATCTTTGCGATAATCAGGCCAGTAGCCTGCTCATCATTAGTGGTTTTCAAGACGTCACACTTTCCAGGTAGAATGAGCACACCCATTTGCTCACATTCAGCAATCGCTTCACTGATATTCACTGCACTCTTCTCACGACAAACCAAGCCCTGGTGGGGAAGGGATCTGAGGCAGCACCACACTGAGCAAGTTGTTTAGCCTGTTCGATGATTTCATGGAATTTATAAGGGTAGGAACGAAGTTTTGTTGCAGGACCACTTAATTCACCGGATGGCGCCGACGTTTTCCCAGAGATGGGGCCTTCTATCTCAGATGGAGCAGATGAAGGTTCATCCAGCAGTGCATCTCGTTGAAGTGGAGCTGAAGAGCTGGCAGGCCATCGTTGTTGGACATCATACAGTTGTTGAGGGTCCAGAGCACAGGGGAAATGATTTCGGCAGTGATATTCTTCGACTACATCAATCTTGGAGCCCCTTTCCTTGGCAAGTAGCACTGGGTCTGAGCCAATAAAATAATCTGCTCTCTAATCATGTGTTACTTACCAATTGGAGGGGAAGAAAGGCCATGGTGAGAGGAATTTCTTGGCAGCTGCGAGCGACATTCTACTGGCAGGGGTAGATATGTGTAACGATTGATCAATGACTAAATATACTCACCTGTGTGCCAATCGTTTCGAATCAAACTCTCAGCCACCCTATCATCTTCATCGGGAGATACATCATCGATATTGAGATCCTGCAGAAACCGAATACCAGATGGTGAGGGTGCAAACAAGCAGAAGTGTGGTGAAAGCTTATGGCATCACTCTGCAGATGCTGGGTACTTTCAAAAGGAAAAGCATCGTCGGGTAGCTGGCTTTCCTCCTCAGAAGAGAGTGGAACATCAGGGGAAACATGTGGCTGTTGAGTGGTGTGCATCATTGTCAAGGAGTTTTGCGACCTAGGGAGTGCACTAGTGGCTGTCAGTGATGTATTTCATAAACCAAAGACAGTGCTGGTGGACGTTGTGAGTCGACATGAGGATCTATGGTGAAAACGCCAAAAACCCAACACAAAGACAATTGCCAAGTCGGTGGTTTCATTACCTCTGTGGACTTTGGCTCGAGGGATTGGTTACAGCGAAATGGGGAGGGGTTCTGCACACCTGGAAGGCTAGGGCAGAAAGGAAAGGCACTCCTGACGAGAGGGGAGCAGGGGGAGACTGAGAAAGCGAAGTTATATAGGCTACTCAGAGCCTAGAAGCGACGTAGAGTGATGAAGAATGACAGTAAATAGACCCTTAATGGAGCCTCAGGTACTGCAAGGATAAAGAAGATAATGAAGGGCCTTAAAGCAACGACAATAAGGCAGATAATGACAATAATGATTGGGCAGTTGGCTCTCTACACAAGGGATGGTATCCTATGCAGGGGGCTACTTGCTTGTTGCTGGATTGCTGCGATGTATTGGTACTTATATACAAAAGGCAGTGCAGCCTGAAGTAAACAGAGGGAAACACTGGGGTTTGTAAGTGATTGGTAAGAGGATTGGTAAAGGATTGGTAAGGCTGAGCAAGGCTGAGTAAGGACAGTAAGCAATTGGTAAGTAAAATCAGTCAGCATGATGAAGAATATCACAAATCATTTGAAATAGAATGAGTCATTAAGGAATGGATGAATAATGCAACAGAAAGGGGGATGAGTAAGCACACTGGTCACTGCTGAATAAGGGGTATGACTGCAAATGAGCCATTCTGACTCCAAGATCTGAGATCCAGATTCATTGGGGTGATATGCTGCATGTCCAAAAGAAGAACTGTGGGGATTTCTGTTACAACTCTAGACTCGAAGTCACAGGCTCACTACACTGAAGCTAGACGAAGATGGAGACGAAGGTGAGGACGAGAGGATAGAAGGCAGAGGAGAACTTAGAAGCAAGTAGGGACAAAACCCAAATGAACTAGCTTGGGGCCAGCTGGGCTATTGTGCTGGGTATATATACTATTGTACATGAGGTAGAGGTGAGGCATACATGAGGAAGACATAGGGCATGACATCACAGTGACATCACTATGACATCATGGTCTGGACCAGCCTAGGCCTGAGCCACATGGCAAGCACATGGCCAAGGTCTGGGTGAGTCCATAGATAGGAAGAGAGATAAGACAAGATAAGATCTGATAAGATCTTAAGATAAGACAGAGAGAGATTAGATAAGATGAAAAGAAAGGGAAGGAAAAAGAAAAGAGTATGTATTGTAACAATTTCTGCCAGGGGCCAATTTTGGGGGTCTCCAGGGTAGTCAGGGCTTAGGATTTCGCAACTTTCCCCCCTCTCTCCTCTCTGCAAAGCAACCTGTATCAGGTGCAACTAGTGTTCTGGAGGGCATGAGGAGGAGGAGGGGCCATCTTCTCCAATGAGGGCAAGGAGAACTGCCTCAAAGTCGTCATGGATGTGACCAGATAGTGTAGATGAGAGTAATTGGTACTGGAGCTGTCACAATTTTGGGAGAACAAAAGACGAGACTGAGAGATAGACATTGCAGGGGGCAGGAAGGAAAAATCCATAAACCTTTTCAACTGGAGAGACCAAAACAACCACATAAGACCTTTCAAGCCTGACAACAGACTTGACGTTACAGCAGTTTGTGTAAATAATGGCACAGGCGTGAATATGGAAACATTAGTAATCACTGTAGGACTTAGCAGATTTTTGAGTCCATAGTGCGAGGTACCGCCACGTCACCCATTGCCTCAATTCTACGAGCAATGGGAAACAGACGAATCTCTCCTGACCTCAAACCTGCTGCCATTCGCCTGCATGAGCAAGGGGTCCTTTCCACCCAGGAGATAATTGACTACTTTAGTTTCTCTAGGCGTACTTTTTGGCGCATTCGAAAGCTCTATCATGAAACAGGGGATGTTGTCAAACCACGTAGTGGATACACTGGTTGGCCACGGCTCCTCAACCTCACTGATATCCAGTACCTTATCACCCTTGTGAATCACCGACCCAACTGGTTTCTTGATGAGCTCACATCACTCCTGCAACGGAATCGTTTTATCTCTGTCCACTTCTCCACCATCCATCAGGAACTCGTCCATGCAGGAGTTTCTCTCAAAAAACTTTGCAAAGTTGCCGGTGAACGAAATGAAGACCTTCGTGCAGATTTTATGCGGCGGATGGCACAGTACACTGCAGATGAGCTTGTCTTCATTGACGAGACCTCGAAGGATGGGCGGACACCCTTCAGGAGATGTGGTCGATCAAGGAGGAGTGAGCAGGCAACTATGAAAGGTGTTTTCGTACGAGGCCAGCGACTTACAGCAGTTGCCGCCATGTCTTGTGATGGCATCATTGCCACCCATGTTGTCGAGGACTCTCTACGGCGCCATCAGTACCTTGAATTTATCGAGAATTCTGTTGTAAGTAATCCAGTCCTATCCCTACATTCTTGCTCAGTTGCCATCAGCTACCCGAGTGTACTGCATACCCAGGAAAGCATAGCATCCTTGTCATGGACAATGCACGCATTCACCATGGTGAAGAGATCCTTGAGCTAAAGGAACACTTCGGTAATGTGAGTTTTCACTGAGAACTGAGCACCCGTCTCATGGATTTAGGTGTTCGGGTTGTCTTTCTGCCACCGTACTCACCTGACCTCAATCCTATTGAAGAAGCTTTTTCAAAAATCAAGGCCTGGATCCGACGCAATGCAGATGCATTCACTTCTGATGATGGGCTGATTTATGACATGCAGGAGGCCCTACAAATCATCACGGCTGCAGATGCTCAAGGTTATATTCGTCATTCAGGTTACTTCTAGCAAACGAGAATGTATGAGTCCGTACAAGTCCGTACAAGTCTGTAGGATACTATACACGATGTCCAATGTCACAGGCAACATGTTACGAGGTTTGGACCCCTCAGTCAGTCACTCCCAGACCAGCATGAAATGGCATCACGAAGCTGAGCAATTTCACCTCGTAAAATACCACTCGTGACGAGATCATCAACTGTTGCAAAGTGTAAGGTATGAGTTGAGATATACCCTTGTTCAGAAGTTTTTTCTCGAGTGATGGTGATAAGTTGAAGGCAGAGCTGAATTCTTGTATCGACATACGTGGTCCAATAGTCTGAAGTTGCCGAGGGGAGAGTAATCCATTCATAGCTGGTGGTTGCACGACCTGCAGTGTGGGGCTGGGGGCCGGAAGGTGTGCAGGATGCATATGAGTCGCTTGGAACATCTGGAACATTTCAGCTGGGAAATTTACATTCACGACTGGTGCTGAAGATGATCCCAGGGTGCTGGTAGATTTGGCTTGCTCAAGCTGCTGGCGCCGTTCTGCAAGGACTGAACGTTGGCCAACAAGTTGATCTGGGAGCATCTTGAAGTGCTGGTGGTTGGGTGGCATCTCTAGTGTCGCAGTCGCATCGCCTTTGAGCTGTAACGGTCAATAGGATCATCACATATTGAAGCAAGGGTGTATGGTTTACCATGGCAGCAGCCCAACAGTCAAGACGTTGAAATGTGAGGGGAATATGTGTACCACCGTCCATGGGATTGATGAAGCAGAATTCACTTTCGCACCCCTCGGCTTCTTGTGGCATACCCAACGGTTTCGAAGTGCTTGGATGTTCCTGAGAAGTGGAGTGTCGGCCTCATCAATATCACACAGCTTTGGGGCTCGGGTCTTCTGTTTCTTCTTACTCTTTTTTCGGTTCCTGCGGGTGGACTCTGTTTCGGATCCCTCTGAGTCATTGCCAGAGGCACTTTCTTCATTTTTGCGCTATGGAAGCTTAGCGACATGTACATAACACTCCCATGAAGATACTGATACCTTCATGACGTCTGGTTTCTCTTGAACATATACAACAGCAGCAGGCTCCTTCGCCTTTTGAACACGCTCAAGTAGCAAGGTATAGTCTTCGTCTGACGAGATTGAAAGAGGGGTTGGGTATACATGCTGTACTGCAAAGGAGACATCATAGTTGTCGAATGATATTTTTGCAGGCTTCATCTTGTCACATATCCGTACAAGTAGCTGGGCCTTCCAAGTGTCGAACGGCATGTCACTTTCCAGCTTGAAGTACGAGTTGACTCCTTTCCTTTTCTTGATGTCGTCTTTCTTGGCCTCAGAGGCTGGAAACATCGAGACGTTGTACAGGATCTTCACGGGCATGGCTGTAGTTGGCTCAGTGCTCTCCGGTTCTGTAACTAGCCAAACATGAGTGACACAAGGATGGATGAGTATATGCACCTGTTTTCTTGGTTTTGCGAGTTTTCTTGCCTTCGGTTTTACTTTTTTCAGCTGTAGACACCACGGGAACGGGTGCAGGCATCTTATCGAGCTCTCGATCAATGCTGTCACGTCCTTGTATGAAAGTCATGTTTCCACCCACTGCAGTTGGGGTGGCAGATCGAGGAGACGACGGGAGTTCAACTGTACCATGTTCTGTGTCAGTGGTGTCCTCGATGATCTCGACACTTTTGTATTGCTTCTTTGCAGTCATAGTTGCATGAGCAAGCAGGTCGATACACGGGTGCAGGGTACCTCGCACTACGGACTCGAAAATCTGCTAAGTCCTACAGTGATTACTAATGTTTCCATATTCATGCCTGTGCCATTATTTACGCAAACTGCTGTAAGAATGCCCAGGAGGTGATAGACGATTTTTACAAACTCCACCCTGGTGCCCCCCAGAAGCTTAGACTTCTCTCGACTGAAGGTCTCTTTTTCTCCGCTGTACCCGACCCTTTAACTGCTGTGCAGCCTATTTGGTCTCACCTGGAAGTTGAGCCATAGGAGGGGATATTGTAACAGCCTGTACTTTTTCACTACTTGATGTAGCATACTCTAGCATAGTTTTCCTTATTTATGTACTCTCTGGTTAGGGTTGCTTTAGACATGTTCATAGACACTTTACTTAGTCAGCTGCTTTGTCAGCATTGCTGCATTGACTCAGTGTGGATCACTGCAGCCAATGGCATTTATCTCTCTTTGTTTGGTTTGTTCTATGACGTTCTACGGTACAAACACTCATAGTAGTATAAATGCCATCTCTCTTGTCATAGACACTCCAATCGAGTTCATTTGTGCTTTGTGCATTAACTCAGTTCCTTGACCCTCAGCTTCTATATCAGTCAAGGAGTGACTGATAATAGTCTTTGGATTATTGGTGTTACACGCTAGGCTACGCTACAACCAGTAGTGAAAAAGTACAGGCCATTACACTTGCCACAATCAGAATCTGACAGGGGAGAAATTGAGGATGATGATGTCGAAGAGGTTGAAACTGATGCAGAGGAAGCTGCTTGATGGCCCTTTGTTGCAGGTATCACGTGTTCCCTGTCTACACTTGAACTTTGGACTGGGTAGCATAGGCAGTAGATACTATGTCATTCAGCCTCTGTCATATATTATACTGTTCTCAACTTTCTAAAGCTCAAAAGCCAAACTGGCCTCGAAAGTCGTGCGTGTTGGGGCTGAGTTTAAAATCACATCTTGTCTTTTAGCTGCGTGACGATGCGCTCTCAATCGATGTTGGAATCAGCAAGTGCCACTGACACCATGGAATCCGTGAGTCTACAGGATATTGGTACACTCATCAGGCTCTCATCCACACCTTTTTGCCCACAGGGTCACAAAGTCAACTTCGACTCTCAAACCTCATGCCCTAGGCACATTGATGGACAATTCAGGCTTATTAAAAAGATCTATGGAGGCCCCTACTGTAAGTGAGATATCCCGCAAAGTCATGAAACTGGTCGACAATGCGAACAGGCGATGTATACCCTGTGAAAAACATACTTGCTGGCAGAGAAGTGGTTGCCAAGCTCTGGCATTTAGAATTAGGACAGGCACTGAAACACGAATATCTCATCCAGAAGGCCCTCTCCAGGAGTAAAGGTATTCCACATGTGTGGTGGTTTGGCACAGATTGGGGTACTGAGGTGCTAATCATGGACCACTTGGGACTGTCCTTACAGGACCTCATGTCTAGAAACTGCTCTGGTGCGTTTACTGTCAAGACTGTTGCAGAAATTGCATGCCAAGTGGTAAGCCGCCTATGTACTAGTTTACTTCTATGTGACGTCTAGACTGACTCTTCCTAGATATGCATCCTGGAGGTTATCCACTCACAGGACTTCATTCACCAGCCAAGCAGTAAGCTGCCTATGTACTAGTTTACTTCTATGTGATGTCTAGACCGACTCTTCCTAGATATGCATCCTGGAGGTTATCCACTCATGGTGTAGGGAGGGAAGGCTCCCTACCAGGTGATTTCCTTTATTTCATTGTTTCTACTTACTATTTTGTTTTTATATTTTTATGTTACCTTTTTTTTACTTACTATTTGGACGAGTTTGGCTTATGTAAGCCATACTCGTAGTTAGAGCATACTGTACATACTTAACAACACAATAGAACCACCTTATCCCCAGATGAAGTAAGATGGAAATCCAAGGCCGGAGCCTTTGGGTTATCAGTTCTCCCTTACCAGACAGTTGCAAGACATTATCTTGGTCTTTCTTGGGACTCCTAGGGCATGTTTTGAGTCTTTTTCTCATCTCCTCCTGACTCTACCAGGCATCCAAGCCCCCTTGGGTCGAACTGAGACCCACCCTTCCAACTGGAGACCTATCTAGGCTCTCCCATCACTTTCCTTTTATTAACCTTCAACGGGACTTCATTCACTGCAACATCAAACCCTCGCATCTACTGTTTGACTCTGGGGCACTCTCACAGGAGGGCACTGTGTATCTAATTGATTTCGGACTTGCACACACCTATCGACACCATGGGACTCATCGCCATACTCCCTACAAGAAACAAGTCCCATTCTTTGGTTTGGAGACCTTCACATCTATCAGGGCCCTCCATGGCAGGCAGCAATCATGTTGTGATGATCTCGAATCCCTTGCATACATTCTTATATATTTGTTAAGTGTTACGATATGTACTCTTCTCTTTCCCTTTCTTTCTCATCTTATCTAATCATTCTTCATCTTATCTTTCTTATCTTGAGATCTTATCAGATCTTATCTTGTCTTATCTTTCCTCTTATCTATGGACTCACCCAGACCTTGGCCATGTGCTTGCCATGTGGCTTGGGCCTAGGCCGGTCCAGACCATGATGTCATAGTGATGTCACTATGATGTCATGCCTTATGCTTTCCTCATGTATGCCTCCCCTTGGCCTCATGTATTCTAGTATATATACCCCTCCCAATAACCCAGCTAGCCACAAGCTATGTAGTTCACTTGGGTTTCACCCCAACCCAGCTTCTAACTCCTCTTCCCCTCCTCGTTCTCTCTCATTCCCTCTCGTCTAGCTTCAGTGTTGCAAGCCCGTGACTCTGTCATTAGGGTTGTAACACTTGAACTAGCTTCTCTACCGTCACCCACTCGCTGAGCAAACCCAGACTCCAGGGTCAAGGAGAGCATCACAGCCAGACTCCAGGCTCTAAGGAGGTTTATTCACCATTCCATGCCACGCTTCATTCTACCGTGAAGGTTCAATCTATCGACCTCTGCCTCCATGAAACACCCCTCCCTCGCCTACCCCCGAACTCGTCTACCCTTCTCGAACTCCGTCCGAAGACCCCAACCTTGGTGACTTTCCACCCCTTCCTGACAACTTCGGTCTCCCTGACGAAGAACAAGCCCATATATTTGCACACCCCCTATTCCTGCCTCACAACTACCTCTACCAGGACGTCTTTGATCCTGCACCCCTTCCTTGCTTCGACAACCCTGACAACCAACTCTACGAAGACATCTTCGGTCACCCCGCCCCCCCGCCTCGCCGCTACAACCTCCGCCCCCACCACCTCATAAACAAACCGTACCGATGCCCCGTCGTAGTCAGCCGATATGGACCAAGGTGGTAACCAACCACAACAACCCCCACCCAACCCCCTCCTCGTAGATCCCGATGTCCAGGTGCTCATTGGTGCCATCACTGCCCACATCACTACCTCTGTGGCCCAGAGTCTAATCCAGGCCAATGCACGTGCTGCCCGGGGCGATCCAGCAAAGAAAGGGGCGTCCGACCCCAGAAAGTATGATGGCTCCATCTCGAAGTTCGAGGAATGGTGGAGCAAAATGAAGGCATACCTCCAGATAGCAGACTTTCCATCAGCCTCACAGGACTGCTTGGCAGTGTGGACCCAACTCAAAGGGCCAGTAGCAGGGGCATATGCCCAAGCGAGAATCGATGCCTGCAAGGCAGCAAATACGTACCCCAACATGGCGGCCCTCGAGGCCAAGTTTAGGCTGATCAACAACAAGGATTGGGCCAAGGCCCAACTACAAAAGATCCGACAAGGAAGCATGCAAACTGAGGACTTCATGGCCAAGTTCGGTGTGTTAGCAATGTCTGCAGGGGCGTCAAAAGGAAGGCCACCCTCGCTGGGTATGTAGTCAAACTCCGGACCTTGGGTGGTGCCATTGAAGCCGCTCGCATGCATACCTCCTCCCATTTTGCCTTCCCATCCTCGGCCTCTTGCCCCTCTTCCTCGTCAGTTGGCACCTTCGGAGGCTCGGGTATCCCGATGGAAATTGGTGCCGCCTCGACTTCTCGCCCTGTTCCCTCGCACATCAAGTGCTTCTCGTGTGGGGGTAATCATTTTAAACGAGACTGTACATCTCGATCTCAGCAGCGCCCCCCTCCCTGCTTCCCTGTTCCCCCTCATACCCCTTTCTTGCCCCAGCCTGCTGCTTGACAGGCAGCACCCCAAGATGACCCCCAGCTTCGCCAGCTACAGGGAATGACCTTCGAAGAAATGCAGGCATTCTTTTATGATAAGCATACAAATGAGATGAAAGCGCAGGGAAAAGAGTTCACTCAGTAGACATTCGGGTACCTACTGGGCAGGCATGTAATCATTTCTCAGTGTTGGACACTTACGACGTACAGGAGTTATTTAATACGTCGAACCTTACTTCGTGTGTAGAGGAGTCCAGAAATGGCTCAGCCCCACACGTTAATAAAAGGGTGCTTAATTCCTCTTACGACAAAAATACAAAAAAATGTGACCAACCAGAGACAAAAATCCCAAAGGATGCTAAAGTAAGAATGATAGGCTGCAGGCCAAAAACTGGAACTGGAGGTGACGTTGGAAGGAAGAAGTAGGAAGTGGCAGGCAAAGGCGTTGGTCGATTCTGGGGCAACCGATACTTTCCTTGATAGGAAGTGGGCCGATGAAAATGGAGTACCTCTCCTCCCCCTCGACAAGTCAGTCCCAGTGTACAACATTGATGGCACAAAGAACCGAGATGGGGACATCACTCACATGGTGCCCCTTGTAATGAACTACGATGGACACAGGGAACATATTGTTGGAGTTCTTGTGACTTCCGAGTACAGCGAGCACCGCTTACATAATATACCATACTCATAGCTTCATCTTTTTTCCCTTACACCTCAGACTTCGTCCTAACTCGAAGACTGAGGTAATGTTCCTTCTTCTATACTATAGCCTATTCTCACTTATCCTTTGGGTAGTTCACACTCCTTAGGTTCGTTAATAGATATAGACTTCATCCTAACTTGAAGACTGAGTTCACACTCCTTAGACTCAAGGTCCCACTCTGTGAACATCCGTCAATAGGTTATGAGCCCCACCTGTGTGGAACTATAGTCAAGAGTACACCAGTCTATCTAAGCCTACAGAATGTCCAACCCTTCTGCTTTGACTGCGATCCCTACTCAGGCATCAGCATCTATGTACAGCACCCACCTCCACACTTACTACTGCCTTGTCAGCGAAAACCAAGCAGGCCTCGAGTCGCCTCTATGACATTCCGTCACTAGAAGACGATGGCTCGAACTTCCACACATGGAAGGTCAGGATCTGCATGGTACTCGACGTACGAGACCTGTGGGATGTCATTGGAGGAAACACGACTACTGCACCGGACCTGTCAACTGATCCCATAGGCCATGCTGACTGGAAGATCAAAGACAAGGAAGCCCGAGCCCAGATAATACTCATGTTGAAGGACGAACCCCTCACTGGAGTTCTCCATGCACCAACGGCAGCAGAGATCTGGACAAAGTTGTGTCAGCGGTACGAAGGGCACGGCAAGCAGACCATTGCCTATCTCATAGGCGAGCTCTTCCGTGGAACACTCTCGGCGGACAGTCCAATGCACAACCAGCTAAATGCTATGTGGCAACAAGCACGCATACTAAAGTCACTCGGTCAACCCCTCGATGACTCCCTCATAGCCATCGCTATGGTAATTTCCTTGCCACCTTCCTATGCAACACTCCGTACCATCCTGATGTCCTCGAATGACAAAATTTTGATCAACTCCGTAATATCCCAAGTGCTCATTGAAGAGAAGTCACAGCAGCTTGCCTCCGGTGGGCAAAGTGCACTTGTTGCACAAACATCTGGACATTCAAAGTCAAACATGAAAGATGATAAGAGGAAACTGAAATGCAGGTACTGCAAAAAGAAAGGGCACAGCGAAGATGAATGTCGAAAGAAGAAAGCCGATGAGGCTGGATCAAACTCGACACCTGACCACAAGGGAAAATCAGGAGACAAGGAGAAAGACGAGCATTCAGCAAATCTCGCTCACATACCCTCTGTGCACAATGCACTGCTCTGCCTCTCCGTAGCACAAACACACAGCCACATCCCTCGCACGCACTGGATACTAGACTCCGGAGCCTCTGCACACATGTGCTGTCAATACAGTTGGTTCACCACCTTCAAACGGCTCATACCTACACAGCCAATCACAGTTGGAAACGGAAATACTGTGTCTGCGGATGGAGTCGGCCAAATAGTCCTCGATACAGATCTGGGGAACGAGGGAGAAGGCCACATCATCTTACATGATGTCTACTATATGCCAAACCTTACCTCGAACTTGCTCTCGATTGCATGCCTTGCCAGCCAAGGAATAAGAACCACCTTCGAATGGAACAAGTGCAGCTTAACTGCTGGACCGACAACTGTTGGAGTAGCCCATCAGCATGACACTCTGTACAAGCTCGCTGCCAGAACACGTACTCAAAAGCCCACCATGCACACTTCGTATAGCCCTATTGCAGGCCACATACAATGTTCAAGCATAGTGCGCCAACCAAACTTCGAAGGGAAACTACCAAATGAGACAAACCCATCTACATCCTATTCTGATGACTCCTGTGTGCTCAATCGGCCCTACTCAGCTATGAGCAAAGACCTCCAACTGGTATCTCAGACGCACCACTGGCTAAATGACAAGAGGCCTGGCCTGACTGAAAAAGTCTTCTCCCAGACTGAAATCGGCACCAACGAAGGTCCTGGGATCCCCATTACCAAAGGCAGTGGTGAATATGGCTTGACGGAGTCAAACACCCACCTCACATACAAGGGGAACCACCACGAGAACCCGAAGGCAAGAATGCGAAGCAACGTAGTTGAATGCACCACCTGCATGTATGCTCCACCTGACAAGCTCTGGGGGCACAACATAATACACACAGGTCAAATCCGAAACCATCTACAAAATAATTCTACACTCGACACTGAGCCAAATGAGGTTGTCACTGGAGAAACATGATCAGTGCTCTGCTCGCAATTGATCACATACTCCGTACACATACCTACATCCGAGCCTCAACTCCCTACTGCTGCTACATCACTCGAGGACACACAGGTCGCATTAACAAGGACCCCACATGCACCCAAATGCATGTACAGGCAAGACTGGGACACTTCAGGCCTAGCACCTGGTATCCGAGTCCCAAAAAGCGATACTACAGACCCTATACAAGTGATAACGAGTGCACCACCTGTAAACACTCAGGATATGACCAGTGAAGCAGAGCCAAAGCCTCCAAACTCACCGGTTACCCCTGCAGCTGCAGATGCAGGCAGCATGTGCACAGAAATGGACCAAACGAGCCCGGATCTTAAATTGGGCACTCGAAATGTTGAGGGGGGACACAGGAATGTTCAAGATGATCCAAACGAGCCACTCATCGACTTCGATCGGCCTCCGATGCCGTCTAACGAGCCTGATAAGCGCTCAGTTCAGTTTGAGGCCCTTGCCTCGAAATTCGAAAAAACTGTGGCTTCAAACCCACCTGCCAGTCCATCAGAATGTTCTCGCACCCACTCCGAAGCCAGAGAATGGTTACGACGCCCGAAACGTTCTCACCTGAAATCGCCCTATCAGTCAAAACCGGCACCCCAGCAGCTCAAACCTCCCTATCTTACCCAAAACGGCTGCATTCTTGAATCTAACAGTGTCAGAGCGACACTACGGACCCACAGTCATGAAGCGAGAGACGACACGAGTGGAGGGAGCGTGGTGATGGGGGGAGAAGGAAAACGAGCCCACTGCGAGGCTGTGGAGTCGTGTTACAACGGTCAACAACGCACTGCTTACAAATCACGCATGCGCAGCAACCAACTCGAAATACCAGACAAGGCCAGTCAACACCTTAATGGGACACCTCGGGGCCACTGCTGTCGCAAAAATATATCTGTTTTATAGCTACAACGAAGAGGGCTAACACAGTATGGTTTATTTCTCAACCAGAGACTCGCTGAGGGAGCGTGTTGGAGTTCTTGTGACTTCCGAGTACAGCGAGCACCGCTTACACAATATACCATACTCGTAGCTTCATCTTTTTTCCCTTACACCTCAGACTTTGTCCTAACTCGAAGACTGAGGTAACGTTCCTTCTTCTATACTATAGCCTATTCTCACTTATCCTTTGGGTAGTTCACACTCCTTAGGTTCGTTAATAGATATAGACTTCGTCCTAACTCGAAGACTGAGTTCACACTCCTTAGACTCAAGGTCCCACTCTGTGAACATCCATCAATACATATCTGGGCACAGGTCACTACCCTCGGCTCCCACCCCCTCGTCCTCGGCTATATGTGGCTTCGATGCCACAACCCTGTGGTCTCTTGGGCTGAGAAAACTGTCAAAATGACTCGCTGCCCTCGTGAGTGTCATGACCTCGCCCCATTGACTAAGCAGGAGAAGAGGGAGGCAAACAACATGGAGTACTTGCACCCAAAGCTTCGATCGTCATGGACCTGCTCTGGTACTATAGAAGAGCTCGTCCCAAAGGAGTACCATCAGTACCTAAAGGTCTTCTCGAAGGAGTCATCAGAATGCATGCCACTGAGAAAGCCCTGGGATCATGCCATCGACCTCAAGGATACCTTCATTCCTAAGCGAGGCCGTCTCATTCCCCTCTCCACTGATGAGCAGAAGGAGGTCTCGGACTTCATCTACGACCAGACATGAAAAGGTTACATTCGTCCTTTGAAGTCCCCTCAGACCTCCCCGGTGTCACGCACCAAATGTGTTTGGTGACGTGAGCATGGACTCAGAAGCTGAATGATGAAGAATGGAGAAGCCTAGCCCTAATGCAAAGAATGACTGATATTGCCAGCAGTCACCCATCGCACAAGAAGCATCCTTAACGTTAGGGAAGAAACTGCTCGAGCGCTCGAAAAAACTTTTTGAGTGCTAGTTTACGGCATTCCGATTTTTCGAATATCTCCGTCAATTCTAAAGATATCGACACCATTCCCACGCTCACAGGAAGCTCTCGACCACGCCATCCTGCCTACCAAATTTGGTAACGATCCGCACACTCCACGATTTTCTGCATCATTTCTACCAACGAATGCCCATTTTGCCAATATTTATTGTAATGGCCACCTCCTCGACTGTCTCTTCACTCGTGTCCTTTGCTAGGGAGAATAACTACGAGTACCTGCCTGGAATCCCCACTAGCTCTCGCCCTGAAGCCTCCTGGTTCATCCCTCCCTCGTCCATGACCTCCCATCCTATCGCTTTGGGACAGCGTGTTCTTCTCGTCAGTCTGACGTCAAGGAAGACATTCTTTGGTTGCCTCAAGTCTGTCATCAGGCTTGAGAGGTCTTATGTGGTTGTTTCGGTCTCTCCAGTCGAAAAGGATTACGGATTTTTCCTTCCTGCCCCCTGCAACGTCTATCTCTCAATCTTGTCTTTCATTCTCCCAAAATTGCGACAGCACCAGTACCAATTACTATCATCTACACTATCTGATCGCATTCATGACGATTTTGAGGCACTTCTCCCTGCCCTCATTGGAGAAGACGGCCCCTCCTCCTCCTCATGCCCTCCAGAGCACTAGTTGCACCTGGTACAGGTCGCTTTGCAGAGAGGAGAGAGGGGGGAAAAGTTGCGAAATCCTAAGCCCTGACTACCCTGGAGACCCCCAAAGTTGGCCCCTGGCAGAAATCCCCACAGTTCTTCTTTCGAACGCGCAGCATATCGCCCCAATGAATCTGGTTCTCAGATCTAGGAGTCAGAGTGACTCATTTGCAGTCATACCCCCCTTATTCAGCAGTGACCAGTGCGCTTACTCATCCCCCTTTCTGTCGCATTATTCATCCGTTCCTTAATGACTCATTCTATTTCAAATGATTTGTGATATTCTTCGTCATGCTGACTGATTTTACTTACCAATCGCTTACTGTCCTTACTCAGCCTTGCTCGGCCTTACCAATCCTTTACCAATCCTCTTACCAATCGCTTACAAACCCCTTACAAAGTGTTTCCCTCTATTTACTTCAGGCTGCACTACCTTTTGTATATAAGTACCAATACGTCGCAGCAAGTAACACACAAGCAAGTAGCCCCCCTGCATAGGATACCATCCCCTTTGTAGTGAGACTATTGCCCAATCATTATCGTCGTTATCTGCCTTACTGTCGTCGCTTTACGGCCCTTCTTCATCATCCTTATTCTTGCAGTATCTGAGGCTCCATTAAGGGTCTATTTACTGTCATTCTTCATCATCTTACATCGCTTCCAGGCTCCGAGTAGCCTGTATATCTTCGCTTTTCTGTCATTCCCCTGCTCCCCTCTCGTCAGGAGCACCTTCCCTTCTGCCCTAGTCGTCTAGGTGTGCAGAACCCCTCCCCCACTTCGCTGTAACCGATCCCTCGAGCCAAAGTCCACGAAGGTAAACCACCAACTCGGCAATTGTCTTTGTGTTGGTTTTTTTTTTGGTGTTTTCGCCATAGATCCACATGTCGACTCACACCAGTCTTCTTCGTCCCCAAGAAAGATGGCCGAAAGCATATGGTCCAGGACTACCGGTACCTCAATGAACACACAGTGAAAAATGCGTACCCCCTCCCCCTTATCTCCCAACTTGTTGATAAGCTCAAGGGCTGTAAGCTCTGTACAAAAATGGACCTACGATGGGGCTATAACAATGTTTGAATCAAGGAAGGTGATCCCGGGTTGCAATGCTCTCTGTAGGGATGGATAAAACCCTCAAAGCTATCCTAAAAGGGGCAACCTCGGCCACAACCCCGCCCGAAGGCTATGAGCTCAGGAGTGGCCTCTATGTCAGGGACAACCAGGTCTATGTCCCCCCATCTGCAACTCTCCCAGTAATTGAGGCACACCATGACACCCCCATTTCCGGTCACCCTGGCTGGAGTAAGACCCTCGAGCTGATCTCACGCCACTATACCTGGCCCGCCATGTCACAGTCTGTAAAGGACTATGTCTCCTCTTGCCACCATTGCCAGATGTCCAAGGGTACCTGGAAACCCCCTGCAGGGAAGCTTCGCCCAAACCCAGTTCCTGAGGCACCCTGGACAGACATATCTGTGGACTTTATGGATGCCCCGGAGGCTGGTGGGTATGACAACATCATGGTGGTGGTAGACTGCTTCTCAAAGGAAGCAGTCTTCATACCGATGATGAAGACCATCTCGGCACTCAGCACAGCGGAACTTTTCTGTGACCACGTGTGGGCCCAGCATGGACCCCCCTCCACAGTCATCTCAGACAGGGGCCCCCAGTTTGCCAGTACCTTCATGCTAGACCCGTCAAAGATGCTCAGTATCAAACCGAAGCTCTCTACGGCATTCCATCCCCAAACCGATGGCCAAACCGAGCAGCTCAACCAGGAGATCCAGCAGTACCTCTGTCTCTTCATAAATGACCAACAGCACACCTGGCCTTCCTGGCTAAAGATTGCCCAGTTTTCCTACAACTCAAAGAGGCAGGACTCCACTGGTTGTTCCCCATTCTCCGTTACTTGCACTTATACCCTGCGTCTAGGCGTGGAACTGACAACCTCTAAAGCCAAGGCTGCCATAACTTGTGCCTCCAATATCCAGTCGGTTATTGACTCCACAAGAAAGGCACTCCAGTGAATGGCCAAACGGATGACCCAAAATGCTGAGGCATCACGGTCAGAGGCCCCTGAGTACTCAGTGGGACAAGAAGTGTGGTTGGATACCACCCACATTCGAGTCGATGGGCGCCCCTCATGAAAGCTCACCGAAAAGTGGATCGGCCCCTACAAGGTCCTCTCAGTCAAACCCAACACTGTGGAACTTCGCCTCCCAAAGACCCTCCATATCCACCCTGTTGTCAATGTCTCACGGGTAAAACCATACAAGGGACCTCTTGAGGGCCAGAAGGTCACTCTCCCTGGGCCAGTGGTGGGTGCCAAGGACCGCGATGAGGAGTTCAAGGTTGAGTACATCGTGGACAGCCGCCCGAAGCGCAACAAACTGGAGTTCCTCATCCAGTGGAGGGGCTATGGCAAAGAAGACCGCACTTGGGAACCTGAGTCAAATTTAAAAGGCTCCCCCGACATCCTACGTGACTTCTACAAATCCCACCCCTCAGCCCCCTGCAAACTCTGTGGAATCGACTCTTTCTGCTTCGCCTCCCTCTTTTCACCCTACGAGAACTTCACCACTTGCCGCTCTGTTTTCAGTCGCCTGGAAGTCGACCCCTAAGGAGGGGATAGTGTTACGATATGTACTCTTCTCTTTCCCTTTCTTTCTCATCTTATCTAATCATTCTTCATCTTATCTTTCTTATCTTGAGATCTTATCAGATCTTATCTTGTCTTATCTTTCCTCTTATCTATGGACTCACCCAGACCTTGGCCATGTGCTTGCCATGTGGCTTGGGCCTAGGCTGGTCCAGACCATGATGTCATAGTGATGTCACTATGATGTCATGCCTTATGCTTTCCTCATGTATGCCTCCCCTTGGCCTCATGTATTCTAGTATATATACCCCTCCCAATAACCCAGCTAGCCCCAAGCTAGTTCACTTGGGTTTCACCCTAACCCAGCTTCTAACTCCTCTTCCCCTCCTCATTCTCTCTCATTCCCTCTTGTCTAGCTTCGGTGTTGCAAGCCCGTGACTCTGTCATTAGGGTTGTAACATTAAGCAGATTTCTCCCATGGCAGGAGTGTGGCCTTACTGTGGAGGAAGTTATTCAAGCTAAGGTCAATATATTTCAGTCTTCCCTCCGAGACAAGGTCCCTATGGCCTTCTTCACATTTCTCAAGTATTGCACATTTGCTGGTGTTCGAGCTTTGTCCTGATTATGAATATGTTCAGAATATTTTTGAAGATTTCCATGCAAAGACAGGCTCTTCCTAACTTCCCAGACAAACATTGTATTTTTTTTTTTTACATGTTGTAGTCTGGACTTCATGCACTTGTAGAGTCATAATGACATTGTCAATGTAGCTAGTGAGCCATAGCTAAGCCATGGCTGAAGCCGGCTCTGTAGTTTTGCTTACATAGTACAGCCGGTAACAATGGAGTTTAGCCACAGCAACACTACTTGAGCCAAAGTCCACACAGGTAAACCACTGACTCAGCAATTGTCTTTGTGTTGGGTTGCATCAGCAAAACAGACCCCATCTGTCCAGATCTGTGCAGGTATGTACAGATCTGTACAGACCCACAGACCCACAGACAGATCGCCCTCTGTAGAGACCTGTACAGACTGACCCCTAACTGCTTCAGTATAGAGATTCCCACCACTTATTTTAACATGTAGAAATTCATTAGTAATCAATCATATTACTATACATCAGCAAATCAGTCACTTTTGCACAGGGCCACAGTGCCACAGTGATGTCACAGCTTACCCACAGTGCCACAGTGTCACAGTGTCACAGTGCACAGTCAGGTACAGTGTGACAATTGTGTGACATGGTAATGTCACACAGCCCACAGTCCCCCACAGGCTCCCACAGAGTGACAGGCCTACAGACACACAGTGCTACAGAGATAGGGGCTTCCCACAGATGTCACTGTACAGCCACAATGTCATAATGAGAGTTGTGGGGCTGGATCACAGGATTGTGGGAACATGCTTATCTCATCAATATGCCCAAAAATGGGTGAGAAAAATGCAAAATACTGGAAAAATTGGATGTCTCAAAAATTAAATTTCAAAGATGTCATAATGAAAGTTGTAGTGCCTGACTAGAGGACCCCAGAGGTATGCTTATGTCATCCATCTATGCAAAAATGGTTGAGATATAGGCAATATACAATTAGTGTAGTGTAGTGTACATTTTACTACCAAAAGTGTAGAGTTGTGGCGCATTTTTGATTACCTAATCAGTGTAGTGGTAGTTGTTCTGATTAGCAAAAGTGTAGTAAAGTCCGCTTTTTTGACTACAAAATAAGTATAGTGTTGATTAGTAATTGATTAGCAAGGTGTAATGTAGATGAGTATTACCAAAAGTGTAGTAAAGTGTGCTTTTTTGACTACCAAATAAGTGTAGTGTTTTGTAATGTTTGATTACCAAAGTGTGGTGTAGATGTGTATTACCAAAAGTGTAGCAAAAGTCCGCTTTTTTGACTACCAAATAAGTGTAGTGTTGATTAGTGTTTTGATTACCAAAGTGTAGTGTAGAGGTGTATTACCAAAAGTGTAGTAAAGTCCGCTTTTTTGACTACCAAATAAGTGTAGTGTTTTGTATTGTTTGATTAGCATAGAGTAGTGTAGATGAGCATTACCAAAAGTGTAGTAAAGTTCGCATTTTTGACTACCAAGTAAGTGTAGTGTTGATTAGTAATTGATTAGCAAAGTGTTGTGTAGACTAATGATTAGCAGAAGTGTAGTAGAGTCCACTTTTTTGACTACCAAATAAGTGTAGTGTTGTGTAGTGTTTTGATTAGCAAAGTGTAGTGTAGATGAGTATTACCAAAAGTGTAGTGTTGTGGCGCATTTTTGACTACCAAATAAGTGTAGTGTTTTGTAGTATTTGATTAGCAAAGTGCAGTGTACATTTGCATTACCAAAAGTGTAGTGTTGTGGCGCTTTTTTGATTACCAATTAAGTGTAGTGTTGATTAGTGTTTGAGTAGCTAAATGTTGTGTACACTTTTGATTACCAAAAGTGTAGTAAAGTCCGCATTTTTGACTACCAAATAAGTGTAGTGTTGATTAGTGTTTGACTAGTGAAATGTTTACAGTTTTGATTACCAAAAGTGTAGTAAAAGTTCGCTTTTTTGGACTACCAAATATTTGTAGTGTGACTAGGAAATGTACAGTAGTGTTGATTAGCAAAAAAGCGTAGTCATGATTAGGATTGTTGTGTAGTGGGCACAGCCACTAATGCCTCGAAATTTTGCAAAGTCACAAAAATACCCAAAAACGCAATATAGTGGACACCAAAACTCACACCTTTCGTGCAAGCGGCCAAAGCTGACCAAACAATGGCCAATTCCTACTATAGGCTAGTGTATGCCACTAGCCCACTACTACCACACATTTGATTACCCACAAGTGTAGTGGTAGTAGAAAAAAGCGTAGTACTATTAGGAAAAAGTGTAGTAGTATTAGCAAAAAGCGTAGTAGGATTAGTAAAAGCGTAGTAGTACTAGCAAAAAGCGTAGTGGTATTAGCAAAAAGCGTAGTAGTATTAGCAAAAAGTGTAGTAGTATTAGTAAAAAGTGTAGTAGTGTTAGCAAAAAGGGTAGTGGTATTAGCAAAAAGCGTAGTAGTACTAGTAAAAAGCGTAGTAGTATTAGCAAAAAGTGTAGTGGTATTAGTAACAAGGGTAGTAGCATTAGTAAAAAGTGTAGTAGTATTAGCAAAAAGCGTAGTAGTATTAGCAAAAAGCGTAGTAGTACTAGTAAAAAGTGTAGTACTATTAGCCTCTTATGTAGTAGTACTTGAATTTGAATATATTACTACTTTTGACTTGATTTCTGTTTGATGGAGTGATAAGCCTATTACTTTGAAAGTGTAGTAGTGGTATTAGCAAAAAAGGGTAGTGGTATTAGCCAAAAAAGCGTAATGGTATTAGCAAAAAAGCATAGTACTGTACAAGTTGGTACAGGTGACTTGGACTGTACAGCACTGTAGACGGACTGTGAGGCAACTGTACAGGGGGGGACCTTGCTGTGGCACTGTGGGCACTGTACAGTGCTGCACAGCATTGTACAGCTGCAGACTAGTTTGCTGATGTAATACTACTCTAATTACACAGGGACTACATATTTACTACAGTACTACTCATCTATACTAAGTGGGCACAGCCCCACAGGGGACCCACCCCCCTCCCTCTGTCACCCCCCACCTCTGGTAGATCATCAGAGGGAGGGAGGGATAATGACAAAGATGACGAGGGGAGATGGTAGTGGTACAGGAAAGATTGTGTTGCTGGAGTGAGTGGGCTTATATACACTCCCTTAAAAGTTTCAATTGGAGTTTGAAATTGCCACTCAGAAGTCGAAAAACTACTATATGGAGTAATTGTACAGCCATGATGTCAAAACGAAAGTTGTAGCCTATGATCACAGGACCATGGGAATATGCTAACCTTATCAATATCTCCAATTCTGAAATATGATTAGATTATCAAATTTGGGTACAGGAAAGAAGACTATGTAACTGAACCATCTGGTAGCTGGTTCCATCCAGAGTTTCTCATGGAGAGCAGAAGATCATCTAATTATCTGATTGTCATTGGTTCAATGGAAGTTCATTAAGGATTTATCAAAAGATTTCCAACAGATCACTAAGCATTCATTGAAGATTCATCCAAGGATTATTGATAGTTCACTATCTCTGTCAAAAGTTCACAGGAGGTTCATTGAGGGACTGCCAAATGGTATCAGTGACAACTTTTCCTATCACTTTGGAATGTGAATTGATGGAGGAACAATGGTTGCATATGCAACTCTGTTTCTGCCACTCCTTTATGCTTGGCAGCCCTCTGACCTAGATAAAGCATGTGGTCAAACACTCACCATCAATTTTATACCCTATATTTTCTTACCAGGTGGCCTTCTGTCCAATAGAGATGTCATCCTCAAGGAAACAGACTGAGCATGGCAATGAAGATGGTGTTGATGCAGTTATTCAATACAGTACAGTTCATAGGTGTGATCTAAGGCAACAAACTTTACATTTAGGGTCTCATAATTGGCAAAGTCATCTAAGTCATCTGTGAAGTGCATTGACACACCAGAATTGAGCACCCATCAATTGGGGTTGGTATTCTTACTGTATGTGTTCCCTTACAGTTTGCACACTTAGCAAAAGAAAGTGCTTGGAGTTGAATGAGGATCTATGGCAACTAACAGGCAACACATCTGCAAAACAGTAAGTTTGGTACAGATGCACAGAGGAGTACAGACCCACAGATGGTACAGATTTTCCACAGAGCAAGTACAGGCCCTACAGATTGACAGACCCACAGACCCATAGATGTAATAATTAATTTGCAAATATCTCACCCCAAAATGGAGATATCACTAAGGTAATCATATTCTCATGGTCCTGTGATCATAGGCTTCAACTGTCATTATGACATTGTGGCTGTACAATGACTCTCCAAGTCTACACAGATGTGCTGTGACAATTTCAATTGGAGTTTGAAAATTGTAAACATTCATTTGCCCATATCTTGCCCAAAAAAGGAGATATTGCTAAGTTAAACATATTCCCATGGTCCTGTGATCATAGGCTACAACTGTTGTTATGACATCATAACTGTACAGCCACTTTTATGTTTTGATTGTGCTGGGTCCCCTGCAGAACTTTGCAAATATCTTGCCCAAAAAAGTCACGAAAGATCATCACCTAAGTTCAATTGTTCATGCATCAATTCGATCCATGACATCATATGGAAGGCTTTTCATGGTTTCCAACTGAAGCATCAAGAGGGTGTGGGCAGTCATGCTGAGGAAGATATGTCTAGTTTACATGTCATTCAGCCCATGCAACAAAAATGAAAAGAGAGCTTACTCCTCCAGCTTGGCAGCAGGAGAGCAGAGAACACTGTCCAGGGCACCAATCTCACTCTCAGTGAGGTTTCGCAATGGGGTATTGGGTGGGAGTATGCGACCACTATTGATGACTCGATTGTATGCTTGTGCTACTTCTTTTTTGTCTCTGCCTTCGACAGCTGCTTTCAAGTGTTCGCACAGTTTTTGCATGCAAAGCACGTTGTGTTGGGCCATTTGCTCAATATTGTCGTTGCTATTACAGCTAGAAACCCTGTGATGTGTGCTTAAACATGGATGCTTTGTGTCGGTCTTAGGCATGGCAGTGAGCATGATGGACATACCAGCCTGTTCATTGTGCATTGCTAATGCTTGCCATGCCATGCATGTCTTCCTCCTCATTGCTCTCAAGGACAATTCACCTTACTTTTTCTCATTCTCTCAGCTACAATGTAGGCCCTCTGAATTTTTGCTGATTGGAGCACCTTGGCATTCTGATGCTCCTTTTCCAATGCAGTGGCCCTGTCCTTCTCAGCCTGTTCTTCATTCTTCTCCATGAACCACAAGCTTTGGCATTGTTATTGAAGGAAATGAGGGAGCTGAGTGCAGCCAGCCCAGATCCTTCCTGCTTTCCAGTGTACATCTCAATCTCTCCCTGTGTCATGACATCTGCCAGTCAACTGGGTACAATGCACCCAAGTCCTTGAAAGGTTCTGATGGTGCCTTGAGGCAATGAACTGCCATCTCTGAACACTGCTGCAGCACCTGCTGCTAGTGTCAGTATAACTCACCAATTAGTTGTGCAAGTGTGCTTACCTTGACTAACTCCTCTGTTGCTTTCTTTGCTTCTGGCATACCTTGCCACCAAATCCTAACCCCAGCTCATCTGAGTGCAATCCATATAATTTGCTTGATCTTGTTGTGGTTACATTGATGCAACTGGAAGAACTGTTGGCCACATGCATTCAGGTTTCCCTCACTTTCATTGTCATTCATGGGCATAGGCCCCTGAGTCTTGTCCAGTTGATCCTTGACTTCTTTGACAGGTTTCTGCACCAACAGATCATGCCATAACCACTTGCCTCTCCACCCTTCTTCACAAGGGTGGACAAAATCTTGATCAAGTCTTGTCTGATTTTCCATGCAGCATCTGTCCCCAGGAGTTTATGACAGGCCTTGTAGCTCTCCAAGAGAGGGATGAGTTTCTTCACTAGAGTTTTGCTTCTCTTGACTTTGGCAGCTTCCAGCCAAGGGAAGGACATGTGGCAGAGAATTTGTGAAAGGAACTCCAAGTATTCACTTTGCACTGTCTCCAGCTCAGAATTGATGGCCTCCATGGCAGCTAATTCAGGGAGCTGAGGCATGCTTGGTGCCACTGCTGACTTTATCCCTGAGTCCAGTAGTTGGGTCCAGGAATCTTTGATGTATGAGCTGATAATACCTTCAAATGTGCCAACTGTCAAATTGATGGACATCTTGCAACTCAGTGGCTTTCTATATACTTGTAAATCTGGGGGAGCATGAATGTTGGTCAGTGCTCTGGTATAACTTGTCAGCAAGTTATGCAGTGACGACACTCACCCTTGAGATACCATTTACTCCCAGCTTTTTGTGGATACACTGCTCTAGCACCCTCAGCTGTTCATGCTACATGGGGGCCTCTGATCCATTCCAATCACTGCCAAAGGCTCCATCTGCAGCACCATCTAGTTCATAAAATCAGTCTCATTAGCTTTGGTTAGGCTTGATGCTGGTGTGATTTGACTTACCTCTCTGATGGCTGGCTGTCTGCTCTTCAACTGCTCCCCAAGAGTGTGTAGTAGTAGTTTGGTGGGAACAGGGAAGAAACTCAAAAATTTGTCACCATGAATCTTGGCCATTAAACCATGCTGCATTGCCTTGAGTTTGGCAGGCATGGTTAGCCTGATGACATCACTGACAGCATCCCTTGGGACACATAGGTATGCCTCCTTCTCCATCTCTACATGGTGAATGATACCTTCACAGTACTTGGATGTGGCATGCAAGCACTTGTCACACTCAGAGGCATCACTGAATGCAAAGAAGTGAATGGGGAGTGTTTGATTGTCCTTGTCCCACATGTCATATACTTGGAAAAAAATGAGTCTGCCCAGTGCTTGAAACAACTTTTATAGAGGATTTGACATGCAGCAAGCTGAATCAACTTTTCACATTCTTGTGATTTTGCCTCATACTGTGAGGCAAACCATCCTTCAGTAGTGTTGTTGAGCTGGAGGATGTTGGATGAGATGAAGAAAAACTTACCAAGGGTGGAAGGTTTTGATGTTGTTCTGGTGACACAACCAATTGATGATGACCCAAATGATCTATGGAATGAACAGACAGTAAATAAGCATTTGATGAAATAGAACAGAAGTCAGATTACTGGAGAATGCTCATGTCCAGATGGATGACAACTGACATGAAACTGCTTTACCCTTGCAAACCAATAAGACATGAGGACAGGTCAACCACCAGTGTCCAAGGTGATCCCACGATTGGGATGCATGATTACACTGGATGAGATGAGCAAATATGGGTTGATGCAAAAGAGAGTGAATGAACATATCTTGACCATTGGCATTGTATGTGTCTGTGGCAGACAAGAGGTGGACATTGATGGGCCTGATGGGATGGAAGGGGCAGTATGTACATTGTACAGAGTACATAGTATACATGCAGATTTGAAAGCATGGGAGGGATGTCCATTTGGGGTAGGTGGGCATACACCTAATGTCAAGTCAAGTTGGTGGTGACAGTGACCTGAGTCATTGTCAAGGTGCAAGGCATGGGAAATGAAGTTCAAATCTTGATGTTGAGTGACTGGAGTGCTGAGATGAGGCATGGGCATAACCAGGATTTTCATGTGATTGAGATATGTGTGAAATCCATCCCTAAAAACATGTATTAACCAGCATTTCCTAATCTAAAAGAGACCATTGGAACAAGATTGTGGAAGATCACACAAAAATGATGATGGTACAACTTGCACCAAACAGCACATGGATGTTGGCATGTCCCTGTCCTTTAGAGGTGTTTGAACACAATCAAACATGGCATTGGGCATGTCAAACCATGTTTGATTATGTTCATACACCTTTAAACCACATTAAGACTTTGGTACATCCTGTTTCATGGTGTTTGAACATGATTGAACATGGTATGATGCACATCAGATGGTGTTTGATCATGTTTGTACACCCTTAAAGCTCATCTGGACTTTGGTACATCACATTTCATGATGTTCAAACACAATCAAACATGGTATTGGGCATGTCACACCTGGTATGTCTGATCATGTTCATACACCTTTAAAGCACATTTGGAGTTAATACATCACATTTCATGGTGTTCAGACACAATTGAACAGGGTATTGTGCATGTAAATCCATGTTTGATCACATCCATACACCTGTCAAAAGCATGCTCTGCACTTTCTTGTTGTTCAGAATATATACCAAGTACATATGACTCCCACAAGAAGATGACCCTGTGCATCCCACAATCCTCAAAAACCCCAAGTTCTTCCCTTTCTTCAAGCCTGATGTACTCATAAGGGTTGAGTAGGTTCCCTTGAGCAGTGGTGTTGGTGAGCTCAGTTAAGAGTGCAGAGAGTTCTACAATGGAATTGCTGTCAAGGTTGGGCACCTGGACCTCTTCTACTGTATGGGATCAGCCAAACCCATGAAGTAACCCAGAACATCCTTCAACTTCCTGAGAAGAATGGAATCAATGATGTTAACCCAGAACATCCAACTTCTTGAGAAAAATGGAATCAAGGACATTGGAGTAGAGTTATTGTGGAAGGCAGCAGGTCCAGCCCTTCTGCAGTTTGTCAACAACAATGACCCCACCATCCATCTCCATCATCATCTCACTGCTGCCTTGGGGTGCCCATTGCAAGGGAGATTCCACAAAGGTCATGACAAGTGTGGCAACCCCAGCAATGAGGTTTTTGGTGTTAGTCATTCTCACATCCTCTGTGAGAAGACTGAAGGGACATACAAGTTCAAGGGTGCTGGTGCACCTTGTCATTACATTTGAGTTAATGAATACTATCACTTCCAGAGGACCACAATGGGATCCAGGTCTCCATCAGCATCTGTGTGATGTTGCCAACATCCACACCAAAAAGATGGATGTGCAGGGGGGTGCCAGAGAGCTTCATGAAACTGAAGGGAGACTGGATGAGCAGAAACAAGTCATGGCTTATCTTAACAGGTTCTCCAAGGATGTCAAGGCACAGTGGAGCAATATTGAGCTCCACAACATTGGCCACATCTATTACTCTCCATCATGAGGGTGAATGGTTTACCAAGGATTGGGCCACTTACACCCTTGAGGACACAAAGTTTAAGGCCCAATTCAAGGGTAACGTAGTGGACTTGGGTGCACTTTAGCTCCCCTTTCTCATATTTACCATATCTAACAAAACTAATTTTTTTGTAGGAACAGCAAGAATTGACAGCTCAGGATCCATGCTGCCATCCTGTGAGAGCTCCTGAAAGAACCCAACAGGTGTGACAATCTTATCATCCTCAAAGATGGTGCTACCAACCTCTCCACTGGATGCTATGCAGGTATGGAGTCATTCCTGGGCAGCAATGGTGTCAAATCCATTGATGTGGTGAAATACAGCTACAACAAGAAGTCTGCCCATTTGCCACTAAGGGAGTCTACAGATCCTTTATCTTTGATGGCCTTGGCTGCATGGTTGGCCTTCACCACTCTGCACAGTTGAAAGGTTTCTCACCCACTTCCATCATCACATATGCTACCCCTGCCTGGTGCTCATTGGTCACATCATGGCCAAGTATCCACATGATGACTTCAACTGCACCACATGGTAAAGGCAAGAGCAACATCATCAGCCCTCATTTTCTACTGTGAAAATCAGAATACAGGACAGTATTGGGGAAACAAAATGATTAGTATGGGGGAAAGCAAGACACAAATCAGACATTGGGACAAGGATCAGTGGCAGATGTGTCAGAAGGAGTGGTTTTGTGAAAGAGATGTACAGAAATCTTGTCCAATGTCAAGTGGGTGGGGCAGGAATTGCTGTTGGAGACATGTTGCAGGTCAACATGCATAGCAGGGTGGGTGAATGGATAAGTGAAGCCAGGAAGGTTGGGAGGGGTAGACATGTGATTGATTGGAAAGATATCTTTGGAAGGTTAGAAGTGGGAAGAAATGGGGGAGATGAGCAAACCGAATGGACCCTTGATGCATGTGATTTTAATGACAGGGGTGTGGTCACTCTTGATTAGTTTATACAGGAATATGGATATGGCAGACCTGAGAGATGAGATGGGTGAGTAATCAGAGGACAAAGGGGGAGAAATATTGAAAACTTCAAAATTGAGAGTTGTGATGTTGATTGGGTGATATAACCATTGGGCTCCCAGATGGTCTGTGAAGAGCATGAAAAGACAGGGGACTGTGTGAATGAACACACACGAGCTTTTTTGATGGTAATGAATGAAGATGGATTGATTTTACCGTAGCAAACCAATATGACATGATGTTGGGGGAACCATCATCAAGGAATGATAGTCCAATCCTGGGGATACATGATAACACTGTAGAAGTAAAAGTGTAAGATAGGGTAGAAAACATATGTATTGCTGGAAGTAAGTCTATGGACCAGAGGTTTGGTGTGTGGAGTGTCTGTATCATACATGTCTGTAGGGGATCACCTGCTGTGACTCACTTCATTTCCTGGCACTTGGTTATTTCTCACTAACTCTCTAACCCACAGAGAACTGACACAAAATGAGCCAGTTAGTGCAGGTGAATTGAAGAAGCATGTCACCAACCCACAACATACTGCATCCTCATCAGTATCCATATCCACACTAGTGGAGCTGTAATAGTGTAAGGGCAGCTCTGGCATATCAAAGGTGGATCTGGAGTTCAGCATGCCAAAACATGGTTGGTACACCCAAATTCTAGTGATGAGTGCCCAGGAAGTCATGGGCTTGGAATGCATAGGTCTCAGAGTCAAACAGCCCACTTGAGAAGAAATAATACTAGGACTGGAAACAAGGCTTGCAAATGTAGAACTGGCAAGGGGAAACCTACTGCCAATGACACAGGAGGAAACAGACAATGCTGGGTGAGAATTCCACATTGAACCCAACCTGACTATTACTGTTTGATCTACATGTCTGTCTAAACTATTACAGCTCCACTAGTGTGGACATGGATACTGATGAGGGTGCAGCCAAAGCAGTCATGGGTTTAGGCAGGCATCACCAGAGGCAGGCCCAGTGATGCTGTCCAATCCACTATTGTCCCCTATGACCAGGTTGACAGGCCCATCACCCCTTCAATCATGCCTCACAACCCCAGTAACTTCAAGGTCTCCATTGGTTAACACTGTATTTAATGTGCTTATATTTATGCAATATCACAGCTATGGGTTATCCTACAAATGGATGACTATGATAAAGGAGAGGCATTGACTTCATGCCATGGCATTATTGAGTATAAACTGCCCCCCCTATTAATATTGTACTTAGGTGCGAAGATTTGTCACTTACATAAGCAAAAAAGCGTAGGGTAAAATTTCTCCCTGCCTCCTCAGTAGCTTGGAAGTTACTGGGGAGTAAGTCACCATTTCTATTTAGTCTTTTCATTTACTGACTACTTGTAGTTAATTATCTGACAGGTAGATACTAATACAGTAGCTTGGAAGTTACTGGGGATTAATTATCTGACAGGGACAAATTTAGAGACATCATCCTCAACCCCCAAGCTGATCCAACAGCTTGGAATGGATTGGTGAGCAAGGTGAGGGAAGACCACATTCTGACCTTGCTACAAACCATGATGAATGACATCACATGTCATCGAGGTCAGACCACAATGCCTATGCTCAACATACTGTATATTGTTTGGTGTTGGCAATTGGGGGCTTCAAAGATGGTGCTCTGGCTGGAACCAAAGTATAAATAGCTCTCAAAATGTGAAAAGGTGAAAAGGGATCTGTTATCAGAGATAGGGGATGTGCCCTGATAATGGTTGGGAACCTAACCCTAGGAAGAAGTCCAGAGATAAGATCTTAATGATCAGATAAGATCATTGGTGATCTAATCAGCAATCTAATCAGGGATTAGATGAAAAAAGATTAGATAGGACTTCCTCTCATAACAGTCACTGTCTTTAGGTTGACTAGTCTTGCCTGACTTGTCACTCAAGCATGACTCATAACAGGCATTTGTAATAGGGGGAAGGATAATGTCAGTGGTCTATACCCACAAATGAAGTGATGGAATGTGTACTGGGGTTCAAACAGAGTCTTTTCTGACAACTGAGGAAATAAAGTGCATTTGTCACTCTTCATGTCCTGAAGTGCCAGACTAACCCCCATGACATTTGCAGCCTTCCTAATACTAGGGGAAATGGTACATCCTACTCATGGTAATGCCATTCACACCATATTTTGCTGACATTTCCCATGAGAGAGCAGGGAAAGTTTCCCCACCTCCAGATATGCAATGTACACCTGGGTATTGTATCAGCCATAGTCCTGAAATCAGGATACCTGATGTGAGTTGATGTGTGGATCAATGGCAGAAATACCAAAACCCAACACAAAGATGACTGCCATGTCAGTGGTTTACCTGCATGGACTTTGGCTTGAGGGATCAGATAACAGGGAAAGGGAGAGATTCTGCACACCTAGAGGACTAGGGAAGAAGGGGTTAGTGCTCCTTTTACCCTCTGAGGAAAGTGGACCAGCTTTACAAATGATCATGGGCTTGAGGCTATTGTATGGAGACACTCAAAACTGAGGTGCAAAGAGGCTGGTGGGCATTTCCTGAGTATGTTGGCATACATCCAGTTGGCCTTCAAGGCAGAAAGTATGTGCCAGGCTATCAGATACATGGTTGCTTACCTGAAGTGTGACTTGTTGGATGTCAGCATCTGCCATTCTTCAGAACCTCCTATGACCTTGAATCAGCTCTTCACTGCCAAAATTGCTCACTTGAAGTATGCCCCAATGTCTAGAACCTTTACTGAATGGAGTAGCATTGGGAAGAAGTTTGGATGCCTTGCTGCTGCCAGCTCTATCTACCTACTTGTCCCAATTGCAGGACTTGGACTGAGACTTGAAGTGAGCAGGGCATCCTACAAAACATTGGGTTGTATTGCAGATTATTTGAGGGAACCCAAGATGGCAACAAAGGAAAGTGAGTTTCCTTCATGAGCTGTACATATTAGGATTCAATAAATAACCCAGGGTGATAGACTGATTTGAGGGTATCGGGTGGGGTGTTTGGTCAACTCAAAATGAGGTAATACCATCCAGAAATTGGGGTATGAGGGGGCTAAGGAGCTAGATCATTTGCACCACATGCCAGATGCTGGACTGCTTGGAAGGCCTGTGAAGAAGATATAGATGCCAATGAGGAGAATTTTGTATCAAATCACACCCTTTGTAATGCAGTGCTCTCTGATAGGAGAAGACTTCAGCCAACATCCTTGCCAGTATCTGTTACGAGTCATGCTTGAGTGACAAAGTCAGGCTAGACTAGTCGACGAAAGACAGCGACCGAAGGAGGAACACTAGACAAAACAAACCAAACCTACAACCAGCAAGGCAAGGACGACGACGACAGGGGTTAGTCGGAGGATGGACGCACAGAACCGATGAAGACAGCGACAAAGCCTAAACGAGGCTAGACGGCAATCACTCAAACAGTGACAAGAGGGTAAGACGCCCAAATACGAAAATGAATAGAACTAAGGACTTAGTACAGGGTTGTGCCTACTATATATACTCTCTAGGTAAAGGCCATGAGGTAACCTCAAGGCATGGGCACTGGGTATGATGTCAGTGGTGACGTCAGGATGACATCACTATGACAACATGATGACATCAGAATGATATCACCAGGTACTAGACCCAGGTTCTAGAGTGTAAGTATAAATAGCTCGCAAAGTGTGAAAAGGGAAAGGGGGATCTGTAATCGGAGGTCTGGATCGTGGCTGGATAAGGGCTAGGTATGCAGCCCAACGAAGAAAAGCCCAAGATAAGATCAAGATGATCTAATCGGTTATCTAATCAGTGATAAGATAAGATGAAAAGATAGGGGCGATCTTCGATCCATTACAGTATCCCCACCAACAGCTCCATTGCTTCCTTTGTCCATGTTATCCACCACACCACTCCCAGAATCAGGGGCAGCCCTCCATTTTCCTGTTTTGACCACACCTACAAGATGTGATCCAGGGGCCTCTGTTAACCAAAGGAATCCATGTAATTTGGACCCAGCCCTCAATGCAAACTGGACAGATGCCCAAAGGAATGCAGCAAAGCATGGATTGATTGCTCAGGATCTGGCCCACTTCATGGTACTAGTGAGTTGGTTTTAGTTACCTTTGGTTCCTGCACAGAATACTGATTTTCCTCCCTGACAGCTGGATGATTTTTATAAAGAAGGGGTCAAAAAAAGTCTTGATGCATATATTCAAGTCCCAACCACATCATTTGGAGGGTATGTGGATTTTGAAATGTGTCTGCATTCACTGATGAGGTCAGGGACAGAGGATTAAACATTAGGAACTCTGATGATACACTGATGGCCTTCGTGTGTAATGCAATGCCCTCATGGATGAAGAAGACCCTGATTTCCAAACTGATTGCCTGGCTTGGGGAAGGAAACATTCTTGTTGACAGGGATAGTAGTGATGGCCAAGCATACCATTGTCTCCACTTTTCATGGTACAATAGATACACTACCAATGTGAGTAGCTGCCTTACCTTGGGAAGGTGACTGAGATTCAAGAACATTTACAGAGAGAGTGCTCCTGCAGATGTTCATCCTCATATGTTGAGAAGACCAATGTCACAAGAACAAATACCTCCCAGCTCATTCCCTACATGTCAAAGGACTTTGAAAGCCACAAACAATTATATGATGATCTGTGTCATGCTGGATGTATTCATTTGGATTGAAGATGTGGTATGTTGCAGGTTTGTTGCATGAACAGTAATACTAGTCCACTCACCACAATGTAGCTTTGAATCCATTTACCTGCAGAGTACAAAGCCATGATTAAAGTGTTGGAGTCACTGCCTGGGCAACCAGGGAGCATTGCCTCACCCTTCACTTCATTTGTCCTCAACATCAATGTCTGCACACAAGGACATAGGGATATTGCAGACAAACAACTTGGTCATGTCAAGCTCCTTGCCTGATTAACACAATTATGGCCTCCAGTTGAGCAGATACAATTAGTGGGAAGAAAATGGCCAATGGATTTCCATTGTGGATGATCTCACAATTAAAAGGGACCTATCTCCCAGACAACCCTCCTCAATGATGGTGCCAACATCCCAGAAGGCACTGTCCTCAAAGAATCCAACAGCAACTGTGGGAAGCATGTCATCTTCCCCTCCGTGACACTTAAATACCAGACATGGGAGAACCTGAGATCATGTATCAAAGATGATGAAATGTGGATGTCACAGGAATATGTGGAGAGCCCAGTGACATAGGCAAGTGGAGGGCATTGTAATGGATCGAATATTTTCCCCTTTCTTTTATCTTATCTAATCACTGATTAGATAACCAATTAGATCTTTAAGTTGGGCTTTTCTTCATTGGGCTGAATACCTAGCCCTTATCCAGAGCTGATCCAGACCTCCAATTACAGATCCCCTTTCCCTTTTTACTGTTTACAAAATTCAAACCCTGATTGAAATTGCCACAGCACATCTGTGTAGACTTGGAGAGTCATTGTACAGCCACAATGTCATGATGAAAGTTGTAGCCTATGATCACAGGACCATGGGAATATGATTACCTTAGCAATATCTCCATTTTGGGGCGAGATATTTGCAAATTAATGATTACACTTATGGGTCTGTGGGTCTGTCAATCTGTAGGGTCTGTACTTGCTCTGTGGAAAATCTGTACCATCTATGGGTCTGTACTGCTCTGTGCATCTGTACCAAATTTACTGTTTTGCTGATGAAGTGAAGAGAAGGTTGAGGAGGTTGCCATTACGATAAGGATTGGCAAAAATCCACTTTCATCTTGTCAAATTTCTCAATAGGCTCCAGCAGTGGGCAGGCTGTAATCCACCACACCCTGAGCATTGATACCCTGAGGCTGGTGTAACCTAGCTTCAATGAGGGAGGTGACCTGGGTTTCAGAGTCACTTAGTTTCCCACAGCAATCTACTAGCATCTTGACAAATCTCTCTGTTGGATCAATCCACCAGGGAGGGGGGGTGGGTCCCCTGTGAGGCTGTGCCCACTTAGTATAGATGAGTAGTACCATAGTAAAGATATGTAGCCCCTGTGTAATTAAGTAGTTTTATGGTAATATAATTGATTACTAATTAATGTCTACATGTTGAGGTAGGGGTGGGAATTTGTATACTGACACAGTTAGGGGTCAGTCTGTACAGAGGGGGTTTGTTTTGCTGATGAAATAAGGCAAACTATGCTAACACTAGCAGTGAAAAAGTGCAAGCTGTTGTAAAGATTGTTAAAGGAATGTGAGTGGAGATACCTAGGGGTCTCCCTTTGGATTTGGTTGGGTCAGTTCGACCTGAGGGGGAAAGAGTTGCCTGGTAGAGGTGAAAGAGTGCAGTATAAAGACTTAAAACATGCACCAAAAGTCCAAAAGATGCTTGAGATTCATCTAAAGAGCATCTAACGATAGGAAGAATAAATATTCCAAGCCCTCAGTCTCAGAATTCCATCTGTCTTGTCTGGAGGTAAGGCATCTATTGTTTTTCTATGTACAGAGACTTTAAGTGCGAGTCTGGCTTACATAAGCCAAAACTCCTACAGACCCTCAGTAAAAAAAAGGTAAAGTAAAGATAAAAAACAAAACTGTAAGTAGAAGCAAGGAAATATACCAAATACCCTAGTAGGGAGGTTACTCTCCCTACATCATTACAGCCAGAGGTGAAAAGACCTAAAATGGGTCACTAGGAGGATGAAGGACATCATACTTGGTTTGTGGACAACTCATCATGATGGTAGGTTTACTGATATCTTTGTGGCAGGGATGGACTCAAAGTCGCAGTGTAGAGACTTGCACTACAAGTCCATGCATGCTTAGTCAGCTGATGAATCAAGTTGGTGCCACAGTGCTACATATCAAGGCCATGCATTCACTTGCATTCCACAACCATGACCATGCAGCAATGGAAATTTATGCTGGTTCACCTTCAAGGCTATGAAGTTTATGCAGACAATGTACAGTGTTCTGCAGGCAAAGTACTGATGCCACAGTGGGTGGAGCACTGTTCTTGAGTCTATGATGAACTCCAGCACTCAAAAACTGACCAATAAGGCTGCCTCAAGAGTCAGGACACTGGAGATACCAAATATGAGGAAGGAGGCACCTCTCAGTTTGGAAGGTGAGGTTGGAAGGTTTCCAGAAGACCCTCAGGCCAACTGTGGGCCTGTTTCCCACTCTCATTTGTGTGCAGCTGACCTATGGTTCCTCTACCTGAGGCTGGGGGGCAGTAAGGTATTAGTAATCTAAGCCAGTAGTCACTGGAGAGGCTGGATCAGTAACTAGAGTTGAAGTGAGGGCAACAGTTACTAAACATAGAAGATATAAATGGAAAAGAAGACAGCATAGGTGTATGTCACCATTCTCTCCAGTCATCCAATACTCAAATGCCCCATCACTCTGAAATACAAAAGATGCCCCACTTCCCTTGTAGTTAAGGTTAAAGTGGGTTATTTTGTCTGACTGAAAGGCTAAGAAATCACCATTACTGAGTTCAATTACTAAACCTGGCTCAAGGAGAGCCAGAGCACCATCTTTGAAGCCCCCAATTGCCAACACCAAACAATATACAGTATGTTGAGCATAGGCATTGTGGTCTGACCTCGATGACATGTGATGTCATTCATCATGGTTTGTAGCAAGGTCAGAATGTGGTCTTCCCTCACCTTGCTCACCAATCCATTCCAAGCTGTTGGATCAGCTTGGGGGTTGAGGATGATGTCTCTAAATTTGTCCCTGTCAGATAATTAATCCCCAGTAACTTCCAAGCTACTGTATTAGTATCTACCTGTCAGATAATTAACTACAAGTAGTCAGTAAATGAAAAGACTAAATAGAAATGGTGACTTACTCCCCAGTAACTTCCAAGCTACTGAGGAGGCAGGGAGAAATTTTACCCTACGCTTTTTTGCTTATGTAAGTGACAAATCTTCGCACCTAAGTACAATATTAATAGGGGGGGCAGTTTATACTCAATAATGCCATGGCATGAAGTCAATGCCTCTCCTTTATCATAGTCATCCATTTGTAGGATAACCCATAGCTGTGATATTGCATAAATATAAGCACATTAAATACAGTGTTAACCAATGGAGACCTTGAAGTTACTGGGGTTGTGAGGCATGATTGAAGGGGTGATGGGCCTGTCAACCTGGTCATAGGGGACAATAGTGGATTGGACAGCATCACTGGGCCTGCCTCTGGTGATGCCTGCCTAAACCCATGACTGCTTTGGCTGCACCCTCATCAGTATCCATGTCCACACTAGTGGAGCTGTAATAGTTTAGACAGACATGTAGATCAAACAGTAATAGTCAGGTTGGGTTCAATGTGGAATTCTCACCCAGCATTGTCTGTTTCCTCCTGTGTCATTGGCAGTAGGTTTCCCCTTGCCAGTTCTACATTTGCAAGCCTTGTTTCCAGTCCTAGTATTATTTCTTCTCAAGTGGGCTGTTTGACTCTGAGACCTATGCATTCCAAGCCCATGACTTCCTGGGCACTCATCACTAGAATTTGGGTGTACCAACCATGTTTTGGCATGCTGAACTCCAGATCCACCTTTGATATGCCAGAGCTGCCCTTACACTATTACAGCTCCACTAGTGTGGATATGGATACTGATGAGGATGCAGTATGTTGTGGGTTGGTGACATGCTTCTTCAATTCACCTGCACTAACTGGCTCATTTTGTGTCAGTTCTCTGTGGGTTAGAGAGTTAGTGAGAAATAACCAAGTGCCAGGAAATGAAGTGAGTCACAGCAGGTGATCCCCTACAGACATGTATGATACAGACACTCCACACACCAAACCTCTGGTCCATAGACTTACTTCCAGCAATACATATGTTTTCTACCCTATCTTACACTTTTACTTCTACAGTGTTATCATGTATCCCCAGGATTGGACTATCATTCCTTGATGATGGTTCCCCCAACATCATGTCATATTGGTTTGCTACGGTAAAATCAATCCATCTTCATTCATTACCATCAAAAAAGCTCGTGTGTGTTCATTCACACAGTCCCCTGTCTTTTCATGCTCTTCACAGACCATCTGGGAGCCCAATGGTTATATCACCCAATCAACATCACAACTCTCAATTTTGAAGTTTTCAATATTTCTCCCCCTTTGTCCTCTGATTACTCACCCA
Source organism: Pisolithus albus (assembly GCA_024613165.1). Taxonomy (NCBI): domain Eukaryota; kingdom Fungi; phylum Basidiomycota; class Agaricomycetes; order Boletales; family Pisolithaceae; genus Pisolithus; species Pisolithus albus. The sequence continues at coordinate 101,740 of JANFAB010000079.1, forward strand.
TCTCATCTCTCAGGTCTGCCATATCCATATTCCTGTATAAACTAATCAAGAGTGACCACACCCCTGTCATTAAAATCACATGCATCAAGGGTCCATTCGGTTTGCTCATCTCCCCCATTTCTTCCCACTTCTAACCTTCCAAAGATATCTTTCCAATCAATCACATGTCTACCCCTCCCAACCTTCCTGGCTTCACTTATCCATTCACCCACCCTGCTATGCATGTTGACCTGCAACATGTCTCCAACAGCAATTCCTGCCCCACCCACTTGACATTGGACAAGATTTCTGTACATCTCTTTCACAAAACCACTCCTTCTGACACATCTGCCACTGATCCTTGTCCCAATGTCTGATTTGTGTCTTGCTTTCCCCCATACTAATCATTTTGTTTCCCCAATACTGTCCTGTATTCTGATTTTCACAGTAGAAAATGAGGGCTGATGATGTTGCTCTTGCCTTTACCATGTGGTGCAGTTGAAGTCATCATGTGGATACTTGGCCATGATGTGACCAATGAGCACCAGGCAGGGGTAGCATATGTGATGATGGAAGTGGGTGAGAAACCTTTCAACTGTGCAGAGTGGTGAAGGCCAACCATGCAGCCAAGGCCATCAAAGATAAAGGATCTGTAGACTCCCTTAGTGGCAAATGGGCAGACTTCTTGTTGTAGCTGTATTTCACCACATCAATGGATTTGACACCATTGCTGCCCAGGAATGACTCCATACCTGCATAGCATCCAGTGGAGAGGTTGGTAGCACCATCTTTGAGGATGATAAGATTGTCACACCTGTTGGGTTCTTTCAGGAGCTCTCACAGGATGGCAGCATGGATCCTGAGCTGTCAATTCTTGCTGTTCCTACAAAAAAATTAGTTTTGTTAGATATGGTAAATATGAGAAAGGGGAGCTAAAGTGCACCCAAGTCCACTACGTTACCCTTGAATTGGGCCTTAAACTTTGTGTCCTCAAGGGTGTAAGTGGCCCAATCCTTGGTAAACCATTCACCCTCATGATGGAGAGTAATAGATGTGGCCAATGTTGTGGAGCTCAATATTGCTCCACTGTGCCTTGACATCCTTGGAGAACCTGTTAAGATAAGCCATGACTTGTTTCTGCTCATCCAATCTCCCTTCAGTTTCATGAAGCTCTCTGGCACCCCCCTGCACATCCATCTTTTTGGTGTGGATGTTGGCAACATCTATTTATCGCTGAAGGATCGGCAGAGCCGAAAGTTGACCGAAAAGTGGATAGGCCTGTATGAGGTCTCGGACGTTTTACCCAACGCCGTTAAATTAAAGTTGCCGCACTCGATGCACATACACCCGGTGGTGAACGTTTCACGGGTGAAACCTTATCTCGGTGCTCTTGATGGGCAACCGGTTACTCGGCCCGGCCCACAACGGGTTACGGATGAAGGAGATGTCGAGTACAAAGTTGAGAAGGTAGTGGATTCCCGCTTGAAGCGTGGTAATCTTCAGTTCCTCGTTCATTGGAGGGGATACCCGGAAGAAGATCGCACTTGGGAGCCTAGATCTGCTCTTAAGAACGCCCAGGAGGCGATAGACGATTTTTACAAACTCCACCCCGGTGCCCCCTGGAAACTTCGACTACTCTCAACCGAAGGTCTCTTTTTCTCCGCTGTACCCGACCCTTTGACTGCTGTGCAGCCTATCTGGTCTCGCCTGGAAGTCGAGCCATAGGAGGGGATAGTGTAACGGCCCGTACTTTTTCACTACTAGTTGTAGCATAGTCTTAGCGTAGTTTACCTTATTTATCCACTCTCTGGTTAGGGTTACTTAGACGTGCCCATAGACGCTTTACTTAGTCAGCTGATTCGTCAGCGTAGCCGCATTGACTCAGCGTGGAGCGCTGCAGCCAATAGCGTTTATCTCTCTTTGTTTGGCTTGTTCTACGAGGTTCCACGGTACAAACACTCTAGTTAGTATAAATACCGTCTCTCTTGTCGTAGACACGCCAATCGAGTTCATTTGTGCATCGTCACTTTAACTCAGTTCCCTCATCCTCTACTCTTCTCAGTTCTTGGAGTAACCGAGTATAGTCTTCGGATTATAAGTGTTACAGCAGTATCGGCGGCAGATGGCACGGATCCCATTGTTTTGTTGATGAGTTGTAGAGCGGCGTCCCATCTGGTCCTGTCAGTACAGTGAGTAGTTCAGCATTTGGGACTATCGGTAAGATCCTGTCGGGAAACCAGCAATCTGCGATAATATCCCCATTATACTTGTCACTCGGGAGCGTAGCCTCATCGAATATACTAGTGCCCAGTTCTGAGTGGAAGTCTTCCTTCAAGCTTGGGGCGTCAAAAACCTTCACTTGACGAGGTATTGACGAAGATTTCACTTTGCTAGGTGTTTCGGTGAGGAATTTAGGCTGGACTGGCATCGTTGAGGAGGAGGGATGGAAATACAAAAACAGTCAAAGAAAAGTGGACCATAGGCTAATAAGTACATGAGTGATAATGCGACATTCCATTAAGAGCAGGCATGGAACAGCTCCTTTGTCCAGTACTTGTTCAGCCAAAAACTTGACGACAGCTCATCTGATGAATGTGAATTGAGTTGAGAGTTGGCCTTCTGGCCAAAGTGTGGGATGAGATGAGCTGGCGCACAAATTTGGAATAGAGGAATAATGTCCCCGACACGTTCTCCAGTGCTTTGCAACGCTCGTTTGAGCACGTGCATCCCAGCATGTTGACCTACTGACGTGGTAACGAAACGTTGCACATAGGCATAATACATGTTGGACAGCAGCGATTGCGAACCCGAGATTGGTTTAAAAATCATGCGAAGCTGCACAACGTCATGACCTTTTAAGAACAGCACAATTAGTAGGAATAGCAGGAGAGTACGTGGAAACCTCACCATGCAGGCCACTGTGCAGCCAGTCCTTGTTCCCGTCTCTGGAAATGATAACGCTGTCGTAGCGACCAAACGGCCAATTCACAGTGGGCGGAGATACATGGAGACCCTGGGACGGTAGCAACATCTTCAAATCATAGCTGGAGTAAGATTGGATGCGAATTTTAGACCAGATTTGTATATGGCCGAATGGCAATTGACAATCTGGCGTTGCTCGCCGTCTTCCTCCGATCGTATGGGTGAGGTTATGATGATGGCGAGCCAAGTAATCCACCATGGCCGGTTTGAAGTCGGGGAGTCCATACAACTCAGCTGCTCTGTCAACATCTATGTTCGTCATTTTTGGTCTGGATGCGAGGTGGAAGGCGGTGGTAGATGATGCAAATGTTCGATAAGGACGAGGAGCAGTCAGGAAGTCACCCGCACTGAGGGTGTGAGCTCTTTTGAAGTAATCAGTGACCTGCCTTGAACCCAGCATATTTTCTTCGCCATCGGAGGGATCTGAATCGTCTGAGTCCCCACGAAGATCGAGATAACGCGCCGTTGTTGCCTGCATAAAGAGTTGACACTTCTCTTGACGATCAAGATAGCGACAGATTTGTCCGTCAAAGTTTTGGTTGTTGCCAGATCGGGCCGGGTCCTTGATAACGTCAATGTGAGCATGTTCAGTAACGTCTGCCGACCACTGTCCCAAAGCACCCATGCTCCTGATACTGGGCACAACGGAGAGCATAATCTCTAACTTTGGGATTCGCCAATGATCCATTGAGCCTCGTGCACCAGCCTCCATGAGGGCAGCCTTGTTATTGTGGAACTCTTGTAAACTTGCGGTAAGCTTGGCGATGTCAGCGTCTGTAAGTTTCGGTGCTTGAGAACGATAGTGAAAATCAGTCAAGGCCCGAATGGCAGTGAGAGCGCCCTGTGGAATACCTCCTGCAACTACGCCCATGATATATCGCTGAACTTCCCGGTGCAGCCGCATTGACGTCTGCTTGAGAGTCGTGATCCCATCTGGAAAATGCCGATATCCACTACACGTTCATAGGAGAGAAAACTGGAAATCAAGCTCATCTGCTCCTAGAATTCTGGAGCACCACTTCCGATCATGGTCCCAAAACATCTTGAAGAAATGGTGCAGGACCTCTGGGGTGAGGAAGGAACTCGGCTCTGTGAGGGCCCAGTCGAGCCAGAAAGGAGACGTGACCCCATTCAGCTGCCATTTCCGACATGCTTGAAAATACAAGGACAGGTTCCAGGCACGCGTCTCCCTATTGACTGCAATAAGTAATTGACGAGTTTTGGACGCGGTGCGCACTGCACAGCGGAGGGGATCTCCGAATTGATTGGATACAGCCATGGAGATGGCTGACGCATTGTCGGTGATGCATGCGATAACATGTTGCTCTGGAGTATTGGCGATATAAGCCACAAGTGGAGTGAAACAGTACTTAAGATTTCCGACGGGGTCGCTCATCATACAACCCACTTCAGCGGCCATTTTGAGAGGCTTCACGACGACGGAAATGACTTGATGAAGTAACCGACTTGCTAAAACGCCACGCAGATGCTTGTTCGGGTGGACAAACCGAGGAATGGGGAGCAGGGCAAGGAGAACGTATGATTTCGTGGATCCCTTTCTGTGGACGTCAGCTGAAATGTTGGCTAAACTAATCAGAAGAGGATGAGCCTGGCAGTTCCCGACTTGGATGATATGAGTTTTGTCGGATGAAAGAATGATGCTGAGGAGTGTTGCACCATCGGGTAGAGCATCCTGGAGGAAATGTGAACAAATATATGGCCTTCATGAGGGTACGTACCTGGAGTTCCCATGCCCGGTCACCAGTGAGCCAATCTGTGTAGATACGCTGCATGCGGTCCGCTGCACTGTAGATCTTCTCTGGCAGAAATGAATCAGCCCGTTGTTAGATGGCGAATGTATGAGGTGTTGGAGGCATTCGATGGCGTCTCGATAGAACACCTGCAAAGCGCGTCGAGTGGGTGACTCGGTTTTGACAGATCGACACTTCCACCGGGGTCCAGAAGGGAGCAATTCGATAAGTTTCCGAAGCGCTTTCACTGTTTTGAAAGAAAATCGCTGTGATTTGATCTGAAATGTACAGCGTCAGTACTCGTAGTAGATAATGAAAAGAAACCCACAACATCCAGAGAAAGACATTCGTCAATAGTGGCCATGCTCAGACCTGAATTGGCGAGCCACGAAGCAAACTTCCACTCAGCTCCAGATGAAAACGGGTAGAATAAGTTATGCTGGCACTCCGATGAGAAGGGATCGGCATCAAACGCGTCCATGAAAGTATAGCCTCATCCGTAGTTCGCAGACGCACCAGAATATAGCTCCGTAACTGGTTCGTGAGTCCAAGTTTCCATTTCAATGTCGAATACTTCATCAGCGAGGCCATCGAAACCCGAGTCCATGTCTATCCAGTCACCAGCATCTCCATTGGCACCCGAGAACGGGGTTTCGCTAGATTTGATACGAAGTTGACTAGTGATGCAACGTCCGCGTGGTTGATTCATGTGTTGAAGAAGTCGCATATGGTTGGGAAACAATTTGCAGCAACCAGGGCATCTTGCATTAGGCATGACAAGGACGAGCTCAGCAACTCTCAGGAGGTAATGATAATTTAGCAGCCCTGGCAACTTCCGAAAAGTTCGAGACTACAACGATGAACATGTTGAATCCCACCTCCACAGCTAAACCGCGTTCCCCAGTACTGTTACCCAGGTGCATTGATTGCAAGTACTATATGATCGCAGCATCTAAAGAGATTCTTCACTGTGCACAATAGGCCACTGTCAGCGGTGCCTCCCATGCCGTTGGAATCTTCTGAAGAGGCGGTCTCTCTACTGCGTCTCTTAAGAGCCGATCGTGATGTTTGCCTGGCCAAGTTCAACCTTCTCAATTGCGAAATCGTTCAGTGCACTGCTCGCGTCCAATATTACACACACCAGGCTGAGAAGGCGAGAAAATGGATTGAGCATGCAGAGCACGCAATTGGTCATGGTCAGATGGTCATCACTAGGAGCGGGTACTTGTATGAAGCTACAGTTGGATGTTCACACTGTAATTAAGGTATGACAGGACCTTTCCATGTCATCCCGACAATGGACTGATTTTACACAGTAGCACTTTATACTGTTTAGAAATCTCCATCTATATGCTGAACGTCCCAATGTATGTATGACCGTTCATCCGTCATGTAAGGACTAGCTATCACACAGTACCCGCATTGCCGTTACATGCACTCTCGTTGTATTTTGCTCGGGTTTCATTCGACATTGTTTGGCCGTCTAATACCTGTATACGGGTGTGATCACGGCCCATCTCATTTGATGTTGTTTGTCATTAAGTCATCGCAATCGACCTTTGCACATCGTGGCTGCCACCAACGTCTTTGGTGGATGTTCGTCGCTTATTATTCCGGTGCTGGTGGTCGTTCTGCTGGCTTTGGTGAGTTGCTTGCATTTTGTACTGTTATTGCTCGACAAGATCTCTACTAATGGTGTCCGGTTCTGGCAGTCTCGTCAGGTCTCCTCGATGAAGCCCATCTCGGTGAAAAGGACTTCTCGTTGCGTGTATGTGAGCGCGCTGCATTGCAGTGGTGGGACTTCCATACCTGGACTGTTGTGTATCCAGTTGTATGCGAATTTTTCATCACCTGTCACTTTTGCTTATAACCCACACTTCACATACGCTGATGCCATCGTTGGGCTCTTCCTCAGCTGATGACGCTACCTCCTACCTGGGTCAAACAGGCACAAGCAGCCAATCCAGGATCCCCCCAGTCGAAATTTCCCCCACAGCCCTCGGAATGCAATGACAAGACTCTATCCACGTGCGTTGTTGGCCTCATCGTAGCGACCACTTGATCGGAATATGAATGGAGTGCACTTCACTGCATGCAGGAGATCAACATATTCTGCTGCCGCTTCCGCGTGAGGAACTCAATTTCAATCCAGACCATTGCTTACCACCACCGTGCCAGACCAATATGAATACCCCCCCTCCCCTATGAGAAACAACACGGACTGGTGATCACACATCCATCTCCTGGTCATTTTTTCTTATCTGTAGTTCAAGCTGTTGTATTTGTCTTAGTCGTACACTAGTGTGCGGCAAGCTTCGCTTTGTCTGGAGTCTAGGATACTGGAATTGTAAACTGAAAATTTGACTCCTGGGAAATTTGAATGTATAGATGAATCTGGAAATTCTAGAATACTGGAATTGTGACCTGAAAATTTGACTCCTGGAAAAATCTATATATATAGACAAAAAGTTTGAAACTGGAGGGCTGGACAACTGGAATGTGACACACAGAAAGTCTGGAAGGCCTGGGACTCTGGAATAAGGTGTACAAAAAATCTGGAAGGGTCTGGACCTGCTGGGAAGCTGGGAGGTGAATGTCTGGTTTGCTGATGAGGCTCCGAGTAGCCTATATTACTTCGCTTTTTCTCAGTCTCCCCCTGCTCCCCTCTCGTCAGGAGCACCATTCCCTTCTGCCCTAGCCTTCTAGGTGTGCAGAACCCCTCCCCCACTTCGCTGTAACCGATCCCTCGAGCCAAAGTCCATGCAGGTAAAACCACTGACTCGGCATTTGTCTTTGTGTTGGTTTTGTGGTGTTTTCGCCATAGATCCACACGTCGACTCACACCGATGACGGGCTTGTGAGTGTCGTCATAATGTGGATACCTCGTTTACAAGGGAAACAGGTTTTTTGTGCAACTTACTGTGAATATCTGTAAGTGGATGCTTGCTAGCTGAGAGGTACGGTAAGACTTACGAGCACTCCATACAATCCCTCAAGTTTTTCCCTTCTTTTTCGTGAGCTTGAGAGAAAAATGTGTCAATGTCCTGAGTGCGTGCAGTACATGGCCTCTTGATAGGCTCGTCCGCGTTGACAAGATCAATGTCCTTGAGGAATCCATCGGCCCCAGTTTCGGTGGGCCCATATGAAACGTGCTGTGGCTCGTCGATGTCGCTCTGTGGTGGTGGTGTCGATGCAAGCGAATTTTCCGAATGCACCCGACTGACACGAGATCTTTTCCCTGGTAGGTAATGGCAGAAGTTTTTCAAATTGATGAGATAGGCAACTGTGAATTAATGAAAGAAACTCCGAGAAGTCACGTACCTTTTACTAGCCTTTTTTTCTTTGCTGGGGCAGCCTCTGTATCTGTAGTTTCCACGTCGACATCTGTTGATACAGCATCAGCTTTGCATTTCACAATAACAGTTTGTGGTGCGGCATGTGTGGCTGATTGCAATTGTGCCCTTCTGTGCGATGTCAGTTCCAGTTCGGCAGCATTGTCAGCACACATAATCCATGCAGAGGGTGCAGGGACACGTTGTGGCCGTGGCTGTTCGGTTTCAGTAGCATTAACGTCATTCATTGTGACCGAGTCGGGTGATGGAAATAGGCAATACCGTAAGTTCACGTAGGCATGTCCACACAATAGTCTACTATATAGTAACCCGGTGATTGCCAGGTAGCACAGCCACAAGCCGGGGCCTGAGGCCGCAGCTCATGGCTTTCAAAAAGTGGGGCTGGGCCCTGAGCCCCCACAGGCCGTCCCCACGGCTTGGCTCAGCCTGGCCTAGGAGGGCCCAGCTCAGCTCGGCTCAGGGCTCAAGGCCAGGCCCAGCAAAACACTAACTTCCCCTGTCTCCCAATCCCAGAAGACCCCGAACCCTTTCCCACGCACACCCAATACAGGTCCCCCAAATATTGCATCGATGGACCAGCTCTCGCATCCCTTCATGCCAACTCCACCTCTCTCCTTGAAATTTTTGTACACATGCAGCTTGACCCTGTTTTCCAACACCGCATATGTGTTCGAATCACCTCCCCACGCAATGGATAACCCCACTCCAAAACATTTATTCCTCCACGCCAATGCCATGTAGATGATATACTGGCCATCACCCACGACAGTGATGAATTGGCTGTTTGGGCCGCGAAAGAGAGCATTGCTGAAAATCTCCGTGGTACCGAGTTCTTTGATGCTGAGTGGAATGTGTGTGCCTTCGGGTAAGGGGTCATCGGGCGACAAGCTTTGGATATTACCGGAAAGAACTAGTTGGTTACAGGTGTAGATAAGTTTTCCAGAGGAGTCCATGCTGTATGTCGGTTCATCCCGGCCAAGCTAGGGCGGTGGCAGCGTCACTCGTAAGAGGGCGGGCGGAAACAATCAGGAAGAACATACCTTTATAACAACGATACCCTCGTCATAGCCCACAGCAACTACATTGGCATCCCTGCGCAATGCAATGCACCAAGCTCGCTCGAGGGCGTAGCTCAGCGTGTTCGCTAATCTATACATGTTGCTATTCCAGAACTTGACGGTACCATCTTCGCTGGCACTAATAATGATTGGTAGATTCGGATGGAAGACCGCAAACGAGGGGTTATTGATATGTCCTTCCATCGTTTGTACACAACTCTCGCTAAGATAGTCCCACACTTTGATAGTCTTGTCACCACCGGTGGTAACAATGTATGGACGATCTGGGCCGGGATAGAAATCGACGTAGTCAATGCCCTTGTCGTGGGCATCCATTGTGAAATTAAGGTGCAGAGAACCAAGGGACCACATTTTGATGGTGCGGTCGAGGCAAGCGGATGCAAAGGTGTTGGCGTCTTTTGGGTTGAATGCTATGTTCATGGCATAGTGGGAGTGCCCTTCGTAGACGGTAGACCTATGCGGATATTTTCATGGCAGGACATGACGACGTTTGGAGGTTTCGTGGAAGGCCACACTTGTGCATGCCGTACCTGTAACGCTTATAATCACAAGGACTATACTCGGTTACTCCTTGACTGATAGAGAGTAGAGGACTTGGAAAGAGTTAATGCGACAGTGCACAAATGAACTCGATTGGAGTGTCTACGACAAGAGAGACGGTATTTATACTGACTAGAGTGTTTGTACCGAAGAACGTCGTAGAACAAACCAAACAAGCGAGAGATAAACGCTATTGGCTGCAGCGCTTCACGCTGAGTCAATGCGGCTACGCTGACGAAGCAGCTGACTAAGTAAAGCGTCTATGGGCGCGTCTAAGTAACCCTAACCAGAGAGTGGATAAATAAGGAGAAGTACGCTAAGACTACGCTACAACAAGTAGTGAAAAAGTACGGGCCATTACACTATCCCCTCCTATGGCTTGACTTCCAGGCGAGACCAGATAGGCTGCACAGCAGTCAAAGGGTCGGGTACAGCGGAGAAAAAGAGACCTTCGGTCGAGAGCAAACAAAGTTTCCGGGGGGCACCGGGGTGGAGTTTGTAAAAATCGTCTATCGCCTCCTGGGCGTTCTTAAGAGCAGACCTAGGCTCCCAAGTGCGATCTTCCTCAGGGTATCCCCTCCAATGCACGAGGAACTGAAGATTGCCATGCTTCAAGCGGGAATCAACAACTTTCTCGACTTCAAACTCGACATCTCCTTCATCCGTAACCCGTTGTGGGCCGGGCCGAGTAACTGGTTGCCCATCAAGAGCACCGAGATAAGGTTTCACCCGTGAAACATTTACTACCGGGTGTATGCGCATCGAGCGCGGCAACTTTAACTTAACGGCATTGGGTAAAACGTCCGAGACCTCGTACGGGCCTATCCACTTTTCAGTCAATTTTCGGCTCTGCCGATCCTTCAGCGACAAATGGTCGGTAGCCAGCCAAACCTGCGATCCTACGGAGTAGGCAGGGGAAGGGGATCGTCGTTTATCTGCCTGAGTTTTCTGACGAGTCCTAGCTTTTCCTAAACTTTCACGTACTTCCTGGAACACCTGGAACCAGTCTTTAGCGGTCTCCTCTGCTGCTTCTACCTTGGAAGTCGTCGGTTCGATGCCCATTCGTGGTGTGTATGAATGGGTAACTTCAAAGGGGCACTTGCCAGTAGAAGAAGACTTGGAGTTATTATACGCGAACTGAGCCAGGGGAAGCCAATCCTCCCATCGTTCCTGCTGATGGTTTGCATACATCCGTAGATACTGCTGAATCTCGCGGTTCAACCGCTCTGTTTGACCATCCGTCTGTGGATGAAACGCCGTCGAGAGCTTCTGCTCGACACCCAACATTTTAAATAATTCCTTCGAGAACTGAGATGCGAACTGCGGTCCGCGATCCGAGACGAGAGACTGGGGAAGGCCGTGATGCTTCCAGACGTGAGTTAAATAAAGCCGTGCCGTACTAGTGGCAGTTTCCTTTTTGGTGCAGGGGATGAACTCGGCTTCCTTAGAGAACCGATCAACGACGACTAAGATGTAAGACTTTCCAGAGGAGCTCCTGACTCCTATATCCATGAAGTCGGTCGTAAGATCCTTCCAAGGCCCATCAGGGACGGGTAAAGATTTGAGTTCGCCTGCCGGCGGCTTGTTACTAGGCTTGCTAGCTTGACACGTCTGACAGTGCTTCACGTACTCCTCGACATCGGGCTTCAAGGTAGACCACGTGAACCAGCGTGTGATCAACTCCTGAGTTCCTTTTACGCCTCGATGACCCGCTAGGGGCGAATCATGAAGAGCAGTGAGTACCTTCTGTCTAAGTGCCTCAGGCACAAAAACTTTATCTCCGTCGTACAGTAAACCGTCGCGTCGGTCGAGCGTTCCAGCGTCAACCTCGGCCGTTACACTGCGCAGTTCTTCTATGAAGGGGCTTTCTAAGCGCACAGCGCGCACTTGCTCTGGTTTGATAAATAACGACTCCTCAGATTTAGCGTTTTCGCGATTTTCTACTAAGTCTTCGTGGCGAGAGAGAGCATCCGGTCGTCCCATCGAAACTCCTGGTTTGTGGACAATAACACAGTTGAAACGACTAAAATACTGCGCCCAACGCGCCTGGCGTGGTTGAAGCTTTTGCGACGTCATAAACCACTTAAGGTTGTGGTGATCCGTCCAAATCTCAAACTGGTACGGAGTAGCCTCGAGGTAGTGACGCCATTGCTCTAGGGCGCGGATGATGGCTAGCATCTCTTTGTCGTGAACCGTATAATTAAGCTCTGCTCCACTAAGCGAGTGACTCGAATAGGCAACTGGTCTCCAGAGACCGTCATCGCATTCCACTGAGAGCACAGCTCCGGTTGCATAATCCGAGGCATCGGTTTCTAAACGGAACTTCCAATCCTGATCAGGGAACATAAGAATAGGCGCGGTCGTGAAGGCTTCCTTTAACGTATCAAACGCTACTTGGCACTTGTCGGACCAGAGAAACGGAGTGTCTTTTTTTGTGAGATCATTAAGGGGGCGCGCGACCTGCGCAAAGTCCTTTATGAATCGTCGGTAGAAGTTCGCAAGGCCAAGGAAGCCTCGAACTCCACGAACAGAAGTGGGAACCGGCCAATCGCGCACAGCAGCGACTTTAGCGGGATCCATCTTAACTCCATTCGTGCCAACTATCATACCCAGAAAGTCGACCTCTTTTTGCTTAAACAAACACTTCTCCGGTTTAACGAACAAGTCGTTCTCCTTCAACCTTCTAAGCACTTCTAACACGATCCTGTCGTGCTCCCTTTCATCGTCCATTTTCGTAAATATCATAAGATTGTCAATATATACTACTAGAATGTCCTCCATATCGCCAAAGATGTCGTTCATCATATTTTGAAACGTGGCGGGGGAATTACAAAGTCCAAAGAACATCACCAGCGGTTCGAAGGCACCACGGTGACAGACGAAAGCAGCTTTCCACTCGTCCCCTTCCTTGATCCGAATGTTGTTGTATCCCCACCTAAGGTCCATTTTCGTAAATAATTTACAACCTTTCAACTTGTCAACAAGCTGCGAGATAAGCGGGAGCGGATACGAGTTCTTGACTGTATGCTCGTTTAAATAACGGTAGTCCTGTACCATGCGCTTTTTTCCATCCTTTTTAGGAACGAAGAACACGGGAGAAGTCTGCGGCGATTTACTAGGCCGAATATAACCCTTCTTGAGTTGTCCATCAACGAAGTTGCTAACTTCGGTTTGCTCATCAGGGCTGAGAGGGATCAACCTTCCCTTTTTCGGAACAAACGACTCCTTAAGTTCGATTGCGTGGTCCCATGGTTTCCTGAGCGGCATGCGTTCGGATTCCTGGACAGAGAAGACGTTTAAATACTCGTGGTATTCCTTCGGAACCAGTTCCTCAGGGGTTTTATCCTTTTTAGGAGCCTCCTGCTTGTCGGCTCGAAATATATTATGCCAGTCTTCGAGGGCCTGGACCTCCTCCTTTTTGATACGTCTAACGAAGGCTGGCTTCGGCGCGAGTTGCCTGCAACTACGAGGACACCTCTTCATCGAGATTTCACCGGTTTTCCAATTGACTTCCGGGTTGTGGGTGGCAAGCCACGTGTGACCCAAAATCATGTCGTGAGATCCCAGATCCGTGACATCGGCTACTAGCTCTTCGAAGTGATCTCTGAACTGAACTCTAAGTGGTACTTGATGCGTAATCCTTCCAGCGGAGTTAAGAGTACCATCGACGTTAAATACATCCACAGCTCGTGGGAGAGACAACTTTGGAAACTTCCTTCGATCAACGAATTTGGCGTCCATGAAAACACCTGTAGCACCGGAGTCCAACAAGGCTTGCACAGCGTGTGCGTCACCCTTCCTAGTGCGAATAATTATCGGTACAGCAACGTGATCCTTTAAGTTGAGCGTGCGAACTCGGGATTTCGGCGGTACTGTCGCCTGAGCATCGCTAACCGACTCGGATCCTTCCGAAACGCTATTTTTAGAGGTTTTATTGCTTGGAGAATTAAGCGGTGCCAGTTTAACGTCCGGTCCCGAGCCCTTTCGGGACCCTCCAACAGACGGTGTAGGTACAAAGTCCGAATCGTCGTCCATACTATCTATAGAGAGAGGAGAAAACCTATTTACAGTAACTATGTCCGAAAACGAAACCTTTTTTTGCGTTTTTGTATTTTCTATTTTTATGTTTTCTTTTAGACTATTTTTAGAAACTGAGCGACAACGAGAAGAGAAACTATAAGGGGAAAAAGAAACAAGTCCAGTACCAACATTGTCTGAGCCTGCAGGACCCGACTTCACTGCAGCTCCGATTCTTTTAACTTAGAAACATGAGCAACTATCTGCTCGAACGTCATACCGTCCATTGCGGCCAGCCGCAGATCAACACCTTCAGAGCGCACCTGGCGCCCTTTGCCTTTGTTCCCGCCCTGTGGGCAATGCGGACGAATGTGGCCCTTCTGGCCGCACGCATAGCATTGGTAGTTCGAGAAGTCCTTCTTGGGGCGGCTTCCCGATCCACCCTGCGCAGCCCCGATGTCCATGGGCGCACCTTGCCCTGTGGTAACCCCGGGCGAGGGTCGTGAGAAGTTTTGTTGTCCCCATCGAGAGGACGCGCCACCGGTCTTGATCCTAACTGCCTCCAGGGCAGCGCCGAGGCACCTGACCTCGACATCATATTCTGTCCAGGTAGCCTTGCGACGTCCCTGAACGAAGATCTGCTGAAGAATCTCAGGGCAGATGGCCCTTTCCAGCATAAAGATAGCATAGTCGTCGGATACCCCGGACGCGGTCCTAAGCGCATTGAACTTGGCCAAGAACTCCTCTGTTCTGGCCGACCCTTGTCGTATTTTGCTGAGCTGATCCTTAGCCCAGTCTTTGTTATGAAGCGGCCTAAAGCGCGCTTCCACCTCGGCCACCAAGTCATCGTAGGACGGCCAGGTCCCTGTCGGGAGACATTGGTCGATACGCGCCCGCGCGTAGGCCCCGGCAATCGGTCCGGTCATCCTTGTCCAGACCATAAGAGTCCTGGCCCGGGGACTGGTTGACTGGGCCGTGATGATGAAGGCCTTCATCTTGGCCCACCATTCCTCAAACTTGCTTAACGACCCGTCGAACATTCCCGGGTCGGCGACGCCCCGTTTCGTGGGGTCTACGTTTTGATTGGGGTTAGCGGCGGCCCCTCCGCCTTGTTGCTGCTGCTGCACGTTCACCACCGCGCCGGCGACGTGCTGCGCGACCTGGTTGGCGACCTGTGCCGTGATCATCGCGGTCATCTGCTGCATAAACTGCAGCTGGTCTTGGGTAAACTGGTCCATGTTGATACGCTGTTAGGACCACGGGGAGACGGGGAGGAGGGATAACGGTTTGTCTGTTCCGTAAGTTGTACGGTACGTGTAGGACGAAACCTAGAAGATTGGGGTCGGGAGAGGGGGAGCGAAGAGGGAGTGGCGAGAGGCGGGGGAGAAGAGGTTCGGGGGTTCCAAAGATTTGTTGCTCGAGAGGAGTGATTTCCCGAGCGAACAGGAGCGGGGGAGCGGGCGACTCTTCCTTTTTAAGGTAAGGAGAGAACCTAATCTGGGGAGCCAAAGACTCCGACTTCTTTACTCGAGGAATCTTGAAGTGAGATTTTCCCTGCCCTCAGTGGCGGTACTCTGTCTCAACTATAGTATGGTGTGACTGGGAATACTGGTAGTACGTTTCTACCTCCCGTGACGTAGGGGCACTACTGTTACGCTATGTGCTTCCACCCCCTAATGTGGGTTGCACCTTCACACTGCCCTTGACGGACAGCGGGACTACTGACTAAGTTTCTTCTTCGACGCAACCTCCTGCCAGTAAGGAGGACGAGACTAAAGGCAGCGTCTCGTAAAGAAGGGAAACAAAGAAAACAAAGCTCCTTAACCCTGGAGTCTGGGTATCGTTGCCCTATATGCCTGGGCGCAAGCGGAGTAAGGGAGTATTGGGAATCGAGTTCAAGTGTAACGCTTATAATCACAAGGACTATACTCGGTTACTCCTTGACTGATAGAGAGTAGAGGACTTGGAAAGAGTTAATGCGACAGTGCACAAATGAACTCGATTGGAGTGTCTACGACAAGAGAGACGGTATTTATACTGACTAGAGTGTTTGTACCGAAGAACGTCGTAGAACAAACCAAACAAGCGAGAGATAAACGCTATTGGCTGCAGCGCTTCACGCTGAGTCAATGCGGCTACGCTGACGAAGCAGCTGACTAAGTAAAGCGTCTATGGGCGCGTCTAAGTAACCCTAACCAGAGAGTGGATAAATAAGGAGAAGTACGCTAAGACTACGCTACAACAAGTAGTGAAAAAGTACGGGCCGTTACAGTACCCCGAGCATGCAGCCAAAGACAGGGGTCACGTGACCTCCGCCATGGCCCAAAATGGCCACCTCATCATTGGAATTTGGAGTTGCAAATTTGGGCTCATTTCCTTACGAAATAGCTAATTTTTTGGGTACTAGTAGTGGGTCCAGCTTGAGCTGGTTCAGAAGCTGAGCCAAGCTGAAGCTGCAGCTCAAAGGTGGCTTGGTTTCTGAACCAAGACAGATATTATGCCAAACTGGGCAAAGCTGAGCTAAATACAGCCAAGCTGATCTGTGGCAACACTAAGCCTGACCCCGATGTTAATCCCCTTGTTAGCTGCTCACTGCGCTCCAAGTCTGCCTCGATTCCCCTTCGGACCATCGGCCACATTCCGGTCTTTGGCATTCCTCGCAAAAGTGCATATATTGCATCTGCCTCCGATGGCCTTACTCCCATGCGTGCCAGCTTGTCATTGGCATGAATGTGTGAAATGACGTATTTTTCCACGTCCGCTGCCCCCTTCATCTGAAGGCTTGCGATCTGGGCACGTATGGAAAACTGTAACGAGACATCCGACCGATTGTATAGGTCTGCGAGTGTACTCCAAACCTCTCGTGCAGTGATGCCAACGTCATCAGGGATCAAGGTTAAGACTGACAAGTTTATCTTTCTGAGGATAATGGACTTTGCCAGACCATCATCTTTCAACCATGCTCGAATCTTCTCTTGCTCTGCCGAGGTTGGAGCCATCGGAAGTAGGGGAACCAGACAAGTGGAGGCATATCTCAGGTAGTCAAATGGATTCCTGCTGTTACTGATGTGATTGTAGACCCCCTGGCCAAGAAGCAACTGCTCTGTCTGTCTTTGCCATTCGTAGTAGTTCTCGGTCCCCTGTAGCGAGCCATGTCAGCTAATTTAGACCAAATAGGCCCGGCAACTATCACTTAGCAATTTACAAAAATCATGGTAACTACCACTGTCCAAATAAGGAAATACCCCTAATGAAAATTGTCGCAGGCAGCCTCTGCTGTCGGAGTTTGAAAACTGCACATTACATAATGTGGCACAGCCACAGTGCGAACCAAAGTTGTAGCCCGGGTTGAGAGGACCACAGAAGTATGCTTACATCAGCGAGATCTTTATTTTTGGATGAGATATAAATGGAAAACTAAAATTTTCTCGAGTCTTTTTGGTTTAGTTACACAGCCACACAGACAGGGAGAGTGCACTGCCACACAGGGGAAGGTGGTGCATAGCCACATGGACACAGCCACACAGGGAAGGGGTTGCACAGCCACATGACAGGGGCAGTGCACAGCCACACTGAAAACCAAATTTGTAGCCCGGGTTGCAAGGATCACGGGAGTATGCTTACATCAGCAAGATCTTTATTTTTGGATGAGATAAATGTAGAATACTGAAATTTTCACGAGTCTCTGCTTTTTGGGGCACAGCCACACCACCTGCAATGTGTGCTTATCTAATCAAAAAAGCGCACCTGCACAGCCACACTGAAAACAAAAGTTGTAGTCCGGGACGAGAGGATCATAGCAATATGATTACATCAGCGAGATCTTGTTTTTTAGATTAGATATGAGTGGAATACTAAAATTTTTGCGAGTCTCTGCTTTTTTTGGCACAGCCACTCCACCTGCCATATGTGCTTATGTAATCAAAAAGCGGACCAGATGCCTGGGTTGTTGTTGCTGCCACCACTGGTCCCTTCCACTGGATGATATTTCACTGTACTCTAACATATTGTTGACAAGTGATCTATCCATTCCATACACATTTTGGATCCAATCCAATGTTTTTGGACATGGATATGAATAGGGGTAAAAATGCGAAACCTGCTCCCAAACATGCAGTTCTTGACATATGGACTTGAAATTTTCAGCCACTCTGGCATATATCTACAGCCTATCAAAATTCCAGACCATCAGCCTCTGTCCTTGTGGAGGTGGAGCCAGATCTCCTCCTCCCCAGTGTATGCATTATACAGATGGGTACTGCAGCTTTCTGGGTAATTTGACCCACTGGTACTGTGGAAGATACATCTACCAGTGTCTATGTACAAGGACTTTGGGGGTTTATTAGGTAGAATGTGTGTAACACAACCTTGTTGGTTTTTTGGGTGCATGGCCACCATGCCACACCTGCAAGGGTAACATAGCAACTAATACTTTGGGCACATTCTACACCTGTATATCTACCTCCATTCAAAGTTTCAAGTCCATCCATTGAGAACTGGAGGAGCTGGAAGGAAAATGAGAGCTGGAGAGCATGGGAAAGTGTGCGAAGATTTTTGAAGAGATAGGAGATCTGACAAAAACTTGTCACAGCACACTATCCAGTGGGCCTTGTCTCATGAAACTTTCCCACGCTCTCCAGCTCTCATTTTCCTTCCAGCTCCTCCAGTTCTCAATGGATGGACTTGAAACTTTGAATGGAGGTAGATATACAGGTGTAGAATGTGCCCAAAGTATTAGTTGCTATGTTACCCTTGCAGGTGTGGCATGGTGGCCATGCACCCAAAAAACCAACAAGGTTGTGTTACACACATTCTACCTAATAAACCCCCAAAGTCCTTGTACATAGACACTGGTAGATGTATCTTCCACAGTACCAGTGGGTCAAATTACCCAGAAAGCTGCAGTACCCATCTGTATAATCATCAGTAAAACGGACAATGTCTTATTTGTACTTTTCATACTTATTTTGGCACGGATAGTCAAAAATGTGCAGATAACATGCACACTTTTTTAAGTAGGTCCTTCGTCTATCCATACATCTTTTCTGACTATTCATTCTTTTTTGATGCTCACTATTTTGACTATTCCGGTTTACACATCAGACCACTAAATGAAATGATCAATGATTACTGAAAAGTCCAGCACAGTGACTAAACAAGCAGTCATCTATGTTGAATGTTGGAGTGGATATGGAAGCGACCTCTTCTCCTGCAACCTTGGGCCTCAACGTAATCCCTCTGACTACCTCGACTTTAGTATCTCAGTCTCAAGTGTATTCGGCGCATAGGACGTCCGATTTGCTGCACCCTAGCTGCGAGAGTTTGAGCGACGATGTGTTGCTCTTCAGCATCAAGAGAGAAAGTGGGTGAATGGGGTCGGGAAGGTGTGGGAGTTGCTGCGCTGTCCTCCTCGACATGAGAGTGCGGTCAACGAGAGTTGTCAGGCTGTTGGGACCGATGTGACCTGCGTGACTTGTGCGACACATGGGAGAGTTTACTTACCCCACCATTCATCTGTGAAGCTACCTGTGAGGTTGCCTGCACCTGGGCAGCGCCTGCAAACAGGTCGTCGTTTGTAGGTGTGCAGCGATAGGGAGAGAATGGACGTACCTGATGAGACGGCGATATGGTGAGCACACAGCACTGGTGGGGTTCGGTGCGGGAATGACAGGTAGGGGACATTGCGGTATCTTCTGGAGCAGTGCTGCGCCCCTTGCTGCAAGATCAGGGCTGCGGTGAGTGGTGAGGCCACCGATGTGGGGAGGGGGACTCTAGCACCAGTCAGAGGTGTGCCGTAGTTGTGTTGCTGGGTTGTGAGGGATGGCGTCAGTGTTGGAATGGTGATGATGACCAGGTGACGCACCTCCCACAATTTCTGCCAGAGAGGTTCCCCGTTACAGCTGCGGTTATCTGGTAAAGGGCCAAAGTTACCAAAGGAAGGCCCGGAGTCGAATGACTTGTAACAGGGACCGGGTGGATCCTGGGGTCCAGGTTCATGCTAGAGTGAGAGGGGAAGGTGGGGGCGGGGGGGGGGGGTTCAACACGGGGAAGGAAGTCTGAGATGCCAGACGTACGTGTTCTGAGCAGGGTTCATCAGTTTTTTGCCCTGGCAGAGGCCTCGGTGTGATGAGGAGGGACTCACCATTTTGACTTTGAGAGATAGGTGAAGATGCCTGATATTTTTCTATGATGTTGGTGGTCTGTCGTTGCCAACACCGTTGCACACTCGGCCAATGCTATGAAAAGGCTCTCGGATTCTGGAAGTATCCCTTTGCGAGGGAGAAAACAGGCGGTGAAAATTTTCAAAGTTTGTGATTACATCAGCATTTCATGGTGCCACGTAGTCACTTCGCACGCAGCAGTCACCGCCGCAACAGTGGTGCTGATGTTCACCACCTCTACCCGCCCGCATTGTAGTACTGCTCGCCATGTCGCTGCCATGCGATTTGAAACCCTCTTGAAACTTCTGGACGCATTCTCAGTAAGTCATTTTCTCATGAGAGGCTGCAGGAACTGCATCCCCAACTTCCGAATCGTTCCGGAAGCATGACCCACACGGTTCTAGCTTACCCGCTACATTCCGGGTCTGCCTACCTCGTACAACCTCCTCACAAGTCAAAGAAGGAGAAGTTCGACATCTTCAGACATTGAGGGACTCTCTCACCGTGGTGCTCAGTAGAGCAGGGCACTTTCGGAGTGGATTCCAGTCCCTGCTGACCATACCTCTGAAGGACTTTCATTCGGGACGTTAGTGGGAACTATCTGTACTTTCTATCTTTTTCGTCTTAATTACCTATTGAAGGTTCCATCTCATTGAATACATCTGTATGTGTATCTACAAAAATTCAGTTAAGTACCGAAAGTCCGGAAAGCCCCGGATAAAGTCATAAAGGCTCAGATAGAATTTGGTCGGTTTACTGATGATGCATACACTGGGGAGGAGGAGATCTGGCTCCACCTCCACAAGGACAGAGGCTGATGGTCTGGAATTTTGATAGGCTGTAGATATATGCCAGAGTGGCTGAAAATTTCAAGTCCATATGTCAAGAACTGCATGTTTGGGAGCAGGTTTCGCATTTTTACCCCTATTCATATCCATGTCCAAAAACATTGGATTGGATCCAAAATGTGTATGGAATGGATAGATCACTTGTCAACAATATGTTAGAGTACAGTGAAATATCATCCAGTGGAAGGGACCAGTGGTGGCAGCAACAACAACCCAGGCATCTGGTCCGCTTTTTGATTACATAAGCACATATGGCAGGTGGAGTGGCTGTGCCAAAAAAAGCAGAGACTCGCAAAAATTTTAGTATTCCACTCATATCTAATCTAAAAAACAAGATCTCGCTGATGTAATCATATTGCTATGATCCTCTCGTCCCGGACTACAACTTTTGTTTTCAGTGTGGCTGTGCAGGTGCGCTTTTTTGATTAGATAAGCACACATTGCAGGTGGTGTGGCTGTGCCCCAAAAAGCAGAGACTCGTGAAAATTTCAGTATTCTACATTTATCTCATCCAAAAATAAAGATCTTGCTGATGTAAGCATACTCCCGTGATCCTTGCAACCCGGGCTACAAATTTGGTTTTCAGTGTGGCTGTGCACTGCCCCTGTCATGTGGCTGTGCAACCCCTTCCCTGTGTGGCTGTGTCCATGTGGCTATGCACCACCTTCCCCTGTGTGGCAGTGCACTCTCCCTGTCTGTGTGGCTGTGTAACTAAACCAAAAAGACTCGAGAAAATTTTAGTTTTCCATTTATATCTCATCCAAAAATAAAGATCTCGCTGATGTAAGCATACTTCTGTGGTCCTCTCAACCCGGGCTACAACTTTGGTTCGCACTGTGGCTGTGCCACATTATGTAATGTGCAGTTTTCAAACTCCGACAGCAGAGGCTGCCTGCGACAATTTTCATTAGGGGTATTTCCTTATTTGGACAGTGGTAGTTACCATGATTTTTGTAAATCGTTAAGTGGCTCTTGCCACAACCTTTGGTCAAAATCTACAGACTCTGGTGCTGTAGCTCAGGGATGTTTTCGAACTTTCCCATGACGCAGTGTACGAAGACGTGCCTATATGTGCTTCGACTCTGGTGACATGCCTGTGTATGCATGCCAGTTCCCGTGCATGCAATGGCCTTATCCAAATTCTTGTCTGTCTTAGATGGTAACGAGTTGCGCTTGCCTTCCTTTACGGGGTGAGCCCGGGGCTCATAACCTGTAGGACTAAGAACAGAGAAACTCAGCTGTTGGATAACAAGCTAATATACAGGCAAGGTCACGAACCTAAGAACAGAGAAACTGCGAGTAAAGTGTCAGTCCCAGTCTGAAACATAGCATAACGTAAACATACCTCAGCCATTGGATAACAAGCTGGGGAAAGGAAAGAAAAGCTACACTAGCATCTATGCGCGTTGTACCACGTGACACTTCCGGTGCCCACGCTGTAACGAAAGAAACAGAAACGAAACAGCAGTCTATACGAGTCAGTAGAATGAACAGTCCAACACATGCTACGCCAGCTCACTAAACAGTGTATCACCCCCGGGTATTCCTGCAGGAAGAGTTTGTTTGCAACAGAGAAGAACAAACCGCCAGGCTTCAAGGTTTGTTTGACGTATGTGCATCACTTCTGCTCCTGCACAAACACTGATGCATGTCGTTGCGAACACCATAGAGGATCGAGACCACAGTGGCAGGCAACAATCAAACCATAGATATGCCTCCATCGTCCTCTTCTACAGGTGGGTGTCTACCAACCACTCCATGCCGCAGACAGTCATACCACACTTTTATCCAGATGATCCATTTTCTTTCGAACTGTGGCCTCTCACTAGAGTAAGGAGCTTCTGGCGCTGAAGCGCAGCCATCATATCTGTCCCGTACCTGCTGCCACAATGTACGTGTTGTAATATCATGACTGTGCACGTTACATAGAACTATTGAACTCTTTTATAGGTACAGCTACTCGAAGTCGAGGGGACTCTTTGAAGGAGTCTCTGTTGAAGGATCTGTCATCGTCGAACAACAGGATGCCAATGCACTAGCCTACAATCAAAATGTTACAGCCAAGATGCTTCTCAGTGGTATGGTGCCACGTCTGGAGTGGGCATCTTCTCTAGTCAGGACACTCGAAGCATGCACCAGCATTCCAGGGACAAGAAGATGGATCAACGACCGTGTGGATGAACCAGCATCCTACCCATTCGATGCCAGTGGAACTCCCGGTAAACCTAGTTTGCCTGTTATCACATCAGGAGGACGTTGTTCCTTGCTGTTTGGCAAGAAGAAGAAAGATGTAGATTTCTCTCCACAACACTGGGGCACGTCAAAGAATTCTGGCTCATACTTTGCTGCTGATGACTTGGACTCCCACGAAGATTTCGGTTCGACATTGTCGTCTCATCCTTTGGATTGACATCATGCTTCGCTCAGTGATGGGTGGTACATTGGATCGACATTCAGCAATGACCCTCGTAGTTGTGCATCTCCCTCGTTTACTTATGAGACACTTTTTCATCCGCAGTTGTGGCAGCTCCGCATTATCGTTCATCCAGTGCTCCTTCCACCGGTTGACCTTTAAACATGCCGGATCACGCTGACCCATTTTCCAACGTTCCTCCATGTGATCAGAATATAGATTATTTGCGTGTTGGACAAGCAGTGTGGGCAACTCTTCTTGTGAGAGCACAAAGGGAAAGGGGGGGGAAAGCTGTAGGCTAGGCCTAGGCTCGTCCCGAGGGGTCATGAGTCAGAAAGGAAGTGGAGGGAGTGACTAGGCGGCGAAAGGGAAGGTTTCCCTGCGTTGGAAGGGTACTGGCAGGGTAGAACTCGAATTGCCACCACAGGGAGGTGGAAGGGGGCTAGTGTCGGCGGTTGGACGCTCTCTGAGGCTCAGAACTCGAGCAGTGGCGAAGTAGGACTCTTGTGACAGTCGGAGGACTCATAGACTTGTAAGGATGACTCTGAAGGCAGCAGAAAATTTTTATATCGCAAGGGGACTCGAATTTGGCGGTGGAACTCGGTGGAGAACTCTGTGGATGCGAAGGGGGGCTCAAAAGACTTGAAGATACGCAAGAAAACAACTCTGGGGACTCAAGGGGACTCTCAGACACACAGATGGTGACGCCAGAAAAGTGGGTATATTTTTCCTAAGTACAGTGGTGTTTTGTATCATAGAGGAGGCTGTCACAAAGGAATATTTCGGCAAATTTCGGAGCTGCCATGTGTCAAGAAAAAAAAGTGACAGAAAGGTGCCACAGTAAGGCACTACAGGTTGTAGGTACGAAAGGTAGTTAAAAGGAGGCAAGGAAAAGGTAACAAAAGGGTAAAGCGGCAAGGGAGGACGTGCCTAAGGTGTCTGGACTACTGGCCGACACTGCGGGGGCTCTTTGGGGCGGTCTGGTGTGGAGCGGCAGTACTACTGGTGGCGGCTTGTGTCGGTGTCTCGAGTAGGGCCTATAGACGCCGAGTAGCCGATGTCACAAGTGACGGGGTAGACTGCCAATGGTCAGTAGACACTTGATAGGCATATGAAGGGCCGAAGGCTGACGCAGATAGGGGGCGGATGATGATTAGGGGTCGAGGACAGGGGCTAGCAGTGACTTGCAGTGGCGACGAGTGTCGGTGACAGGGGTTACTTCCTGAATAGGTGGCAGCAGCGATGGTAAGCGAGGGAAGAAGCGCTCGTAGAAGCCAAGTTAGCCGAGAATGGAGTGGCAGCGACCTTTCCGAAGGATGGTGGACCTGCGGGGACTGGCTAGGGCGATAGGGAAGCTGGTATACAGTGTAGGGAATGGTATTTCCCTACCAGGGGATTTTTATTATTTCATTGTTTTTACTTTCATTTCTTTTTTTTCTTTCTATGCATTTACTCTAGTGTTGACTTAGTTGCTTCGAGTTTAGACACGTGAGTGGCTTAAGTAAGCCACTCGTGACTTACATTACACTGTACCTACTTACAAATAATAACAAGTCGAAAAAAAAAATAACAGCCGCATTACCAGAGATGAGAAGACGAGAATCCGAGCCCGAGGGACTCGGATCAATAGTTCTCCCTTATCAGACAGTCAGTAGACACTATCTCAGTCATTCTTGGGACTTTCAGGGCGCGTTTCAAGTCTCTTTTCCCTGCTCTTGACTCCCTACCAAGCACCTCAAGCCCCCTTGGGTCGAACTGACCCCTCTCTTTCACTGTAGGAGACTCAGGTATATCCCCCAGGTCTCCCATCTATCAACCTTTCAACGGTTATGATATTCAGCCCTAGGGAGTATGGACTCCCTACAGTGGAGCCATTCATCATTGAGGCTAGCTCTCAGCAGTCTAAACCGTTCTCTCCTCAGGATACCAGTCAAACCAGTGATCAAAACGTCAACAATCTGTTTCACGACAGTTGCAGGAGATGCTGTGATGCGATGGATGCGACGGAGACAGTACCCCATGACATGTGCATATGCATTTATGGATTACCACTCCCAGGGACAAACAATCTCCCATGTGGTTGTAGATATTGCGAAGCCCCCAACAGGAGGACTCAACCTATTCAATTTGTACATGGCTCTGTCAAGAAGTTTGGGATGGGAGACAATCAGACTGTTGAGAGATTTTGACGAGAAGTTGTTTCTTTGCAGTCACTCTACAGATTTACTGGCAGAAGATGACTGGCTGCAGATGTTAGATGGACGTACAAGGACTTGGTGGGCAGAGATCTCGGCCAAATTGTAGGTACTCGTGAATGAGCGGCTGTGTTGATTAAGATGGTCTAAGCAATGTGTATGAAAACGATGTTACTCATAAACGGGCGGGTCTACACTACTTGTCTGTGGGCACAGTGCTCACAGTCACACAGGAACAGTGACATCACCAGGTAACGGTAATGTGAAGGCAGGTGTGAGAACAAAATCAGGCCAGAAGAGGAAGGACTTTTGTAACGCTTATAATCCGAAGACTATACTCGGTTACTCCTTGACTGATAGAGAGTAGAGGCTGAGAGAATGAGTTAATGCGACAGTGCACAAATGAACTCGATTGGAGTGTCTACGACAAGAGAGACGGTATTTATACTAACTAGAGTGTTTGTACCGAAGAACGTCGTAGAACAAACCAAACAAGCGAGAGATAAACGCTATTGGCTGCAGCGCTCCACGCTGAGTCAATGCGGCTATGCTGACGAATCAGCTGACCAAGTAAAGCATCTATGGGCGCGTCTAAGTAACCCTAACCAGAGAGTGGATAAATAAGGAGAAGTACGCTAAGACTACGCTACAACAAGTAGTGAAAAAGTACAGGCCGTTACAACTTTCAGATGCAGGATAGTTCCCATGCAGTTATGGACCAGGAGAGACCTTGCAAGCAAGGTAATTTTTGCATGGATGGATGACATAAGCATACCTCTGGGGTCCTCTAGTCAGGCACAACAACTTTCATTATGACATCTTTGAAATTTAATTTTTGAGACATCCAATTTTTTCAGTATTTTGCATTTTTCTCATCCATTTTTGGGCATATTGATGAGATAAGCGTATTCCCACAATCCTGTGATCCAGCCCCACAACTTTCATTATGACATTGTGGCTGTACAGTGACATCTGTGAGATGCCCCTATCTCTGTAGCACTGTGTGTCTGTAGGCCTGTAGCTCTGTGGGAGCCTGTGGGGAACAGTGACATGGTAATGTCACACAATTGTCACACTGTACCTGACTGTGCACTGTCACACTGTCACACTGTGACATCACTGTGGCACTGTGGCCTCTGTGCCAAAAAGGTGGTTTTGCTGATGCAGCAGGAGAGACCAGAGTTGGTAAGTCATTCGATACAGTAGGGGTCGTCGTCCTGGAGCTGATGACAACGTTCCTGTAGGTGCTTGTTCTTCTCATGCCGAGGGCACATTTAATGTGCCAACGGGCGATCCTTCTTTCGACATTATGTTTCATACTCAATTCCAGTATCTTCTTCAGCTCAGAGGTTCGTTACAAGCGGGAGCTCATAACCTGATAAGAATCATGGCAGAAAACGGACAGGCACAGACTCAGGCAGATGGCACGGACACTCGGAGGCTCAGGCTGGCAGACAGCGGTGTGGGGGCGACGAGGAGATGTCTCGTCTCATGATATCGATATCATTCATGGTAGCTACCATTATATATGTTTTCTGATATTTCATATTCCGTGGTCTGGGTGGGACTCACCCGGACTCGCCTCCTTGTCAATAACAATTTCAACTTACTAATGCTTGAAGTTGGCTTGTTCCGAACAGAGTCTCAACACTAATAAGTGACATAAATGGTGTCATATAGGTGTAATGTTGACCATCACCGCGTCGTGTGCAATGGAACTCCTGTCTCCACTCCTCTTCGTAGTACTGGAATAGACTTTGCCTCGGGAGGTCATCACCATTACTCTGCGTTGGTGATGACACTATGAAAAGTCAGGACGTGAAAAATAAGTGTCTAAGACACTCTTAATAAGCGTCACAACAACTAAAAATCAGCGTCCGTCATTGAATTTCAGCATCTTAACATGACGCTGAAGTGGACATGTGGCCTACTAAATATCAGCGTCGAGGACATTGAATAAACCTGTCAAGGGCATCGAATAAAAATGATTTATATGCTTTTTTTTGTGAAAGCATGACTACTGGATTCAGTCTACAATTGTAAGGAGGGCAAGCCCCTCCTTACTGACTGTAGATGCATACTTAGAACTGAAGGGCGTGTTGCCCCTGTGTGGTCTAGGGGCCAGTGCGGAGTCCGTTGGACTCCGGTACTGTATAGGTATTACGTAATGGTGAGCGCCAGCACTTAGCGGGCGCTCGATATACATAGAGGTTTTTCCTAAACTTCTATTCTACCCTACTTCGACACTCGAATATAACACCGGTTGTGTTCATATCGAGTGACCAGTAACTAAGTGGGACAGAAGGACAAAACTTTACATTTTTTGAACATCCGAACGTGTTATGGCACCCAAGTCGAACAAGGGATCCGCGCTGCAGAAAAAGAATTCTCGCAGCGCATCAAAACCTCTCGAGCCCGATAAGGATCGAGAGGACTTGTATGGTGACGATCCGCCACCATCGGAGAGGACAGACGGACACCCGCAAGCACGATCGTCCGAGACGATCGCGCGAGAGACCCCCGAGGAGGCCGACATCGCCATAATCCTAGATGATGGGCCTAGCGCCCTAACCGAACTGACCACTGAAACTGCTCTCGCAGAGAATACGAGAGCAGAAGGATCGGGACGAGGAAAGGAAAGAGAAGTACTCGATACCAGAAAAAAACATCCCAAACCACCTACCTTCCCCGACTTCGTCCGAGAACTCAAAGATATCCTGCAGGAGTGCACCTCCCAGTGGGAGCACTTTGGTGACCACGCTGAGCGGGGTCACCAACTACGCACCTTCAGAAAACTATACGACCTGGTGGACAGGCCCGACATCGAGAGCGCGCATGACGGAACCGGCGAAGACAGCCGAGCCCCCGAACGTGCAACACGACGGGAAGTCCACTACGAAAGCGAGCCTGCAAGGTACGACCGCAGACGCGAAGACACTCCACGAGGAGAGAACTCTCGTGGAGTGGACACAGCCAGGAGCAGATCAGCTACTGAATGGCCGGATCGAGATGCCCCACCTCACATGGAAAGGGGCCTCAAGCAAGAGGAAACCAATGCCTGGGGAACCGCCACTGGGCATCCAGGCGACGACCCGGATGATGACCCAGACGACGACCCAGACGACGACCCAGATGACGATCCGGACGACTATTACCGTCGAAGAAACAATCGCGATAATCGTGACGACGATCGCGGGAGAAGAGGACCCCCAGCGCCTACTCGTCGAGCCCAGAGAGACGAGGAGGAACGCGATCGCCAATTCCGAGGGCGATCGCAAGGGATTCACTCACACCGGGGGATGACGCCCGGCATGAGTGGCTACACGGAGTCGCTCCTGGAAAAATATCGTCAGAGAATATACGAAGCGGTGGGCCGCCACACGGCTCCCGCAGGTCCAGAAGTAAAAGCGATAAAAATCGCGCAACCTAAATATTATAAAGGCCAGGACGACATCGACGCTTTCGACGAATGGGTCAACCAGATACTACGCTGGTTGAAGATATATAAGGTGACAGGCCCGGCTCGTGATGCGGACCGCATCACGTATGCCGGAACCTGTCTAGAAGGAATGGCCGCGCAGTGGTTCGATCAGGAAGTTGATGGCCCAGATCGCACGATACGCGACTGGACGTTCGAGGACTTCGTGTGCGCCATGTTCACCCGATTCATACACGAGGCGTCCGCACAGAATGCCGCGGAACGTTACGACAACACCAAGTACTCCCCGGCCAAGGGAGTACTTGCCTTCTATAACGACCTGAAGCGCAGGGCATCCAGGATGGTCCAACCACCAGACGAATATTCCATGAGAAGGAAATTCGTCAACGGACTCCCCCTGCCTATAGCAGAAGGAGTCCTCAAATCGAGAGGTGTATCGGCGGAGCATACGCCGATGGACCAAATCCTGATCGAAGTACAGAGGATGGAAAGCGCACTGAAACTGATTAACAATCACACCCGGGTCCAGCAGGCTAGACAGCCTGGGACGCGACCCGTCAACTCGGACAACCGAGTTGGCAATAGACAGTACAGCGATGGCGAGTACAGGTACACCCAGAAGGGGAACGTGCTGTACAGGAAGGCGATAGACAACGCACGCTTCCAGAAAGGGGAACCGCCCAAACCGCAAGGGCAACGCGTGACCGTAACTGGTCACGAGAAGAGGAATGGACCCATAGGCCAGAGCTCGAGGAAGGACCCTGGCCCGCCGCGGCATGGGATCAAGTGTTACCGCTGCGGGAAAGAGGGGCACTACGCCAACGAGTGCAACCAAAAAATAAATCCCTCGAAAGACACTAAGGCTGGCAACGCCAGACTATTTGCCGCCGAGGTGATCGAGAACGGTGACGCCGACACGACCCCCGATACCCAAGAGGCCGAAGCGCCTCCCCACGAAGAAGTCCAGGATCGGAGTTGTGAGGAGGAAGCAGATGCCGACGACGAGGTCATCGACATCTACGGCGAATACTATGACAGCGAGGACGACGGGGAACCCATCGCATACCTCGGGTCGATGGACGCGGGCAGCGACATCGAGGAGGAACCAATTCGTTACGCACGAATGGACGTCGAGGAATCCGTTGTAGAGGGAGAACCCACAGAGGACGGGCCAGATGACGACGAAGCGTCGGCTGGCGAAAGCGCTATCGAAGGAGTCATGGGCAATCCATGGGGGGTAGTGAACGCAATCGAAAATGAGGCCATGCCGCCCAGCGCGGATGACCACAGTTGGCACTACTCGGAACGATTCGGCTTGACCCACATCGATGACTGCCAGACGTGCCGGATCCACCGAGCTCACATCATAAGAGATGAGCTCGCCGAGGTGCCATCCCTGCTGGTCGCTCGGGCGGTCCCTCGGCAACTGAGGCGCAGGGCGTACGACGAAGGGTGGGATGCCCGAGAAGAAGCGGCCGGCGAGACGCTAGGCCCCCGCGTAGGATATGTACTGTCAGAGATGAATGCTGCCGAGAATATAATCGACCTCGCCCTCGAACATCTGGAAGGCGCGATGGAAGGGAACTGGCCGACAGTCAGCGTCGAGGGGATGAACCAGACGCTCCTCAGCTTGAGGCGACTGGCAGTAAGAACGCGCCAGGCGGTACATCCCAGAGAGGATGAAGCCTCAGCGAGTGCACCACCCTCGCTGAGGCAGATGAGGATAGCGAGAACAGACGTCGATAGGACGGGGGAACTAATCCAAGGCATCTGGGGAGCAATGACTCGCAACGAGCGGCGAATGCAGCAGGCGTTGCAGGAGGGCGAACAACTTAGAGGAGCCCTCCGAAGGCTGGCCGACAGGCTCTCGCGGGCTCGCGAGAGCCTTGGTGGAGAACCACGCTCGTATGTGGACGTGGAGGCCCCGGCTATCCCAGATCGAATGGCCACCAACTCAGACGAGACCCGCCGATTGATGGCACTCCGTCCGACCGAAGAACCGACCCGCGCATTCCGATACGGGATGCGCGCCAATAGTACAGTCACCCCGAGACCAGCAGTCCCCCCACAAGCACGCGCTTGTGTAGTAGTAAAAGCCCAGGTCAACGGCTGTGAAGCGTTGACCATGATCGACACAGGGAGCACGACTAACTTCGTGAGCCCTGCCTTCGCAACTGTCGCCAAGCTGCCTACGTTCACACTGGCCTCCCAATTGACGCTGCAACTGGGATGTGTCGGGAGCCGCTCTAAGATTACGCACGGCTCCCAGACGAAGCTGCGTCTGGGAGCCTTCACATGCGACGCGTACTTCGACGTCGCGAACATCGATCGATACGACTGCATCCTCGGAATCCCCTTCCTCCGATCGCACGGCGTGCGATTAAAATTTGATACAAATACGATAGAGGTCGGGGGAGTGTCAGTCCCTGCACACACAGAACTGGACCTGTCCAGTTCTGTGGAAAATCGACCAAAGGAGAGGGGACGACGCAAGGACGTGTCGTCCCCGACACCAAGGAGCACATGACTTGCGGGTGGGGCCACACCGACGAGGAACCCACCTGGCCCCACACCGCCTCAACGAAGTCTTGAGCCTCCAACGTCGGTAGCCGAGAGCGAACAGCAAGCAACGCTTGCACACATGAAGCCGCGAAAATACTCAGACGAGGATATCCCCCGTCTGAGGGAAGAACTCTACAAAAAATATGAGCATCGTATGAGGGGAGTGGCGCCGAAGATGCCGCCACTCCGAGAAGTGAATCATCGCATACCCTTGATCGACGAGGGTATGCGTTATACCTACCATTTGCCGCGCTGCCCGGACTCGCTGAAACCCCAACTGGCAGAGAAGATCCAGCTGTATACGAAGGCTGGATGGTGGGAGAGAGCAAGTGTGCCGCAAGCAGCGCCGATGCTCTGCATCCCGAAGAAAAATGGGAAGCTCAGAACGGTCGTCGATTGCCGGAAGCGCAACGACAACACGGTCAAGGACGTCACCCCGTTCCCCGACCAAGACCAGATCCGAATGGACGTTGCACGAGCAAAGTACCGTTCGAAAATCGACTTGTCGAACGCGTACGAACAAGTCAGGATCGATCCCAACGACGTCTCGAAGACAGCCTTCTCGACTGTCTTCGGCACCTTCCTGAGCCACGTCATGCAGCAGGGAGACTGCAACGCACCAGCCACCTTTCAGCGACTGATAACGGTGACGTTGCAGGAGTATATTGCTAGGATAGTACACGCATACTTAGACGATGCATTCGTGTACAGCGATACAATAGAAGAACACGTGGAGCATGTGTCCCTCGTGCTTGACGCGCTCGTGAAGGCCGATTTCTACCTTGAGAGGGATAAGGTCGACCTGTTCGCCGAGAAGCTAGATTGCCTCGGCCATATAATCGATGACCGAGGCGTCCACGCGGATGAGGACAAGATGGCCCGCATCCGCAATTGGAGGAAGCCCACGAACCTGAACGAAATACAGAGGTTCGTGGGCCTAGTAGAGTACCTGGCACCATTCATGCCAGAGGTATCCGCGTACACGACACCCCTGACGGGAATCCAGAGGAACGGCCACCCCTTCCTCTGGCGGGAAATCCACGACAGATGCTTCCAGGCGATCAAGGACCTCGCCTGCAAATACCCAGTGTTGCGGCCAATAGACCCGAGATCAGACGAGCCAATCTGGCTCGTCTGCGACGCGTCCCTATACGGTATAGGGGCGCTATACGGACAAGGACCGACCTGGCAAGGCTGCCGACCGGCGGGGTTCATGTCGAAAAAGCTCACGGACGCCCAACACAACTATCGGACGTTCGAGAGAGAAACCCTTGCCATACTCGAGGCGCTGCTGAAGTGGGAGGACAAGCTCCTGGGGTTTCACTTCAAAATCATCACGGACCACGAAGCACTCCAGTTCCTCCGCACGCAGCAACGCCTATCCAGCCGCCAGATGCGCTGGATGGACTACCTGTCGCGTTTCGACACCGAGATCATATACGTCAAGGGAACGGAGAATAAGGTAGCCGACTGCCTGTCTCGGTACTACGAGACAGACGGGGGAGACGACGCGCAACCAGAAAACGTCGAGTGGGCAACGGCCGACATTCGACTCGACCCAGAAGGGGACGACCTCCCCATCGACAGGTTGCGAGAATTGCGCCTCGCAGCAATGCGGGACGAGACGCCCAACATCAGGGAACCAGTAGAGGAGCGTCGGGTAGAGGCCGACGCGCTGAGGGAACACGCAGAGCAGAGGAGAGAAGAACCCACTCGTGCGCCCACGAGTGAGGACCCCACTCTTCTCGACTCTGCGGGGGATCCACAGACGCTCGTCACCCACTTCCAGGGGGAGCGTGGGTTCCTCGACTGCGTGAAACAAGGGTATCCAACAGACCCTGTCATAGCGAAGGTGATCCAACACCCGGATCACCACAAAGGATTCGACGTAGAGGACGGACTGGTCTACTTGAAAGTCACGGCAGGAGACAGAGTACTTTGCCTCCCCCGCGTAGACTGGAGAAACGACCGACTGACGGCACAAGTGATCGAGCATGCACACAAGACGCTCGGTCACTTTGGAGCATTGCGCACGGGCGACTACATCCGTAGGCGCTTCTGGTGGCCTGGCATGGGCAAGGACGTCGACCGATTCTGCAGATCGTGCCCGGTGTGCCAGACCACCAAGACCGACAACACTCGACCGGCAGGATTACTACACTCCCTGCCGATCCCCAAACGGCCGTGGAACTCGATAGCGATGGACTTCGTCGGCCCCTTCCCTGAAAGCAACGGCGCCGACTATCTATGGGTCGTCTTGTGTCGACTGACATCCCTGGTCCACCTAGTGCCGGTCAACACCACCATACGAGCGTCCGAACTCGCATGGGTCTTCATTCGGGAGATCGTGCGGCTACACGGCCTCCCTGACACGATCGTGTCCGATCGTGACGCCAAGTTCACCTCGCAGTTCTGGCGCGAGGTGCACCGGCTCCTGAACGTGAAGTTACTGACGTCCACGGCCTTCCATCCCCAGACCGATGGAGCTTCCGAAAGAGCGATACGGAACGTATCGCAGATACTCCGAGGACTGGTCGCCCCAGACCAACGAGATTGGGCCGAAAAGCTACCGATGGTCGAATTCGCTATTAACTCGAGCATCAGCAGCTCGACGGGGTTCGCACCGTTCGAGCTGACGTACGGATACCTACCACGATCACTGCCCAACGTCGAGGAGCAGTCGACCACGACTGCCCCTGGGGTGACGTCCTTCGTCCGCCGAGCGAAGGAAAACCTGGCAATGGCGCACGATGCAATAATCGAAGCCCGCGTAGTGCAGACGCACCACGCTAATAAACGAAGGAGGGAAGGCGTGAAGTATGCTGAGGGAGATTTAGTATACCTATCGACGAAGAATCTCACCTTGCCAAAGGGCCGCGCTCGAAAGTTACTCCCTAAGTACATCGGCCCCATGAAAATCGTCCACGCCAACCCCTCCATAGACACCTATACGCTGGAGCTGCCAAAACAGCTCCAGGAAAGACGCATCCACCCCACCTTCCACACAAATCTGCTGCGTCGTCATGAACCCAATGACGACGCGATGTTCCCCAAACGCGACGCCCACGTCTTCTACGACGTGGGCGTACCCGATGACGCGGAATGGCTGGTCGACGAAATAAACGCCCACCGGTGGGTGGGCCGTCAGCTAGAATTCTTAGTCAAGTGGAGCCTAGGCGACTCCACTTGGGAACCATACCTTCACTGCAAAGAGCTCAAGGCCCTAGATAGGTACCTCGAGCTGCACGGAGTAGACGACCACCGCCGACTGCCTAAACGCAGTCGGCGCCCCACGGAAGCAAATGCGTAGAGACGCAGAGACTTGCGCATTGCACAAGTCTCACGCACGTGACCCACACGTACCTACACTGCCACCCTCGTTTTGGACTTGCCGCCGGTTTTTTTTTGTTTTTAGATTGACGGGACCTTATCAGACTGATTACGCAATCGTTCCCATTTCGAAATTTTCTCGCGTTCATCCCTTTTCTCTCCTTCTCACTACTACGTAGCTACCGTACGCACACAGATAGGTATGTCTTACCGCGCCCACCCCGCCCGCCCCACTGCAGCGTCCTCTCGCGAGGACGCTGCCGCCCCACAGGACGTCTCGATGTCCCCCGACGACAGGACGCCCCGTCGTCCCTCGAAACGGCCTGCGTGGGATGTTACTTCCCCACGCAGGCGTTCGCCTTCGTACTCGCGGTCCCCCTCACCCCCACGCTCACGCTCACGCGACGCCAAACGTCGCCGTGAGCGTTCCGCCTCCCCTCCACGCCGACACTGGCATGCCAGTGAGTTCGGCGTGATCGTTCACGACGACTGTGGCCAGCCAGATGGGTGCCATGCGTGCTCGCAGTACGCACGGCACATGGCCCAAGACTTGGTTCTGGGGTCCAGTGACCTCGCACACGCGCGTTCCGAGTGCGTGCGTGTGCTGTCCCGGCTACTCGGCCTCGATGATGGCCTCACACTGCGACGTGAGGTCGATCGCCTGCGTGCAGACCGCGACTACTGGCGGACCCGCGCTCACCACTACCAAGACGAGTGTGAGCGCCTCGAGGACGATCACGATCTCGAACGCGCTCGTCTGGCCTCGCTGGCGTCCCAACCGCGCCACAACTGCCCGCCCCAACCCGCCGGAGCGGGGCCATCGTCATCGAGCCTCGTGGCTCGTCTTTCAGGGGGAGGGCGCGGGGATGCCCCCGCTATGTATCACCAATCACCCCAGACCCCCCCTCGCCTTGCCACCACACCCCAAGTCGCCCCCGCTGCGTCTCGTGAGGAGCCCCACGAGACGCGAAACATCGACACCGACGAGCCCGTGGAAACACGGCCTCGCATGAAACGCCCCCTCCTGACCGATCGCCTCAAGGAGGCACACACCATGTTCCCCATCGGTCAAGGGGAACGACCCCAACAAGCGTTCGTCCTGCTGAATGGAAGGAAGTACCTGCATGTGCGGGTCCAGCAGACCCTCTACCAGTTCGAAGCCCCTCTCCGCGACGACGTGGAGAGGGCAATATCAACAGGATACGCTCCAGCCATGTTTGGAGCGATCCCCCCAGGTGCAGTGCACCTGCTAAACACTACCCGCGAGATAGACGAAGTCTACGCTCGCGCAACCAGAGAAGACGACGAAGGTCGCGCACCGAACGCCAGGGCAGCCCAACGCTTGGTCACCTGGATCAATAGGTACCTGGCCGATGTCGATAAGCACACGGGAAGAAAACCGGCCAAGAATCCCGTCGCGGCCTACGCACTCTCACAGTGGCACCCCCCCGCTTGGATGGCCGCGAAAGGAAAATCCAAGCGCGAAAACTACAAGCCCTCTGCCACAGGGCTTGCCCATCACCAACCCCCGGCGTATGAGGAACCCCAAGCCGGTTCTACCGAGGCTCGCGAGGAGGTCATCACTCGCGAGCCGATCCCTGTCCCCCAGGTGGAAGTGGCCCCACCGGTAGTCGAACTACCACCTCCAGCCGCCGTGACACCCCAGGTCACGGTACATCCCGTCCCCGTGGTCCCGCCGGTGATTGATCGCCGGGACTACAAGAAAAAATGGCTGCAGGACCGAGGCCCAAAAAAGGCCCCGCACTGGGGGGCGCCACTCCCCGAGTGGAAGGAACACGTCCAGAGGTACCTGGACATCAACGAGACGTCGTACTTCATGGGAGTACCAGGCCCTCTCGAGGAGTTCGCAGAGGACAAGGAGGCCGCTCTGATTCGACGAATCAGAGGATTCATACTGGAGGGGTACTTCGCACCCCGTTTCCGCTACGAATCCAACCGTCGTGGTTGGCGTCGTAACTTCGCTCGACTCTTCGCCACCTCGGGCCGGTACAGGGCCATTGTCGAGAGCGAAGGGTTAACCATCGTCCCAGGGGCCAAGTGCGACTGGGACGCGTCCACCGACGTCGCGCCTTCACCCGCCGACATAGCCCGCTACCTCGCTAAGAATGGGCTGAGCTTCCAGGAGGCCGACGACCTCTACTCGTTCGGCGTCAATTTCCTCGTAGACGAAAATGACGCGTTGCAGGAAAAGGGTCAGCACGCTCACGACGGGCTGACGAGGGGCGACTACCAGCGCGGCACGCGGGAGAGTCGGTTGGCCGAAAGACGCTCCCTCGAGTACTACCTGGAGCGTGCCCAAGAATTGGGACTTCCGGACTTCCGGGACGTCGAGGCCGTCCCAGCGAACGTCGACTCGTTGGGCGGGGTCGAGGTAGTAGGGGGCTTGATTGCCGCCACCGACGACGACGACGACTGGGACCTCGACGTGCCCACGGCCAGCAATGCTCGAGGGCGGCCGATGGAGGTCGACGATGCTGGCCCGGCCCCCATGTAGGGGTCCGGGCGTTCACCTTCTCCCTCCCCTCTTCTCGTTGTTTCTTTGTTTTTATTCTTTGTCTTTAATCTTACATGCATCCAGTTCTGTCTCGCCTCACACTTATGTATCTACATGAGTGTGGTTTCTAATTCAGTCATCTGTTCGATACCAGGTTTCGTGCTCGAAGAACCCATAGTTGGGTTCTTCAGGGGGAGGGTGTAAGGAGGGCAAGCCCCTCCTTACTGACTGTAGATGCATACTTAGAACTGAAGGGCGTGTTGCCCCTGTGTGGTCTAGGGGCCAGTGCGGAGTCTGTTGGACTCCGGTACTGTATAGGTATTACGTAATGGTGAGCGCCAGCACTTAGCGGGCGCTCGATATACATAGAGGTTTTTCCTAAACTTCTATTCTACCCTACTTCGACACTCGAATATAACACCGGTTGTGTTCATATCGAGTGACCAGTAACTAAGTGGGACAGAAGGACAAAACTTTACAACAATCCAGTCCAATTCAGACAGTTACGACTGGTTCACAATCGACTTCATTCCATCCAGATCAAATACAGTCGTGTACTATCCTATCCTATACGTGATGCGGAAGGATACTTGCGTGCTCCTGGGAGAGATCGCAGGCTGTAGCTGGGTCCGGTACATGAAATGCGTAACAGCGCGACCAGAGAATGTGGGCATCAACCACGAGAACCCCGTGTGGCTCAAAATATCACACGTGCGGGTGGGCTACAGGCAGAATCACATAGCGGTGGGGCAGGGAATATGAGGCACTGAAAGCGAGAATATTGCGTACCTCAAAATATTTCTCACATGGGCATCCAGCAGCAAAGTGCTGTAGTGGCAGGGTGGGGGGGTGAAGTGTCGAGGGCGAAGTTTACGCTTCACGAAGATCATGACTGTCTATTGAGTATCACCCTATGGAGCAGAGTATGAGTCGTGACAATGGTCACCACATACATTCACCTTCATGCTTGAATCCATACTTGCCACACCAGATCTGGCCCCAGACTCGAACGTGGTTGCGGCTAAATGTCGGTGTTGCAAGATCCTGCAGCCACATCACACCGGTACAAACCACCACTGCGTCGTGTTCAGATGGGAGTGCCACTGTGTCCACGTTGACACCTACGTGAGCGTTCCGAACAAAAGTCTGTGCAATCATCAAATTGTCACATCAATGCATGGTGGAAGTTACTCATGACGACCTCAGCTACCATCACATCTATGCGGCGCTGAACTACACTCTTGTCCAGCTTCATGCTACAGCAAAATCAAACAACGAAAAGCCATCAAAACGCGACACTTACTTCTGTATACCATACATAAACAGCACATATAGGGACTCATATTGCACATATAATAGAGCTGGTCAGTCCTGCCTAATAGAAACATGATGATATCCTGAGACGTATGTGAGAACCCCGAGAAAATAGCTTATCTTGCAAGGAAGACAAGGACTCATTCGACCCTACCAGATACCAACTACTTTCTGTTGGTGTGGGGCTCTGCAGTGTGTCGAATTTACTGGAAACAGCCTGGACAGGTGCTTGAGATCCAGAGTGCGATAGGTGCATGCACCTGCTGCAAGTGGCATGTCGAGGAAAGAGATGGGAGGAAGCAAAGAACAGGTGCTGCGATAAACACGTGAGTGTGACTGTCACGCTGTTAGTAGGCGTTGCGTTGTGTAATTTCGCCAGGACTTGACAAATAAATAAATAAAAACATGAATCTGATTTTATTAGATAAGTCAATTTGCGCACTCAGTGCCTGCTGACTAAGCATCTCTCGTGGATCATGCTAAGTCAGTTTATGACGCTGATTTTCTCCCCCGACACTGAAAATCAAACATTTATTTTTTGTGACACGTAAAATCACTGTCAAACAATGATGCTGAAAAGATGCGTCCACTGTTTCAGTGTCACAGACACTGATTTTGTCCATTTCAGCGTCACGGACGCTGAAATATAGTGCTTTTACTTTTTACAGTGTGAACTGTCTCATGGTACATCAGTAAACCGACCAAACTCTATCCGAGCCTTTATGGCTCTATCTGAGACTTTCGGGACTTTCGGTACTTAACTGAATTTTCGTAGATACACAAATGGTCACATTCTGTGAGACAGAACTTTCAATAGCATAGTTAAGACGAAAAGGGTCGAAAGTACAAATAGTCACTACTGACTATGAACACTGGTATGAGGCCAGCTACACAATGTAATTGATCAATCCGACTGAGTCAGCCAGAGTATGGAATGAAAGAAGGATTGAGGGACTACACACATGGATTGGTGGCTCTGGCTAGGCACGTCGGAGGAACAAGACGATGCCCTTTTCGACAACGAGGGTGAATGTCTCGACATCCTCGCCTTTCTCGTCCTTGACGACGAGGGACGGGAGCATGCAGCTGATGTCCAATGTTGTTTTCGCAGCTGTGGCAGGGGGCGCGGCAGATGACGATGCAGCAGGTGCAGAATCAGTCATTGGGACATCACCGTCACCTTTGACCACTTGAACTGGCTGGGTGGACGGGCCATGCGATTGGTCTTCCTGGGAATTAGCGGCATCCAGCGTCGATGTCTCTGCAGGTATGGCAGTGTCTTCGTCGGGCAGTGGTAACTTGGCCTGCCAACCCCATTCCACATGCAAATACATACCATAGACAAAAAAAGTAGACCAGACCAGTCCCACCTACCCACCCATAGAGCTCCTGATGCTTCCGGTGCGGCTTTTACTACAATGCAGACAGGTAGAGGTGGTGAACTTCAGCATCATCGTCGGCGGGGCAGTGTGTGCACTAGCGTGACTACGTGGCACTGTGAGAAATGCTGATGTAATCACTGACTTTGAAAAATTTTCACCGAGGCCTGCTTTCCTCCTCGCACACGGTCTGTATCCCTCCTCAGCACTCATCACCGTAACTTCACACTCACAATAATCTCCACAGGAACTACTCATGCAGTTACATGAAGAAACCTGACCACTGGCCAGAATGTCGTCAAAGATGATGACACAGGCCATCCCTATGCCACTGGTTAAGTCTCACTTCGTCACTCACACATCCCTTGCTTGCTGACATTCCTTCAGCTCTCCCTTCTCATTTTCGGGATTACGCTGCCACCCCAGCCAGACCTGGTCAGCACTATGTAGACTGTTCCTATATGCACATATAGTGCACTGTGCTCGGACTGAACCATGTATGTACCACCGCATGATCTGCCTGTTGTGGCTGACTGGGATGAATGTCAGTCATTCGTTCATCGCCCTTTGTCCTTACATCATATAGCTGAAGGTCTCATGCATGGCCTGGTGAGTGGTTCGTACCACTGGGGTTCCACTTCATCACCCCTGATTCATCACAGAATTTAAGTGCAGGACGTTACGAGAAGAAGTCCAGCAGGCTGGCCCAGATGCACTCGAAGTGATGTCCCGCAACATTATATTGTGGCGTGGGTCCATTTGGCGATGTCCATGCTAAATGGCAGGTACTTCGAGAGCTGATACACTACAATACCTTTGTCTGTTTAGTCACTCTGTGTTGGACTTTTCAGCAATCATTGATTATGTGCACACTACTGTTCTGTGACAAGTAAACCTGAATAGTCAAGAAAGTTACTGCCAAAAGAGAACAGATAGTCAAAAAAGGTGTGTGGATAGACGAAGGACCTACTTAAAAAAGTGTGCATGCTATCTGTGCATTATTGACTATTGGTGCCAAAGTAAGTACGAAAAGTACAAATAAGACTTTGTCCATTTTACTGATGTAGGTACGATGTGCTGTGTGTGTGTAGCACTTCTAATCTTTCCCAGTGCATATATGATATAAGGGCCTCGAAGAACGTTCTGTGGCATCGCCTGACACGGCCGTATCCCGATCGAGACGCTGTATGTATGTATTTTGTGGAATGATTGGGTTTGCCGCTGGAAATCTCCGCGCCTGGCGGTTGCGATGGCGGATAGTTTGCTGGTTGGTAGGTGACGATAAAAGGATGTATCGCGGGTTCGAGCCTATCCGAGTAATGCGGCTCAGAACGCCGGAGGATTCAAGAAAGAAGAACAGCGGACACAAGTCCACCGCAATCGGGCCCTGTCTGATCAGCGAAGGACGGAGACATATTCCCGCAGGTGCCTTCTGCAAGACTCGACGTCCGCTATCGTACGCACCTCTGTGTACTATTAACAACTGCGTACCTGATGACGGCTCGCAAAGACAGACACGACACCTCCTCCCACATGGCGAATGGAGGTTGGAAACCTCCGTTCGGCCTTCTTAATTAAGACCTCTGGCGTTTATCATAGGTCGTCTTTGTTGGCCCGCGAAGGGCCACCTGACCATCAACCCGTATCGATGCAACGTCAATTTTTTTTCATCCCAGGGAGACGAATCGGACATGATGTCCCTGCTTCAGTCGTGGTGACTCGCCTGGATGGGACAATTGTTTGTGTAGGCCTCCGCCGTTCTTATAAAAGGGAGGTCGTGATGACCGTCGCAGCTCCAGTTGAGTCTAACTGTTCCCTTCACGTTACTTTCTCCTTCGTCTTTCGTCTTCAACTCCTTCCTTTCTTTTTGGTTTTTGAATGGCTGGTCCTTATCGCCATTGCCCAACCGTGATGTTACCTTTGTCACTGTCCATTTTCGCTCTCGCCGGATTCGCCACTGCACACTTGGCGGCGTGGAACGAGGCAATGTACTGCTTCAACGTGCGTACCGTGTTTCGAGTTGCGTGGGCCGAGGCCTGGCTGAGATTGTGGTCAGGGTACCACACCAGGCCAGGTGAACTACAACACCGACGACGCTGTCAACCCTCTCTACAACCTCGCACAGAGCGATTACTGGTTTCATCATGTCAACAATGCACGTTTCACAGTTATTCTTGGTGATTTACGCTGTTACTGATGGTATGGCAGTGTGACCAGTTTCCCCCGGCACCGGGCACGTTCCTTGAACTGTGCGTATTTGTTTTGTCTTGCTTGTGTTTTCTCAGCGCTACGATGATATAGGCCGGCTGGCGGATCATTCACTGTCGAGATTGCGGGAAACAGAGGCGTCACCAGTTTCTCCTTTAACGGACAGTACGCGACCGAGTGGACGGATGGACAGACCCATCCTGGGTCTACCGATACGCTCACACAGGCTCAATACTCCTCAGAGGGATGTATTGTGACCCCCAACAGTACGTTCCCGCCTTGTTGTTTTCCTTGTGGAATTTCAGAACGCCCGTCCTCTCGTTATTTCTTAAAGTCCATACGCAAAACGAGACAATGGCTTCCGGGACGGCATTTGCAATTTCTTATAATGTTAGTACCTCTCCATTCTACATACTCTTTGTAGATGCCGGTCACAATTACCGGTCGCATTATGATTTAATTCCCGTTAACAACAGTCCGAACTGAGTCAAGTCACGCTGGATAACCTCGTGGTATTTTCAGTGCGGTACAAGTGCGGACCCTTCCATTCTTACTTATAATTCCATACTGATAAGTTGACATGGTTACAGTACGCCGTGGCAACGTGTGACGTCCTATGATGTTCCCTCCGCGATGCCGGCTTGTCCCTCCAGTGGTTGTATATGCGCTGTAAGTCTCGCGCAACGCATGGTATTGCCGGTAGTACTGATCGAGCTCTCTTCTTCAGTGGGTTTGGGTGAGTGCCGCTACTGATCACCTCTTATTGTCTTCTCAGTACTTTTCAGATCCCTAATGGATGCGGCGAGCCAAACATTTATATGGAAGGATTCAAGTGCATGGTCACGAACGCCACCTCGACAACACCGGTTGGTACGCCGCAGGCGCCGGTATGGTGCGAGAGCGACCAGAGCCAGTGCGTTCAGGGCCCGAAGCAGATCATGATATGGAACCAGCAGGCAGGCAACAACATCGAGGTGAGCGGAAATGATCTCAGTGGAATGCCGAAGAGCCCTGCATACAACGCCAAGTGTGGGTTCAAAGACGGTGAGTGTGGGAATAAGTGTTGATGCTCCACGATGTTCATACATACATATCTTCTCATTGCCGCGGCTGCGCGGTGCGTAGGCGCACAAACCGACATATTTGCCACAAGCACGTCTAGTAAACGCATGGTGGCAAGGCACAAGCGCGTGACCGCTTTCTGAGCTTGCGGTCGAGGCGAGGATGACCAGGTGTCATCGGCCCTTTCTCTTTCACTTCTCTTACAGGCTTGCTGGCTCGCGCGTTGAACGACTTTGCCTCCCCATTCCCTTTTCAGCTGTATTCGATCCCTTCCGAGGTTCCTTCATACCCAACAAAATCTACGTTCCTTTCTTTCCGCTGAGCGGTATGTGGATGTTGAAAATGTAGGGAAAACGACCCCGATGCTGGGACATCTGCGTCTTTCCACAAACACCTCTAGACATCTGGGAAGAACGAGCTTCGGGGGGGATGTAGTATATTGTATCGTTGTCTTGCATGTACTCGACTTGTTTACCTGTGTCTATCGTGTCAATCTGGATTTCTTAACTGGTGCAAGTACAAGTTGAATGGCACTGGTGTCGTGATGATTACCAGTTACCTGGTTATCCGTAAAATATTCGGACCTAGTAATACTTGACTGATTATCTCGACCACGACCACGACGGTCTACATCTGGTTGGGTAGTGACAATGAGCACATCACATACGTTCCAAGATGACCATGCAACCGTATACCCTTGGTGTAAATTAGATACGCCCATCATCCCAATCAGAAGTTGGACCACTTGACTCACGGGAAAAGTCAAAATGCTTGAATCGGGACCAAAGGATATTCACCACTACTGCTTCCCGCTGATGCCAATCGGGAGACGTGACGCGGGCTTCGAAGCAAGGTATGACTAAGGAGTCAGCAACGGCCTCGGCCATAACGTTCAGGCAAGGGCCAGCAGACAGGGTCGACATCCTCCTGATGAGCAAGGAGTGTAAGGACGGGAACGACCTCGGGGGTAAATTTAGATTCGAGATCGGGAAGTTCGCCCCTAATCAGCGGCCCGAACGATAAGAGTCCTTATCCGGACAACATAATCAACAAATCCAGGTTCCAACGTGAACAGCAGCCGAAAGATTTTGAGTTGCGTCGCACAGGAGCTAGATTATGTAACTGCACTCTCCCGCCGGAGCGACCCGACAACGGGAACAACGAAACAGCATGCCCGAAGTTTCCGCGCTGAATCCGAGTGAGCTGTGAAGCGCATGTACAGCAGTCAACTGAACATCCAAGGAGGG
This sequence comes from Pisolithus albus, assembly GCA_024613165.1. Lineage (NCBI taxonomy): Eukaryota > Fungi > Basidiomycota > Agaricomycetes > Boletales > Pisolithaceae > Pisolithus > Pisolithus albus. The sequence goes on from JANFAB010000079.1 coordinate 146,114, forward strand.
GGTTAATCAATCCGTCGCGATCTGCAAGATTTCACGACACGTCTGCGACTTCCGAAAATCACCTGGCGTCCTTCCCGGGGTCGTCCAACCTACGTCACGGAGCAGTTGGTCCACCGGTACCAAATATGCGTGCATAAGCGGAGTACAGTGCCGCACGACGAAAACTCCAAAAGTGGCCCTGCGCTTTGAGGTCCCGACTCGAGCGATGGCGACCGGAGGATAAGAGGATGGTAGCAAATCGCCAGTTCGAATTCTCTCACCCATAAATTCGTTTTTCAATTTTCATTTGTGTCCCCATATCCGGATCGACCCGAAACGCAACGTCCGCCGGAGCCCGGGCTTGGCAGCCAAATGATGCCAGCTCCCACATGCTCTCAGCAGTGTAACGAAAAATGGTTTTGGCAACCATCGCATCCTTGGCTGCGGAGCAGCTCTGTCCTCGCTCAGGTACCCGACTTTATACAAATGTGATGGCGCATGCAGTAGCCGTCCCAAAGAGTTTGGCGATGCGCCCAGTCTCGGCATTTCTTGCATACTTCTGTGGATCAAAGTATAGATGAAAACGCGAGTATGCATAGACTTCCCAGCTTGAGACATTCGTCACTTTCCTAGGTGATTAGCAACATTGAAGACGAGCAAATAATGAGTGCCGACCCACCCGCAGCCCACAGTACTTCTCCATTAGCACGTCAAAAGCTAACTAGACGTCTGCTTTATACGGGCCCACGAATTCATTCCAAGTTCATGGCAGGAGCCAGGAGCCATAGATGCGAGACGGTCGAGACGCGGGTGCGATCGCAATTGCTCGAAGTGGAGGTCCGAGATAGAGCACGGTCCATCTCGGTAAGGACACGACATCATTGGAGTTCCACACGAACAGCATCAGTAAAGTGCTGGCAAACATGCCCCTCCAACGAGGAGCCGTTGTGGGACGACTTCCGTCGTCGTTCTGCTGAGGCAGACAAAGGATCACCGAGCAGAACGCACCGGGCTAAACATTGGATTGATTCGTTTTTTCGCTACTCTACGGGACTCCAACTGTATTCGCCAAACTTATCGGGTGGACACATCATCTCCGACTCCGTGGCATGCGCGCTGTCTGATAATGTATCCTCGAAACATCGCGGCGAAGTAGTTCTGATGCGAGTGCGTCCGTGGGCTCGGGCGGGTTGCGAGGGTCCTTGTTGACCTCGTCTTCGTGGTCTTCTAATAAAATGAGAGAAGCGGCGCTGCGATACAATGGGAGAATTAAAATTCCCACGCTTGACACGTGGCTATTACCCGATATATCTGCAAGGCTATTGTTACGTAATATGCCCCTGGTGACCAAAGGTATTTTTGACTTCAAATAATGGCCATAAAAAACACGAAAAGCCAAGCGAAGACGCTCAAGGCTCTTCGTTCATTCTCTCACTCTCTCTTCCAGTCTCTCGCTCGACGTGACGCTCTCTTTACGACCCGGTCTTTAACTACTCACAGCTACCAACTACTATGTGGACCATAGCATGTCTCGTAGCAGCCTTTGCGGGACTCACCAGCGCACACTTGGCTGCATGGCACTCATCCATGTACTGCTTGAACGTACGTCCTCGAATTGGTATAATCCATTTCAACGGTGACGAATGACGGGGAACAGGGTACAACCCCAGGCCAAGTCAACTACAACACCGACGACGCGGTATTACCTCTGTGGAAGCTTAGCCAGACGGATTATTGGTTCCACCACAGCAACGGGGTGCGTGACAACGCGAAACAGCGCGTATATCCACCGTCTGACTTTTTTTCTCTACAGTGTGACCAGTTCCCACCCGCTGAAGGCGATTTCCTAGAGCTGTACGTCCCTCCGAACCAAACCGAACCGGCCCCCATTTGATGCATAGCACATAGACCCGCAGGCGGGTCATTCACGGTCGAGATCGCAGATAATAGAGGCGTCACTTCTTTATCTTACGACGGGACACACGCGACGGAATGGACAGATGGCCAGAATCACACTGGATCAACCGACGTTCTACTCGACGCCACCTTTTCGGGTGGATGCATCACCTCTCCAAACAGTAAGATCCACGACCCCCTGTATCTTCTCGAAAAAATCTCAACATAATCTGTCAGTACACACTCAGAACGAGACAATGGCTTCCGGAACAGCGTTTGCTATCGCATACAAGGTACGCATCTCATCGTTCGTTTCGAGGCACGGCAAGTTCCTTATGGTGGAGTTAGTCCGAGCTCAGCGAAGTTACGTTGGATGATTTGGTGGTGTTCACTGTGCGGTACAAGTACGGCATTTCTTTTTTCCGGTTCGACTGCTTGGTTTCCTGACGGCGTTGGATCCTACAGCACACCATGGAAGCGGCTGACGTCGTACGATGTTCCCTCTGCAATGCCAGCCTGCCCCAGTGGAGGATGTATTTGCGCCGTAAGTCCTTTTTTCTTTGTTCGTCGACACACTCGCTCACAAATTTATGACAGTGGGTCTGGGTAAGTCAAATTCAGTCAAGAGCCCGCTTCGTGCAGCCGCTTAGAGCTCCATAGATTCCAAATGGATGCGGTGAACCCAACATCTATATGGAAGGTTTCAAATGCATGGTAACTAACGCTACCTCCACAACTCCCCTCGGAACTCCATCTGCGCCGGTATGGTGCGAAGAGGATCAGAGTCAATGCGTGCAGGGACCAAAGCAGATTATGATCTGGAATCAGCTTGAGGGCAACAATATTGAGGTCAGCGGTCTTGATCTGAGCGGGATGCCCAAGAGTCCTGCATATAATTCCAAGTGTGGTTTCAAGGACGGTAAGCAATCGTTTCTTCCTTGGCTCAAGCCAAAGCTAATGCTGTGGGTGATGCAGGTGCGCAGGACGATATATTTGCGACGAATGGGTCTTCGACGCCGAGCACGTCGTCGCCGTTGACCGCAACACAGACCGAGCAAACCACCGCTACGGCTTCTTCTGCACCGATCGTAGCCAACACGTCTGCTATACCCACTACATATACCCCCACCGCTACCCCTAGCCAATCCTCTCCAATTGTGTCCAACTCAGTTCCACCATCCACTCCTGCCCCGTCCTGTTCCGCCTCTCCTTCCACACCTTCCCCGCCTTCTTCTTCGCCGTCCTCTAACTCCACTCTATCCTTCCCTCTGCTTCCCTCGACACCCAATGCTGCTAACCCCTCTGGTCCTTCCGACATACCCTCAGGCTCCCGCACTCCTGCATCCACGGGTTCCACCACCCCTCTCACGACACCTCCTTCCAACACTGCTATCCTAGTTAGTACGCCCTCTCCCTCGACAGGAAGCGCCACGTGTAAACGGAAGCGGATGTCGCACATGCGGAAGAGACGGTTTATTTCACATTAAACATTGATGCGTGATGCAGGGTCCATCACGAACGATGATGAGTTGGTGGCCCGGTGTCATTGGCCTTCGGTTAACGGGATGTAGTACATCCCATTCTACATTCGCTATTCATCGTACATTTTTATTGGAATTCTTTTCACCGTTCTCTTCAAGAGTTTTTTTTGAACGCTGCGCTGGGTCACGGGTGACGATAGGCTTTCGTTTTATATCTGTAGATAGAAGGAAACGGAGGGAATGCTGGTCGTCTATGAAGCGATTGTATGTGGATGGGTGTACCCTCATATGATGAGATATATATTCCTGTTATACTAACCCCTGTTGTATGTTTATACCATGTGTATATACTCGCTCATCCGCAAAGCTGCTGCAAGGGTCCAACGTCCAAGTTCGCCATTCGTCGTTGTGCGATAACCCTCCCTGTATTCGCAGGAAGGAGGCGCCGACTGTCGTCTGCAAGTCGGCCGTCTGATTCTGTCGCTCAGCCCTTGTTCACGGCGGCAACGGTGGTAAGCTTCAACACTCCGATATGCTCGTATTAGTATCTGACGATAGACTTCAAAATCTATACCATCAACGTGCCATCCTTGCCCATACTTGTGTGTCATGCATTGGCATGGGAACGTCGTATAATATAACTGTAGGTGGTGAGGACGTTGACAGAAGCGAGCTATGGCTATGATCTTCGCAACCTAACTGGTGTGCACTGCTGCGAACAGATCATTTGTATACGATTCCCATCCCTTGATCGTATGCTTCAGGGCTGCCCTAGCCGTATGTAAATGGCGCCGAAGCTGTGTCCTTCCAGACACGACGGGGGAGTGCAGTCGATCCCTTCGCCGTACCGCTCCCAATCTCTACACGCACGGCATAACTACCCAACCCCACGTGTATATCCATCCCCGCCATGCGTCTCATTCTCTCCTCAGAAGGTGTGCGAAACACGACTATGACCAACGAAGATGGGCAAGTCCTGTACAAAACCTCGACACCCCTTCGACTTGGAGTCCGCACGACCACACTCTACAAAGTAGTCCCGAACACTGATCCGGACGACATGCAGGACCATTTAAAGGCTATGGGGGAGATCGAATGGCATGGGATGGGTCCATCCGTATTGCGACTCCATGGGCAGGAAATGACGACGGACACATTCATTCCTCGGCATGGAATCAGAGGAAGGTAGTGTACACATCGTCTCCGACATGCATCCACTGAACTGACGTTCTTCCATCTTCACAGGAAGCGTACGTTCAAGGGACCAGACGGTTTCCCCTACAGATGGGATATGGACTTTAAGTTTGTCAGGGTGTGTGCTTGCCTTCAGGTGTTCTGCGATTCTCCGGCTTTGACGAGTTTTTGTTGTGCGTGTCGGTACACAGCTGTCACGCAACGATGCCACTCGCCAAGAACTTGCACGGTTCCACAGACGAAGGCTCGGTATCATTGGGTCCAAAAGGGACCCTTTCCTTGATGTTGATCCCAGTCTCATGCACATGCTTGATATGGTCGTACTCACTTTTGTCTATGTAGAAAAATTGCGGATGGACAAGGAGAGAAGATCGAGATGAAAGTCATAATAGCAGGTTGTGATCTTTGAAATACATACCTGTACGTGGCAGGAGTAACGGACGGTCGTCACCTTTCCAGGCTTTTTACTGAATGTTGTATGTTTATACTGGTAAACTGACATATGTTCGATTGGCTCCCTGTGCGGGGATGAATTGTAACGATCACGTGCTGCTCTCCTAATCGGTCTCACTCAGTCTCTAGCTACGCGCGGCTCTCACTTCTGCCTTTTCCTTCTGGCGTAGCTCCTATGCATCCTCCGCACCGCATTGCCCACCCTGTCTCTGTTGAGTTGCACGTTATCCGCTTCTGTCTCTCTCCCGTTCACTCCGGCGATTGGTCTCAGCAAATTAATTCCAACCGCGTACATCCTTATCTCCCGGACCTCAAAGGCTCTCCAGATGGTCTGAGCGTCGTCTTTTGTTCCCTACAGGCCTAACGTTTCACCACCCCACTCTTCTGACCTTGACGAATGGTCGACGTCAAGCTGCCCGTACCTGTGTGCCGTAGGTCGACTCGGGAACATCTTACTACGTGTTCAATCGTACGCGATGACGTCGACGTCTCTATAGCTATGATCTTGGCAACCTGACTTCTGTAACTGTGAAAGGATGCTGTTCCCACTCTAAGTGCTTCAGGGCTGTACTTGCTGTACCACTATCTCGGAAGTTCTCGTCTGCTTACGGTGCAGAACTCCGTTTCTACTATGGTATACCGCAAAATTGGTACCGACGTGAAGCAGAACGCAATGGGACTGCTTGAAGATGGCTGGAATGGAAGAAGTCACGCAGGCTCTGGGTGACTCCAGCCGCAGTGTCAACCGTTGGGCTGGAAACGAAGAATATGGACATGTGGAGCGACCATCTGTTACAGTTGTTCTACGCGATCTCCAAGGACTCATTGGGTGAGAAGCCATCTCTTTTTCTCGACGAGGTTGGTGAATGGTTGACCATATATCATGACCCCAGCCAATCTCGACCGCTGTCGTCTACTCTATTTCGAGAATCCCCACCCTCAAGATAAACTTTTTGGCTGCAATGATCTCTGTGGGAGAAGGCTCAATCGGGTGGGCTAGCAACGGATGCTGGCAATGTGTTGCTGATCATCCAACGTATCCCGTATCGGCGTATATCCTCATCCGCCGACTTTTCGAACTCTCCTCAGTTATCGTTGGCGAAGGCTACAGTTGTCGTCAACGAACTCGAACGATCACCGCCTTGGTGGCAGTGTCGAAATCCACATCGAAGGCGTCGGAGCAATTGTCTGACATCTACAATACTATAAGCACGAAACTTTCCACCCGGTCATGCTGTGTCGTTTCTTGCGTCATTTTTTCGTCATCACATTTCCTCCTCTCCGTTCCATTCTCTCTCTCTCCACTTCTGTTTCTCTGTCGTTCATGCTCACTACTGTCATTCACCTGCTGTATATATGTTGGCATTACCAGTCTTACCAATGGAAGCACCTCGCAGTTGGAGAGGGAAGCTTTTGGAAGTATGATGGCTATGAGTGTTCCTGTACCAGATGGTGACCTCTCCGTGTCTGTCTTACATAAAACAGGGCAAGTACCCGCTGATGCACTGGGCAGAACCCCGAGCTTTTGTCCCAACTCACTCACCCCGGTGCTCCCCCTCACCACCTTGGCCTCAAAGTCGGTGCCATTTGTGCGTTGCAGCGCAATGATGATATTCAACAATCATGCAACAAACCGTATTCCTGCCATCTCATTCGCATTCACATTCAGCCCGCCAAAATTGAACTGGACCGTTACACGAGAACAGTTCCCTCTCCGGCTCGCATATGCAAGGACTGCCCTTGATTTGCACGCGAACTGCTTTGCCCATGGCCAGTTATACACAGCTCTTTCCCGTGTTTGCCACCTCCAATAATACCAGAGATGCTGCAAATATAGTGTACCGTAATCTACTCCTTCACCACACTCCCACACCTCCCTACCATAACCATAACTGTAATGTCTCAGGCCCGCAGGTCCAAGCTTGTATGTATCAAGCAGGAAATTCTTTTAGCCCCGCGGAAAGTTTCCGTAACAGTTGTATGCAAAATGTGGGGCGCGGCACTGCCATTCTCGTGCGCAGTAAGGTAGACCTCAACCAGATCCAGCAAACGTCACGTGCAAAAGCGTGATAATGCGTGACACAGACTTCAAAATGCAAAGGTTAATGATACACCACAAGTAGCTAAAATCTGGCTCCAGTAAGTTGTAGAGGGACAGGTTCTCGAAATTTCATTGGTTTCAGTTTTTTGAAAAAGGCTCTGGGGAAGAAGAAGAAGAGCTTACAGTGGTTAGGTGCAGAAAATAAAGATTAAATATTGGTGCCAAACATTTGCCGACTACGCGAGCACATCCTTGCCTAGTGGGATCATGTCCAAGTGTCTGAGTTGCGTATCATTGGCTCAATGCCCAAGAGGTCGAGGAAAGTCCGAGCAGCTATAGCGAATCTTCAGGCCAAGAAGCTGAGACTTTCATTGGAGGGTGAAAGACAAAATGTTTGTGCAATGGCTACTTCTCTTTACACGGATTTTTGAATTTCCAATGACTCTAGATTCCTCCCGTAGAGCTAGGACTAGACACCATTCAGTGTCAATCTAAGTCTTCTATTGCTCCTGAAAGACCAGCCTGTGTAGCGCTCACTAATCAATTCACTGAGCATTCCGACATTTCTGGGGAATCAGAGTCATCTGACTTTTCCGATGATAGTTTGGAAATAAGTAACAGCCCAGGAATAGGAACGGAATCTGACAATGGGCTGGATTGCTCGCTGGATTTCTATGAGCCAGAGGTTGTTGAAGGGTATGAGGAACTCGACTTCCCCTCCGAGTCAAGCACTGTCCGGTCTCACTCCACTGAGCCAACCAAGTTGCCATGGCACTCCTTCGAGTATCGCACACCACCCACCATTGATGCTGCAAGGCTTGCACTTGAGGACCTGGGGAATATCCTTAGGCCACCTCGTATTAGTGGCTATGGATACAGTGCACCTGCCATCAGTCGCTCTCTCGAAAAGCGGCTATCATGGGTTGAATGCTTCATCCGTGCCTTCACAAATGGCACACCATGGTCGGCTGCAGCACTCGAGACAGCAAAGTTCATCGGAAAGGGGCCTTACATGGCAAGACAACTACGTCACTGGGCAAAGTGCTTTATTTTGGATCGAGGAAACCTACCATCACGAAAACATTGTGCTTCTGTGGAGTCAGTAATCGAGGATGAAGATTTGCGAGAGGAGATCCTCGCCCACCTACGATCCTGTGGGAAATATGTGACTGCCCAGGCAATTGTTGACTACCTGGCCATCCCCGACGTACAGCAGCGCTTCAATCTATCGAAGACCGTGTCATTGGCAACTGCACAGCGTTGGATGGAACGTACTGGCTACTCCTGGACCACAGCCCGTAACGGGCAGTATGTTGATGGGCACGAACGGGAGGATGTCGTTGAGTACCGGCAGAACAAGTTTCTGCCTGCATGGTATGCCCTTGACTCGAAAACACGGAAATGGTCAGCCACGGACACTAATCAGCTTGAAGAAGGACAGTTGTTGCAGAGCCGACCCACTGTCGTATGGTTTCATGATGAATCCACATTTTACGCCCATGATCGACGCAAAAAACGCTGGGTCCACCGTGATGAGAAACCCACACCACAACCGAAAGGGGAGGGGCTGTCACTGATGGTTGCAGACTTCGTGTCAGCTGATTATGGTTGGTTACAGTCACCTGATGGAAAAGGGTCAGCACGTGTGCTATTCCGTGCAGGGAAAGCACGAGATGGCTACTTCTCGAATGATGCAGTTATCTGCCAAGCAGAGACCGCAATGACAATCCTAGAGAAGGATTTCCCGCATGAGGACCATGTCTTCATCTTCGACAATGCAAGAACTCACCTTAAGCGTGCAGGGGATGCACTGTGTGCTCGCAATATGCCCCGTGGCTGCATAGATTGGGGAATTACCGTTCCAAAGAAAGATTCCGATGGAAAATATTTGCACGATGCGAATGGTAAACTGGCTACGGAGAAGATTCGCATCACCGACGGCTTCCATAATGGCATATCACAGCCGTTTTACTGGCCTGACGGACATCCAAATGCTGGCCTTTTCAAAGGGATGGCACAGATTCTCACCGAGCGTGGCTACGATGTCAAGGGATTGAAGGCGCAGTGCAGGAATTTCAAATGCCCACCAAATTCCACCAACTGCTGCTGCCGTCGCCTTCTTTTCTCCCAACCAGACTTCACTGATGTCGAATCACGCCTGGAAACGATATGTCGTGAGCGAGGTTTTCAGGTCCTCTTCCTACCCAAATTTCATTGCGAGCTGAATTTTATCGAACAATGCTGGGGTTATGCAAAGCGGCTGTACCGTTGCTATCCACCATCGTCGAAGGATTGCGATTTGGAGCAGAACGTGATTCGAGCGCTGGACTCAGTTCCTCTCACGAGTATGCGAAAGTGAGTTGTTATCACTGATCAAACTTTGATAAACAAGTCCTATGCATACCGCATCAGATTCGCAATTAGGTCTCGTCGCTTTATGGATGCATATCACAAGGGCCTCAACGGACGGCAAGCCGCCTGGGCTACAAGGAAGTATCGTGGCCATCGAGTTCTTCCTGTGTCCATCATGAATGAGCTCGAGGATGCTCAAATACTCTAATAGTGTGGTAAATCTTTTATTCGTAATTCTCAGATCTTCATGCAATATACTATACCAAATCTCCATACCATTAGGATAGAGCATTTCATTCTCTCAAAGCATTTCAATAGTCTACTACTCATTTACATTCTCGAGCCCTCCGTAGCACCAGTACATACACTACGCATACACCGTAAATGGTAATTACGGCCTATTCACTAGCCGGTGTCATTGCTAAGTCCCTATGTCACACTTCGGTCACAGACCCTGAGGTTTGCTGGATCTGCTTGAGGCCTACCTTACATAAATACAGGGTCCCCACACGAATGACGTATGCCCATCCCTACCATGCATCTCACTCTCTCTTCCGAAGGCGTGCGAAACACGACTATGACCAACGAAAATGGCCAAGTCCTGTATAAAACTTCGACGCCGCATCGCTCCGGAACCCGCACGACGACACTCCACAAAGTCGAACCAAACACTGATCCAGATGACATGCGAGACCATTTAGAGGCTATAGGGGAGATCGAATGGAATTTGATGGGTCCATCTGTGATGCGACTCTACGGGCAAGAAATGATGACAAACTCATTCATCCCTTCGCATGGAGTTACAGGAAGGTAGTGCCCACTTCGTCTCCCACATACACCCGTAGGACTTATGTTGTTCGTTCTTCCCAGAAAGCGTACCTTCACAGGACCGGACGGTCTCCCCTACAGGTGGGACATGGATTTCAAGGTTGTCAGGGTGTGTACTTGTTCCGAGGTCTTCTACGATTCCCCGGCTCTGACAGGTTTTGGTTGGGTATCGGAACACAGTTATCACGCAACGATGCCACTCGCCAAGAACTTGCACGGTCCCACACACGAAGCCTAGGCATCACTGGGCCCAGAAGGGACCCTTTCCTCGACATTGATCCCAGTCTCATGCACATGCTTGATATGGTCGTACTCACTTTTATCTACGTTGAAAAATTGCGGAGGGACAAGGAGAAACGAACGAAACGCAGCAGTTTTGGTCGTAATCCTCATCGAGTTCGAGGCTTAGGATACATGTGGTAAGGACCGATGATCGTCATCTCTGCCAAACTCTTCAGCGTAAAATATCGTATGCTATATTTCCGTTTATGTAGTCTACATATTTCTGGCCGCGCATGCTGTGCCCAACCCGGTTATGAGCAGCCCCAACAAAAGGTAAATTTCCGGCTATCTAGACCCAGACACAAGTATGATCATTCCCTTACCCCAACAGCCATCTGATGTGTTTGTCCTCGATCGAAATCTGAATTACCACCGCTGGCCGTCAACCGCAAAACTCCAAGTAAAGTTGTCTATCTTGTATCTTGTACATTGCCCGTTGCCACGGAAGGAGACCATCGTCTTGTCCATAGCAAGGAAGGTATAGATGCTGCTTCAGTGGCATTTCCCGAGTTGGTGGATGACTGACCATATGTTTTGACTAGCCAATCTCGATCACTGCTCTCTATTCTAGTGAGGAGTTTCCTGGACTCATATCAAGTCTTGATTTTCCCCTTGACAGGAGGGGAGATCACGTCTGATCTGAGAGTCCCCTTTTTTGTAGGAACATGCATCTTCAAGGTAGGCGTTTTGGCTGCAATATTCTCTGCAGGAGAAGGCGGTTTAATCGGCGGGTCGGCTGGCAACAGATGCTGGCAATGTGCTGCTGATCATCCAACTTACTTCGTACCTGGTATATATCTCCGTCCGCTGACTCATCGAGTTCATCGAGCCCATCTCAGTTGTCAATGACGAAGGCTACAGTTGTCGTCAACGAACTCGACCTCCGGGCTCCAGCTGACAGAGTCAATCACCCCCTCGTTAGCAGTGTCGAAATCCGCATCGAAGGCGTCGGAGAAACTGTCTGACATAGTCATCAAGCAGAAAGATCTTAATACGAGTGTGCGTGAGCCCTTTTTCGTCTCTTGGCGCGTGTTGGCACCACGCGGAGAGAATTTCCGTAATAGTTGCATGCAAATGATGGGAGAGGCACTGCCATCCTCTATGCGCACTGCATAAATACCCGATCCCCACACGAATGACGAATGCCCATCCCTACCATGCGTCTCACTCTCTCCTCCGAAGGCGTGCGAAACACGGTTATGACCAACGAGAACGGGCAAGTCCTGTACAAAACCTCGACGCCTTATCGCTTCGGAACACGCACGACGACACTCTACAAAGTCGTTCCGAACGCTGATCCAGATGACATGCGTGACCACTTGGAGACCATAGGGGAGATTGAATGGCATTTGATGAGTTCATCTGTGATGCGACTCCACGGGCGGGAAATGATGACGGACACATTCATCCCTTCGCATGGATTCACAAGAAGGTAGTGTCCACTTTGTCTATACTGCATCCATCCATAGGACTTATGTTGCTCCAACTTCACAGGAAGCGTACCTTCACGGGACCGGACGGTCTTCCCTACAGATGGGATATGGATTTTAGGATAGTCAGAGTGTGTACTTGTCCCAAGGTTCTACGATTTTCCCGGCTTTGACAGGTTTGGTTTGGGTATTGGATGCACAGTTGTCACGCGACGATGCCAGTCGCCAAGAACTTGCACGGTCCCACAGACGGAGTCTCGGCATCATTGGGACCAAAAAGGACCCTTCCCTCGACGTTGATCCCAGTCTGATGCACATGCTTGATATGGTCGTACTCACTTTTATCTATGTAGAAAAGCTGCGGATGGACAAGGAGAAACGAGCGAAACACAGTAATGGTGGTGGTGGTGGTCCTTGAGATACGTACGTGTAGTAAGAACAGATGGTCCTCAGCTGTCTCCGCCGAGCTCTTCACTGTAATTAGATACCGTACGCTATTCTCGTCCGTTTATGCAGTCTACCTCCGGTTTCGCATAAGCCGGAAAATGTGCTATGTAAAACTCGGCCCGTGTGTGTCCAATCAAACTGGCAGTGGCAGCTCTTTTTGGCTGTGGTCCCCGCCACGATGACGAGCTACCACAGCCCCAATTGCACTGCAACTGAGGTCGTGGGCCACATAAATAAGTTTGACTCGAGCCCTGCATGTTCGCACTCCAAAATGCGTCTGGTGCTGTCCGATGAAGGCGTCCGCAATACGGTCATCACCAACGAGGATGGTCAGGTCCTCTACAAGACTTCTACTCCCTTCCGTTTCGGATCGCGAACGACCACGCTTTACAAAGTCGTCCCAAATGAGAATCCAGAGGACATGCAAGACAATTTCGAAATCATCGGCGAGATAGAATGGCACGTAATCGGTTCTTCTGTGTTACGGCTCCACGGAAAAGAAATGAAGTCGAAGGAGTTCATGCCCCGTCATGGCTTGTTGAGAAAGTGAGTTCCTAGATCACGCTAGCCAACGGGCTCTGTCTGCAAAGTTGATTCACGCGCGTTACAGTAAACGCACATTTACCGGACCAGATAGTCGGTCGTACACATGGGAGGCGGATTTCTCAGTGGTTCACGTGTGTAGTTGGTTCTCCATTCATGAAGTTATACTGCGATTGACGCGAATCAACCAATCTCTTCAGCTATCCAGAGATGGCAAGCGCCAAGAATTAGCCAGATCGCACCGACGAAATCTGGGTATCATAGGCGCAAGACGAGACCCCTATCTCGAGGTTAACGAAGAACTCGAGCATATGCTCGACATGGTCGTACTCACTTTTATATATGTAGAGAAGTTGCGGATGGATGACGAAGAGGCGGCCACGTATAGCGGGTCATAAGAAGCTACGAGTCCTTGCCTTCGTCAGAACTGACTGTTCTTGCACCCGATGCATCACTGACCATGGTAACATTGATTGCAAAATTAGTTATAGTACACGAGTTTGGCGGATACGCACCAAATCTATAATGGTTGGATGGAAGAAAGGAAAAGACTATACGTACAAGGTCCACCACGTATGCATCACCGAAGCAAACAAGTAAATACTCATCGTCGTCTCCTTCCCCGCTTTTCCCACCATTCCCTGTCCATTCTTAGTTTTTCCACATAAGTAAACGTGAGGATGACCAGATCCAACATGTGTTCGACCTCTCGCGAGACCTCCAGACATGCCTTGGTACTTTCCATTCCAAGAATGTTGAAGGATCCAGATGTCGCCCGACGATAGCGAGCCACTTCCCTACGACTTGGATCATCCAACGAGAGCTAAGTAGTGCTACATAAGCAGGTAGAGCCCGCGATACGACGTCGAGGCACTCACAACGACGACACGGCGATGCATGTCCCACCTATAGCGTCTGCCATCGGGGCCCTTGAACGTCCGCTTTCTGTACCATCACAATCAATATAAGTCAAACCCACCACGTCATCCCGAATACTCACCGTCCGGTGATGCCGTGTCTTCTCAGAAAGGAATCCGACCTGAGATCCTTCCCCCCTATTCTGAACACTGCAGAGCCAAAGACAGACCATCCGATCTTGCCCACCACTTCAAACCGATCCTTCATCTCAAGTTGGAAGTCATCCGATACGTACTTGCGAATTTTGGTCGTCCACCTTCCGAAAAAGAAAGGAGTCGAGCAGACGTAGAGAGGTTGGCCGGTATCAGACGTGAATGTAGTGTTACGAACGTTCTCGCTCGATAGTGTAAGGAGCATTTACACGACGGCGTCGTCGCAAGCGTTCGTCGCTGGTGGTAGCTTCGGTCAGGTCTGACTTTGATGGGGCGAAGGGGCGGGAATTAGCACGGCGTGGTGTGGATATATCGACAAGCCTAGGGTAGGTAAACCACGTTGCTACAGTGCGGATATATGATGAAACGCAGAGACCAGTTTGAAAACTGGTCCCACAGCAGCGTGACTTTGCTAGTGTTCAGAGCTAATACCGGCTGCGAATTCGAAAAGACTTGCTCAAGGAGATCTTCGATTCGGGAACACGAGAGGAGAGCGGAAATCAGGAGTTCAGGTAACATCAGAAAGCGAACAACCCCCGTTATTAAAACCTGAAGTCAGAGGCACGGCCATGATGATATGATGGAATGAGATAAGTACCTGACCTATGTCGTTCCATCGATACGCATGTGCGTTACGCCTTCGTCCGAACGATACCACCGCACACGTATGGCACATGCCAAGCGGCGGTGTGGTTCCCAGAACACGGTCACCTACATACCCAAAAAACCTCTGCGGTCTTCTTACAGCCTTCTGATTCGACGTGGCAATGAAAAACAAAGTTCATGGGCCACTGATATGGTTCTCTACTAGGGAGAGCCCGGAGATTCAATCGATGGTGCGGAAACGTGGTCGATCCGGAACTTTCGCGAAATGCTGCGGGATGGAATCAACGAGATTCGATGTTCTCGACGTTTTCAAACGTCGGAAAAATAAGCTGGCGGTAACCCAGAACCGTGCTGTGAAGTCGAGTTTTTCGGGGCTGACCGTACACGGTAAACGTGTTCGAATACAGAAAGTATACGACGCTCGGCTACTAAAAACCATGCTGCACTGCAGAAACCGGCAATCTCCCAACTCACTGGGTAACCTGAACAAAAAAACTCGCTGCATCAGAGGCAGCCTGAAAACAAACATGTATGTAGAGAACCTTGCCTAGAGAGCCGTCACTCTCCAACAAGCAGTCGTACCAACATATACGTCGTCGATCCAAGGAACCGCACGACTGGAGGTGGCATAAGTAAGTATGCACGGAGTCGAAAGACAGTTAACATTATGCCCGACAGGGATGCACCACGTACAAGTGAGTCCGACGATTGAAAATAGGATGAAGGCCATGTAACCATCCACCGACTTGGACACTTGGCCACCCTCCGGGCTCGGCGTTGCAGATCTGGAGAACGTAATGAGCCAGAGACGACCGCCTTGCATACCAGCGAGGACTCACATGACGACCGCTGCTAGCAGTGCCTTGATACCTTGTTAGGGCCAATCCGTCCCTATCACACTGTCCAACTTACATTGCTCAGAGTCCAAACCAACAATACCTAGATTCCCGTGAGACGAGGTATCATGCACGACCAAGCAAGACGCAACCCTAACATTAGTTCTAAACGTCCTATAGTCATCCTTTGGCTTCGTAGCGGGGTCCACTTTGCGTTCCTCCTCTGGCGACTTAGTGGAGAGAATACGTATCGCATTCATGTATGCTGCATTGATATCCGTGTCTGCAGTAGGCACAGCCACTTCAACTTCGTTTGCGTTCTTCCCAACAGGAACGACTCCGGCGTCAGTGGAGACTTTGTTGTCGCCTTTGACACCTTTCGACGCGTTTTGTACGTTGGCAAACTAGGGAAGAACTGTGAGGACGATCTACCTCGTAGCTAAACCTGTTCCACGCACAGCGTAGACGTTCAAGACTGCAATGTACGACGGAGCCATCAGTAAGTATTGCCAGAAGGACGTAATCATGTGCCAGGGTTCGAACTGAAACCATGGTAAGTCATTCAACAGTCGAAAAAACCTCAAGAAGAGAGGAGATATACGCAGAGAAGCGACGCAGCGACATAAAGACCAAATGTTGCGGTAAGTGGAAATACGATATTTCTGAAAATCGAGTTCGAGAAGAGATTGGTTGCTCTGATAGAACCATCTGCAGCTGCCACTTCTTCTATACCTTTAACGGCCAGATAAATGGTAGAGAACTTGGTGTATCGTTAGATGCACAGCACGTGTCCCCCACAGACAACATTAGGATGGGGATACGTACGATCATGTAAGTTGTGACGAAGCCGAAGCCAACGAAAGCGAGCGTATATTCCCACTTGGGTCCCTGGGGACGATCTCCAGGGGAGAGCAGGAAACACAAGATAAGCAATCCGAGGTAGAGGTAGTTAAGAATGAGATTGAGAATGTGCAGCTTCGGCACGTAGCTCTCCAGGGCATCTGAAAGGATAACGAAAGCAATGTAGTAATTTCCCTTGCAGGGATTCGGTGAGCCACGCAAGGAAAGAGAGCAAACATAGGGAGGAAACCTACGAGTGCAAACCACGCAAAGATAAGATTGTACAATTGATACAACATCTCGACATGTATCCAGAACTTGCGAGCGAAGCTGTGTGAGGAGCGGTATATATGGTGGAAATGGACGAGACTGTGAATGGCAGCGGAGAAGGAGCCATTGAACCAGCGCTGTCGCTGCGATATCAACTCCGGGACCTGCGTACGTGAATGGACGGAAACCAGAAGACTAGCGTAAACAGCACACCTGGGCTGGCACCTCGGTGATAGCGTAAGCTGACTTGACGTAGTGCGATATCCATGCACCCCCTCGCTTAAAGACTAGCCCCCAGCACAGAATCTAGGCTTACTTGTAAGCATTGTTTACACCACAAGCCACGGGGAGACGCACCCGATCCTCCGCGAGATACATATTGGCGGTAAAGGTATCTGCACCAGCCTCATGCATCTTCTCACCCAAAAAGTACTTCTGCAATGGCCCTTCCCCCATGGCATCGTTCTGCAATGCGATATAGCGGTATGCACTGAATGCACTGGGTAACACGGTGATGTATCCAAAGACACTCTCCAATGGTTTATCCAGGATGTTTGACGTCTTGTACTCAAAGTTCTGCGCCGCGACCAACGGATTGAAGAGGTACCGCCTGTACTTGCCCTTCAACACAGCGATCTCCCCGCAAGCCCCGCCGACATTCGACTTGATGTCAAAGATCTTCCACAGGTGATATATGGAAATGGGGCCCGGTATGATCCCGACGTCAAGGAGCACGCAAATGTTCGGCTGTAGAATCGGCCCAAAGGCATTAAAGAACCACCGATGAGAGTTTATTTTCTTTTGGTTCTTCTCCTTGAGGCAAAATATAACTTGAACTGGCACAATGCCCTTCTCGGCACCCTCTATTTCCATCGAAGGGGATACGGAGACTGAAATAATGAGAATGGGAAAGTAAGATGCGAAAAATATGCATGCTCTGCGTCGTGTACTCGTAGATGTGAGCTGTGACCTGTTTTCCGTTCACAATGTTCTGGAGCGATGTCAAAACTCGATGTGCACAATGACCGCCGGGTCACTCACCTTCGCAATTCCATCTTGGTAGGCTCCCATTGTTGCGATGACGCTAAGTGTTCGCGAGTTGATCTTCCGTCGACCATCGCTAACGATACATACAACCACTTTCTTCCAACCTTCTTTCCCCCATGTTCTACTGCGGTCTCGCTTACACAGATGTGCGATGTTCTCCATGACCCCATGCATCGACCTACAGAATAACCCTTCGTCCTCGTTGTACATCGTCATCACAATGAATAGTTCCGTGTGCCGGGGCGGGTCGTAGTGTAACTGACGCAGCGTGAAACCAGAATCTTTGAAATCGTCTGGGTCGCATGTCACCGCCGAGTATCGCACATGTGTAAACTCCCGTTCGTTCCGCAGAGCACACATATCCAAGAGTTTCGATGGGACGGCTAAGTCCATTACAAGATTTCCGTGGAACAATTCAACTCTCCTGAGCGTCTTGTACCTGCGGGGCACCTCGTCGATACCAACCACTTCCTCATGAATGCCAGGGATCTCCACGCGCTGGTAGGGTGTTTCGCTCCGATGAAGTGGCAACTTACCCTCGCCATCCGTTTTTCTGCCACCTGTGTAAGAACCCCCAACTTGTGGACGGAAGGGTGCTTGAGGTTGACCGCCAGGACCATACTGATCACCGACATAGTCCGTCGCTAGCTGATATAGCTGCGGCGTCAGTGTATATGTATCACGAGGAATGTACAAGACATGCTGAACCTCGTAAAGATCATGAGCGGACACTGGTAAACACGAGACTGGTTGAGTCTGAGGTGTCGATAACGGGTCCGAGAGGTGATAAGGTTGATTTGAAGTGTACTGGTTCTGTTCGTACTGTACATGCCCTGTACGAGCCGTACTGCGACTGCCGCTGACGAGGGTTGTATCCATCGTCGTAATGACGGCGCCGGGCTTCGTGACGGTCGTCCGCCTTCATGGACATGAATGAACATCGAGATGGGTCCTCAGCAAGCAATTACCTCTGTGTATCTCGACGTTGCATAGCCGGCGCTCTGTTGAGGCAATCCTGCGGGTGGAAGTTTGATTGTGCATGTATGACACAGCACTGAGTGAAGCAGCATGACAGCACCGCCACCTGCCGATTTTCCGGACTTTACTCAGTGCAAGAAGCAGTTGTGTGTGCGATGCCCGTCGTCCTGCGAGCCCATCCAACCGCGCGAGACAAAGCGGTGAGCGAGATCCGAGCATCCGCGGGGTCTGTCCTTGTGGCTGTGCCATGTCTGGCCAAGGTCGTCCTCGACACCGAAAAGGGCCGACGATGCGACCACTGCCTCTCTGCCGACGAGGGCCGGCGCTTGCGTCGATGCAGTGGATGTGGTTCGTATTGGTACTGCGACGCTCGATGTGCGTGTAATGTCGTCGTCGTTGATTGACTCGCACTGACCACTCACAACAAGGCCAGCGATTGCACTGGCCGACTCACAAGCGATACTGCGCCGACTTTCTGCGGTACGCGAGTTCTCCTGCATTCACACAGCTGCAAGCCCACCAGAAACTCGACGCCGTCCTGCTCACTCACCTCCTCGCCGAATTCTCTGCTGCCAGCGACCCGTCCGGGGTGGCCACCTTCACATCTCTTCTCCCGGCACCCGTCGCAGAAACAGTGCAGTGCCCCCGGACATGCCCACTCGCGCCGACTCGAAAACCTAGTCTCTCTCCGTCCGAGTTGTACAGCCGATTCGCGAATAACAACTTTGCCATTCACAGTCACTTCACCACCATCGCACATGGCGTATTCCCCCTCGCAAGCCGTCTTTTCAACCACTCCTGTCTTCCAAACGCATTCCCAAAGTACACCTTGCATCGTGGACACCAAGTCCTGATGTCGATCGTCGCCATGCGCGATATCGAGGCAGGCGAAGAGGTGCGCATCATCTACTCGACTGATCGTTCGACTCACCCACCCTCCCCCAAGGTCTGCATCTCATACGTCGACCCTGCCCTCCTAGACACTCGTCAGCAAATATTTCGATTCAGCTACGGGTTTACATGCACCTGTCCTTCATGCACCTCCCTCTCCATAGTGAGGACGACGTCTCTACCGACACCCACCTCCGGGGCAGACATCGCTACACGTCTCGTGAACCACATCTTTCCACGCGTTACACCCTCGGATATATCCATCACTCTCCCATCCACTCTACCCTCCCTCACCGCCCTTCCGTCCTCGCTACATGCAGCGCTACGCGAATCATTCTTGACAAAGATCACAGACAGGTTCAGCACCGCATCACACGAGGGGCCATTCGACGTCGCATGGGAGAACGGTTTGGCAGCGCTCGCTTTATATACGCTAATATACCCTCCAAACTATCCTCAGATCGGTACATCCATCTTCATTTCCATCATACTTTTGAACTCAGCACTCGCAGGTCTCCACCTCCTCGAACTGTCCAAGACAGCTTGGAACGCTCACATCACCGCCCAGCCGTCCACGTCCGTCACAGATCCGGCGCAGTGTGCACGTGTATGTCTCGGCTTGGCACGGCAGATTTTACTCATCATCGGGCCGGAAGGCGATCCTGAGGGTCCAGCCAAGGAATTGGAGATGTTGGACGGGTTGTTGAACGGGGACACGTAGTCATGCGCGCTGGAAATGTGAGTAATTGCAAAGCCAGAGAGGAAATGATATAGCACATCTCTCTTAACCAACGAGGTCGAGTGCCAGAGCAATGTTCTCGATAAAAAGCGCATCCCGCTCATTCTCTATCACAACCAGGAGTTGTTCGTGTCCACACTACCTCCACCTCGCTTGGAGCAGGTCACCACTACCCTCGCAAGCTGAGCTCAGTTGGAGCTTCTTTATTCGCTTCCGGTGGTCCAACGAACCCATTTTCCACCCAAAAGTGAGCGTCCCTACAGAACCTGCGGTGATAAAAGATACAGCAAGTACGTAGACGGAGCGACGGCTTATGATTTATGTCGTGTGTCGTGTCCGATCCCCTTCTTCCAACCCCCTCGAACGAATTCCTTCTCCAAGTTACATCACAAGCTTGATGGGTGGTACGAGTCCCATCCTCCAGTCCCCTACCTTTCCGCTCCTTCCCTTCAAAATACGCAAACCAAGTAACGCACCTCACGGGTCGCCCCATACAGGCACTCGTACGACAACAGCGGCAACCCCATCGGGGCTCGTAACGCACGGCACAAACGGGGTTATCCCCATCCGCCCCATTACTCTACTCGCGCTCGCGCTTCTCCTCTCCACGTTGTTTACCGTCGCCATCTCATTCTCGTTCTTGGGGTATGAAGCCGACGAGCCGTATTTCACGCAAACTCTGAACAATGTCGCGGAGACCAATCCCGGTGTAAGCATGCTTCGTCTCTCATGTTATGCCCCCTCGCTCCGTCGTCTTACGCCGTCCCACGCTCTCAGATCGTGCTCCTAGGCGAAAACGTCGATGTCGACGTCGACGAACCCTCGATCGGGATCCGGTGGTCGATCCTCGGATGTGGGAACGGTTATGTGCTCGAAGGGAGCGCCGGCGTCCATGGAAGCGACTTGTGTGGGTTACCAAGTTTTTATATTGAGATATATGTCGATAGGTAAAGTCATCGTCGTTCGTGCTGCATCGAAATACGCGTTCATGGCCGATTGGGATCGTAGTTCAATCGAACCTACCGCGATATATGATCCTTCTCATCTTCCGTTCGTAAGTCAGACGGGACGGCGACGCAAGTACGTGCATCGCGCTCCTCCCACTCTACCATGAAACCTGACGTCTTACAGCATCCAAAACCTCGTCCAGTTCGACAGCGACCACACTCTCGACGTCCACCTCGACCAGCTATACCCCTTCGACAACTACGTCCTCACTAGCACCTTACGGGCCGTCTCAGCCTCTAACACGACTATCCCGATTCAGAAACTGGCGACTATCGATCAGGTGTCGAGTTTTGTGATCGAGAGCGTCGATATGGAGACCTATGAAGTAGTGTCCTCCTCTCAGATTCCAACTCGCGATATCGATCTGTACGTCTCGCGGCCTATCCAAGCCCGTGCGATCACGCTTCTCTTATTCGCACTGTCCTGGTTTCTCACACATGCGACGCTTATAAGCGTTCACCTCGCACGGAAGCGTAGCACCTCGCAGGTCCCGCGTTCGGCGAAACCCATTCTCAAGCATCTCGGAGGCAGTTTAATGGTGTTACTCGTGATCCCACAGTTGAGGAATGCGATGCCAGATGCACCGGGGTATGATGGTGTGTTGATAGGTGTGTCATGATCCTCGCTTCGTCGTAGATCGTGAATGAAAATCTAATCATTGTGGGGATGAAGACTGTATAGGATTTTTTCCGCAGATGATTTCATCCGGTTTATCCGTTCTCATTCTATTGTTGCTGATGATTCTCCGGGAGTTGGAAGGCATGCATGGCGAAGACGGACAGGGTGAAAGTAGCCTTGGCATCGACGAGCAGTCTTCTCCATACAGTGGTCCAGCGAAACTAGCACCGTCCCCCTCGCCAGCAGCGTTCCGTACCGATCCCACCCCAGATCTAAAGCCATGGAACAAGACCGAGTCGGGGTTGAATCCCTCCTCCCCTCTCAAGCGGCTTATCCTAGGAGCGAAGAGATACCAGACTCGGACACCGTCCATCAGTCTGGAACGTGGACATCTTCTCCGTGACGAGGGTGATACAAAGGAAGGGGATTTCAACACGCAGGCGTTTTCTCGTACCTCGTCTGTCCTCGCGCCAGCGTCTTCATCGCTCTCCACCGCTATAGCATCGACGTTTCATAGTACTGCCTCGACTTCCCCTTTGTTTGTCATCGCGTCGAGGTCCCCGTCGCCGTCCGACTCCGAAGACATCGTGCATGTGCCACAGCAGCAGCATCAACAGCTCCCATCGCACTTGCGGTCTCGCAGCGGTGTATTTTCTGGTTTTGGAGGGCGACCCGGTAGTGTTTACAGATACGAACTGGCAAGATCGGGTAGTTACAGATCGTTGGAGAGGACTGCGTAGAGTAAGTGCTTTGCGTGGACTTTTTTTCGGTCTTTTAAGACATAATTCCAACGAGCGAATACCGTAGTATTGCATGTATTAGAGTAACTCCCCGTGTCTTTCTATTTGTAATGAACAGGATACCCGCCGATTCAGGTGCTGTATCATCTCCAGCCGGGAAAGATGTGACGGCGGTGATGCGTTAGCCAGCCATGCTACCTAATGGCCGAGGTACATGCAGCTGTAAATACCTCGCTAGCCCACAGAGACTGACCGGTGATGGCTGGCGACGAAATACGCAGTAAGGCGACGCAAGCGATAAATAAGACGTACAAGTATGCGTGATCGATGATTTCGTCGTGCCGTGTTATATTCGCCCCATTTTCAACCTGCAATAAAAAAGGATCATACCACGTCGATGACCATCCGCAGAATGGTACACTTCCGCGTGGATGCGGCGGGTAATGCTCTGCGTAGTGCAAATGAAGGTTGATATACATATCTTGGGCGATGGGCACAATGGGCATGGGGCTAAACAATGCGCACAGGAGTGGCCGTCCATCAAAGGTCCACACCATATGACGAGCTCCGGCCCTTGAATGCGTGTTAGTCCATGGGAACTCCCCAGTTACTGTTGCAGAGGTTTCATAGGACACCTCCCCCTTGAAATCATTCAAGTACGCTCGCTCCATCATGTCTGTGTGGCCTAGTATTCTGGGTCCTGTAAATTATCGTATCAACACCCGGATCTGTAGAATTGTTACGAGTTTCGTTGCAACTAAACAACTCTCCACTTCCAAACCATCGCTGGGTGACGATCAGAGTCTTCGTTATCCAGTTCTTACAGTTATTTTCGAGCTCAAAGGGCGATCCCACTTCATGACCTCGATGATCGTTGTTGGACTCGTCTGGTGTAGATGCGAAAAACGTCGCTTATTTGGACCGAGTGTACCCCTCTCCAAGCAAGAAGGCAGACGCACATGCCGCCGGGAAACCGTTTGATTCGCTAAATGGCAATATATCAGTGCCTTTGATGGGTTTCGAGTTACTTACCTAGTTACCTTCCTTCATCCGTCTCTAGCACCAAAGAACTCAATCGACGAACCTTGAGTATCGAGGTAAAAATGTTTCGAAACGCACCTCTGTACGATCCATTCCGTACCAGATCCGATAAAAAATCAATCCTCGGCCGCGTCGTGCGCCAGTGCGCGACGTCAAATGCAATTTCCGAAATGGACCGCGTTCTCGCAGTAGATAAGAAGATGGTATGCAGATGCTCTGGTTTTCGTGCAAAGCCGAACGCGCACAATGCGTGATAACGATAACTTAAGTACTCACTTCCGATTGCCGGGATGTCCGAAAGTCTGAGCCAGCCTTGTTCCGTACCCAAGACCTTTTTCTTGTCCGTAAAACTTCCACTTTCCAAGCTCAGAAGGGCAAGTGGTACAACCCGGGCGTACATCGACACCCCTGAGTGTGGCCGATTTTTCGTACTTCAAAGCTCCCTATACGTCCGCTCTCCTCGAAACCTTATCCTCGAATACCGTCTTAGCGTATGACCGCGAACAGGGCGGAGTAGATCGAGGCTTGAGTCTGTCACGTGAGAGACGGTCAATTGATGACTCAGCGTGTTTCCCCGCACTGGCACTTTGGTGAGCCAGCTCCTCCGTCGTCGAGGTCAAGATGCCAGTCGGGATCGAGGCTTGGCTGTGGCAAGTCCCACCAATAACGCGTGCATGGCTTGCCCTTGCCGTCACTACGAGTCTGGCAGTGGTGTGTACCCCCGCTTTGAGTATTCCGCATAAACGGACTGAATATTCTGATTCACACCTAGCAATGCCAAGTCGTGACGCCTCTCCAACTCTACTTTTCGTTCAGGTCCGCATTTACAAATGCCCAGGTGAGCTCGTGCGTTTGTGTCATTGCGAGTCTCGTTGACTCATGGGCACCTGCATATCTACTCGCCTGTACCATGTATACGTGGCATAACGGACATGACTTGTAGCCATGGCGCATGCTCACCACGTTCTTTTACTTTGGACCATTCTCACTGGATTTTGTCTTCCACCTGTTCTTCTTGTAATGTTTTAATTCCCCTCCTTTGTTCATCTCAACTGACAACGATGCTATTATTCGCCAGCATGCGATATAGCCGAATGCTAGAAGAATCATCGTTTGCAAATAAGAAGGCAGATTATTTCTGGTTACTCTTCGTTTCTTCCGCCATGCTCCTTGTATGTTCATTACTCGCTTCATCTCTTTCTTTGTCTCTCACTTGCTGATCCGGCAGCTGCTGTCCCCGCTCTTCAACCTTCCATTCCTCTCTTCCTCCCTTGCCTTTGTCCCCATCTACGTCTGGTCCCGTCGTCACCCATCTATCCCCATATCGCTCTTCGGCATTTTCACTATTTCAGCACCTTACCTTCCCCTCGCGCTCGTCCTTTTTTCGTGGGTAATTAGCGGTACATGGAAAGCCGCTGCGGGAGACTTGATCGGATGTGCTGTCGGACACGTGGGGTGGTTTGTGAGGGACGTGTGGGCGAGGGAGATGATGGGCGGGAGTAATGTGTTGGGAGAGGCACCGGAAACATTGTAAGTTTTTCCATTTCCGCCGCCCCGTCCGTGCACTGACTAACGAACAATATTAGGAGGCGGATTATGGGCGATACTTAACGAGGTTGGTTGAGGTCCAACAGTCTTCCTTTGTATCCATACCAGTCACATATTTGATATTCGATCCCTCTCTATCCCTTTTGCCTGCGATATGACGATCGTATTCCTAACTCCGTAGGTCAAGGCCTCTGGCAATTGAGCCCAAAATACACGAGACAACCTCGAGCTTGTTCTCTGGCACAGTGCATACCGGTGGGTGATTTCAAGTGACGCTACATTTGTTACACATCTACCGTCGGGTAATTGACCAAACCAGCAGTGTCATATACAACATCGCTATTGTACGTGCACATCAGCCTACTTCACAATATTGGGTCTTAACCATGGATGAGAACACCCTGCCGCAGAGCAACGTTAAAATTACCTTGGACTGGCTTGGGGTCACCCCACCCACGCGATCGAGTGTCAAATTCTGTGATTAATCAAACAGGCGTGTGCACGATTCAGCTGGTGTACTGAGCAGTAAAGCCTTGGGTTGACCTCACCGTTTGGATCGCGCGTAGCAACACCTGCTCTGACAGCCGCACCAGGCTCATGGTCTGTCTTTGAGAGTCTCTCGAGGTCCTCTTTCATGAGTTCTTCGTCGGCGATTTTCTTCTTTGCATCTTCTGGAATTTTTTCGACTGGCTTGTCACCGACAAAATCTTGTTTCGCCATGATAACGAAAGGCAGTTGTTGAGAGTTGCCGCCACAACTGGTGGCATTATATATCCCTCTCGTCGTAGATGACATCACCCGTCTTGGGTCAGTGACATCATCGACGAGCATTCCTTACCCAAAGACCAAAGCGCTCGTTAGATCCAAGCACAGTTCCTACATATGTCCGATTAAACTCGCTGCGGCCTCGTGCCATGTAACCATAAGGGCACGTTCAGCGCCTCATTGCATTGTCCTTCTCCAAGCATGCTCGACCAGTACCGTACCGAAGAGGGGACCCTCAGCGGACAAGACACGTCCAACTCCAACTGCTTGTTTGCACTCACACAATACCATCTGACGAGACGGCGCGGCAGCGGGTACGATCATTTGACACGTTCGACCCATCGTCGCGACTACTAACCCACCCTGCTCCCATCGCGCAGCGACAGCCCACTCAAGGCCCTTTCGAAGAGGCCATGCAGTGAATCTAATGGAGTGGACGTCCGGGAAGAGAAATGCTCTTTCCACCGAGCTCTCCTCGTTCCCGAAATCGTGCGTTTGATTTTCGGTTTTGTCCAAGCTTTGGACGAAGAGAGTCCGACGGGAGAGTGTGTTGGATTCGTCACCCAAACGGAGGGCAAAAGATCGCTCGCCTATCTTAGTAGGACATGTCGTTTCTTTCATGAACCGGCCATCGACGCACTCTGGATGAACCTCGAGAGCATCGATCCTCTTATCAAGTTGCTTCCTCGTAGAATGTGGGGGAGGAACCGCTATCCCCTCTTGGTCGGTATCCCTTCCTCTTCTCACCTGGCGACTGTCTCCACTCATGACCCGCTCCAGGTGCGCAAGTTCATGCGCAAGAAACACTGGGACACCTTCCAAAAGTACGCATCACGCGTCAAAACACTACGAGGTCCCAGTTATGGCCTATCCGCTGCTACTCAACATACAGTGATGGCTGCCATTGCCAGTTCCCCGAAAGCAACTCGACCCTTGTTCCCCCAGCTAACTGAGATCATCTGGCGCGAGATTAGAATGTTCCACCGATCGGAGCCATGCGTATCTTTGCTCAAATACTTCATGGGCCCATCTGTCACGCAGATTACACTTAAACTTCATTGTTGGCCTTATCACATTCCCTCCGAGATGAGCGTTCTCACCGAAATGTCAAATCTGTGTCCCAACATCGTCTCGTTCACCGCACAATTCCCTCCCTCCTCACACAACGATCCATGTGAGGAAGTAGGAGACATCGTAAGTAATTGGAAGAAGCTCCGCGCTCTCCACAGTTGTGCACTTCCCCAATCGGTGATGGACCGGCTCATTTCCCAAAATACGCTGGAATCGCTTGCCATCGAACTTAACAACTCCATCTACCCACCTTTCATTGGTCGACTACCCGAATCACTGCATACGTTTTCACTGGGAGGAAGCAGTGCTATGATGTGTACCCGCTACCTCAAGAATGTTCATGTATCCCCCACCTCGCTTACCCTGCGTATTGGCGCAGATGACTCCACCATCGAAGATGTTGCCGACCTCTTCCGTATCCTTCCTGACCACTTCTCCAATACCACTGTGCAAATTTTTACACCTGAACTAACGAGCTCGTACTGGATGTCCCGGAGCACGGACACTTTCCGACTCGATCTCACTGTCCTTCGACCCATCCTTGTCTTTACGTCCTTACGTATTGTTGATCTCTCCTTCTTCAGCACCGCGGGTCTCAACGACGATGCATGTACGACGATGGCCCAATCCTGGCGTTCCCTCGAATCTCTCGCACTAGGTACCGTTGATATACTGATGGAGCGTCCGGTGGCGACCGTACGTGGAGTCATCGCGTTCTTAGCACACTGTCCCTGCCTCACCAACCTCGCCATGGCATTCGACGGGACACGCCATATCCCCGAAGTGAGCGATATCCCTTCAGGAGTCATCAATACCCGCATAGAGCGTATCGACGTCGCGCATTCGCCACTTATGGACGTTAACGCGATGGCAACATGTTTGGGGACACTGATGCCCTGTCTGAAGAAGGTTGACGTCGTACAGCTAGGAAGAGAGGATGACCGAGAATCCGGAGGGCGATGGGAAGAAGTGCAGAAGATGTTGAGTTGTTCGTTGAGATCACAGGGGATTAATACCGACTGAGAACGCTCTTTTCTGGGGATTTGGGCAACCAGGATTTCTTCTGCCATTTCCCATGCCTGTGGAGATGGCTTACCCTCGCGCGCTATGGCAAACCGACCAGCGATTTACTCAACGGTTTCGATATCCTGGTTGTAGCAAACGGTACGGTAACAGCACGCACTGTAAGTAGTAAAGCACTATACATATATCATACTCCCTCTGCGTTGGTGCTGCTGCCGACGGCACTTCCCGAGTTTGTGTTTGTAGTCAATCCTACACGACTTGTCCTTACCAGAACGCATGTACGTGGATATATCGGGCTTGTCTCGCAGATTGGCAGCAGCACGATTGGCAGCTAATACAACCAGATACCTCCACAAAATCAACCATCGCAGTGCCTCGCTACTATCGACATCGGTAGGCATCACATTTCCCTCACAACTGGTGTCAAGGACGCAAACTACTGGATCCAAGTCATTATCTCAGCGGTCGCACCTGCAGCAGAGGAGACGGCACTTGGTAACGACCATCAAAAACACAGATCCGACTTTCTACTTTCCCAGCAATACCAAGAACGTCATGGTTAGCCTGACGCCTCCGCAGAATGCCCCAAGATGGGACCATACCCCCGAGGAGGTGGTCCAGTTGATGAAGGACGCTATCACGCAGTACAAGTCTGTCAGTGACAAAGTTGCAGCTCTTCCATTCACTGAATGTAACTTTAATACGGTGCGAGTTTACTTCCATGCCAGTCATTGCTCCAAATATCTGACCATTCATATTCGGATAGGTATTTGTGAGTAATCTCAGCCAGCTTGCTCGTCAAAGTGACTCAATGGCGAACTCCAGGCACGGCTGGCCGATGCGGAGGCACGGTTCGATGTTGTAGCCGAACCTCTCACATTCTATCAAAACGTCGCCACGTCCAAAGAGCTTCGTGATGCCTCCACTCAAGCAGAACAACTCCAGAGAGATTTCGGTGTTGAAGAATCCATGCGTTTGGATGTCTTCCAAGCCAAAATTGCAGCAGAAAAGAACTTGCATGAAACCGGTGCATTTGAGGAGCTTACTAGCGAACAACAGAGACTGGTAAAGAAGATGGTCCTCGATGGGAAGCGCGCCGGGCTGGCACTTCCGGAGGAGGACAGAACGCAGCTTATGGCCCTCCAAAAGGAGTTATCGCAAGTGGTCGTGGAATTCATGGTATGCATGTTCCACCGTGCTCTTCTCGTGTCGATACGGATCTTGACGACATCATGAAGCGAAACTTTAACGAGGAAGATGTAAGCGCGCAAGTAAAACCTCTAAGAGGGTTCTGACCAATATTCCGACCAGGGTCACGTTACTTTCACTCGTGATGAGCTCGAAGGTGTCCCGGAAGACGTTATCTCTGGATACACGAAGCGTGTGGAAGGTGACAAGGAAGTTTATGATGTGACCTTCAAAACGCCCGATATTTTCCCGGTCGTACGTCTGCACCACTGGTTTTGATTCTGTTGATCGATTTGTTGACCCGACGACACAGTTCAGATTCGCTGTCAGTCCAACTACGCGCCAGAAAGCATATGATGCACACGAGTCCAGACTAGCTATAAACGTACCCTTGCTGGAGCGCGCTCTGGACCTCCGTCGTCGTATCGCCTCTGTTCTGGGTTACAAGACTTGGGCAGACTACGTTACCGAGGTAAAAATGGTGAAGACAGGTGGCTCTGCACAAACAGCAAGTATCATCCGTGGCCAAGTCTTCTCAACATGGTCCTCATATTTTTGTGTATAGTTTGTGGATGACCTTGAGGCGAAGCTCCGACCAGTTGGTATCAAAGAACGCGAAATTCTCCTTGCTCTGAAGAAAGATGAACACGAGAAACGCGGCCTCCCCTTCGATGGCGAATTCTACATTTGGGACTACAGGAAAGCCTTCTTTCGCTGGATACTCGTACACCAATCATAACACCATATTTACACAGGTATTATGACCGTCTGCTTGTCGAGAAGACCCTGAGTCTAGATGACTCTGTTGTGAAGGAGCATTTCCCAGTCTCGGTCGTTGTCCCCACCATCCTCAGCATCTATCAAAACCTACTGGGCGTCAAATTCGTGGAGATTACTGGCGAGAAAAAGGACGTTTGGCATCCCGGTATGTCTTACCCATGTTCCAAGGTGCATAAAACCCCCGCTCATAACTCGATTTTTCAGAGGTCCAGCAGTATGCAGTCTGGGAACGAGACGCAAATGACCATTCAGCTTTCGTCGGTTACTGTTACCTCGATCTATTTCCTCGAGGTGAGCCCTCACGGTCTCTACGAGAACCTGCGACTAACGTAGGTGGGCTTCAGCTGCCAAGTACTCTCACGCTGCAGTGTGGGGCCTTCTGCCAGGTTATGACCTCCCATCCGGAGATCGCCATTACCCCCTTACTGCGATGGTAGCTAACCTTGCGAAGCCTACGCCCGAACGCCCCGCGCTCATGCGGCACGACGATGTGACCACATTTTTCCATGAGATGGGTCATGTGTTCCACGGCCTCCTGAGTCGAACACAGTATTCTCGTTTTCATGGGACGGCAGTTGCACGTGACTTTGTGGAGGCCCCGTCGCAAATGCTTGAGAACTGGTTCGTAATGTATATTTCTAGATGAACACTTGTAGATTGACATCAACTCTTAGGTGCTGGGAACACAAAGTCCTTGAAAAGATGTCAAGCCATTACGAGAAGCAGGTCCCACTCTCGACTGACCTTATCGAAAAGATCATCCAGAGGTTTGTTACCCCAATATGCACCTTTTTTTGTGGTCACAATCACCGGTCAACGGAACTGATAAGTCATCCAGTCGTTACGTGAATGTGGGGCTATTCTACCTTCGGCAACTCTTCTTTGCCAAGTTCGATCTCCAAGTTCACACTGATACAGGTCTGACGTGTACGAATTCAGCTACGGAGCAGATGTTGACTATGTATGCAGAACCAACGGATTATACCAAACTTTGGACTGAGATGCGGGAGAGGATATCCCTTGTCAAAAGTGGTGAACCCAAACCTGGTCAAGGCTCGTTTGGCCACATTGTGGGAGGGTACGACGCGGGGTACTATGGGTGAGTCACATACTAACCATACACAGGCACTTGATATTTACTTCCCCCCGTGCAGATACACGTACTCGTTGGTATTCGCCGCAGACATGTATAGAACCGTGTTCAAAAGGGACCCGCTGGACCCAATGCTTGGCCAATTATACCGCAGCAAGATTCTCTTACCGGGTGGAAGTCGAGACGAGATGGTATCGCTCGAGGCAAGTTGTCACAGATATGGTGATGGTGTGATTACCTACTTCTTCGCCAGGACTTCCTCGGTCGGCCGCCCAATTCAGACGCGTTCCTAGATGAAATTTTCGGATCGTCTAAATCTGGTGAAAACGCAAACCTGTAAAGGACGATACCTTGATGACCGGGGCGGAATGCATGCTTCGATTGCGTTGCTTAGCTCAATCGGTTTCGGGTGAACCTTACACGTATAATACGTACTTGAATTTTGCAAGGTTGCAGTCGAATGGAGGCGGTAATATGGTTACGTCACGTGCGCCGTCTAGATGTGATATATGATATCCCAATTTGGGAGCGATAGTATCTTGCCAAGCTATTGGCCAAGCATTGAAGTCACACCCACTTCGCCGCTGGCCACGAAGACCAGCAGCCGCCTGAGAAGGTTCAGACGTTCAACAAGAGTTTACATTTCAGTATCACAACATAACTGATAGATCGTGCAGGCACGACTGAGATGAGTGGTACAAAGGAAGGCAGCGGAGTAAGTACATAATGGCAGTTTGCCAAGGACCCACTCTCTCGCTCGTCCCACTAATTAGCGCCTGTATACCTGTGCATTTTCTGATTGTGTTTTGGAACTTCTTCGCGAGACTTATCTCTTGGCGTTTTCTAGGCTTGTGGTGCACCCGCCTCGACTGATCTGGCAGCCACTCAACACAAGTCTCTGTACCCTCAGGTAAGCATCACGCTACTTTTTCTGCTTTGTTATCAGTAGCCGTTTCCTTCCTAACACCCCGACATCTGTGCCGGTGTATATCCCATACCACCATGGTCGAGTCATCTTCTGCTTCTGAATCTGTCCCACGTCCCCGCCGACGTAGTTGGTTGCAATGGCATGGTCAACAACCAAAGGATATCAATACCTACTCGTCTTCTCAGGAATGTAGTGTCTCTCCCCGTCAGCCGGAGAGAAGACACACATTCTCGTTTCATGATACGAGTGTGAATGCCCCTCGTCCACTTTCATCTGGGTCTTCGAGGCCGAGTACCCCAAAGGGAATCTCCTCTGCTGCATTCTCTTTATTCTCTTCATTCCAACAGTCTCCTCATATCCCTTCGTGCGTACAGGCCGACCAAAATCCCGATGATCACACATCCCGAATCTCCACTTCTCCCAACCCACCGCCGAACCCACCCAAACCAGATCTACCCACCCGCTCAACTGGTTCGTTCGGAAAGATGGCATTCAATTCCATGTTAGGCGGTCTCTCTGCGCTGTCTCTGTCGCGTACTTCAACGAACGACGATAAAGACAAAGAATCCCGGGGACGTAGTTCGAACAAGAGCAAACCCCGTTCATCATCCTTCGCCTACCCGTCCAACGGGAAAGAGAAAGACGGTGCATCGATGATGTCTAAAGACTCTAATCGCGCACGCTCCCAGTCTCCGTTCTCTCTTCGTCGTTGGCGCTCTCGTGATCGCGAGTCTTCCCCCACCCCCCTCCCCCTCGAAGAATCCGACTGCGAGTCCGTCATCTCGAAACGTTCCCCTGCAGTTCGTCCCCGCACCGCTTTCACAGATGACCCCGATTCGGGCTCCGAATATGCTGGCGAGGAAACAGAAGAGGAAGAAGACGATTGGAGCGACGATATGACCGGGATATACGACACTCTCACAGAGCGTAACACAGAGCAGAACGCTTCTTTGATAAGCGAGATTGATGCGGATGTGGATGCAGATGCTGCATTTGATCCCGACCCGCACGGCGAGGGCGTAAACGTTGTTATCCCTCCAGAGCCATACTTCCCATCTACTCTAAATCGTTCGAGTTTCAGCTCGTCACGGGGGAAACGCGGGGCACCCAAGAGGAAGAAGTCTCGGCCACACGAGTTGCTGCCCCTCTCGACATCTAGACCCATATTCCAACGTGATCGGTGTACCATTACCATTGTCCAAGGGGACACGGATGCTTTTGAAAGGAGGAAGAAAACATATGTAGTGGCGAGCGATTTGAGCGAAGAAAGTAGATATGCTGTCGAGTGGGGAATTGGAACGGTGCTGCGCGATGGCGATGAGATGTATGTATTTCCTTCCCATTCGCTCCCTCTAGTATCGTATTGATCTGGCACCCTGTAGGCTCATCGTGACAGTAGTGGAGAACGAAAACAAAGGTTTGTGTCACTGGTAATATCGCTGTCGGAGATCCTTGCCAATCCCCTCGCATTTCTAGTCGATCCTATCCTTCCAAATTCCACAGATCGTGCCACGAAGTTACGCAGTCAGCAAGAAGTACGCTGTTTATTGTGTGCAATCGTCTTTTCGCTTCTAACTCGTGCGCAGCGCCAAGGTCTCGCCTATATCCTCGTTCGACAGGCCACATCGCTACTCCAACGAACGCGATTGAACGTGACGGTGTCTTGTCAGGCTTGGCATGCCAAGAACGCGCGCCACATGCTTCTTGATATCGTGGACTACAACGAACCGACGATGTTGATCGTCGGATCGAGGGGGTTGGGACAGCTCAGAGGGTACGCCTCACGTTTACTTTGAACTCGTTCAGAGAGCCGATGCCGTTGCAGGATTTTGTTGGGTTCGACATCACATTACCTAATCCAGGTATGTATCACCTCCCCTGCAGTATCTGGTTGTTCTGACTGCAACCGATCCAGCGCTGCTCCGTCCCGGTTATGGTCACCCGCCGCCGCCTTAAACGACCCCCGAGACGGTCCGCCCATCTCGCCAAACATCATGCTCGCGTCTCCCTAGCAGAAGCAGCCGGCATCGATCGCGTCGCACCCAAGGTCGACCAGGATGTCGCCGTTCTTAGGGATGCGATGCAACGTGAAGACCAGCGCAGAGGCGATGAACCGCCTATCCCAGAGGCCAGTGAAGTGGAGGAGGCCGCAGAAGGAGAAGGGGACGGCGCCGAGGGCGAAGGGTATCTCGGCGTGAAAGTGAGGGGCTAACAGTGACACTGACCGAGGTGTGAAGCTTGAGAATTTCAGAAGCTGGGTGCTTTCCGTGTCATCCATAATTTTCAGAGCCCCCCCTTCTTTTTTTATTTATCGGTTTTTTTTTTTTCATTCTCAGGAGGCACCGTCCATGGTTACCTTGGTTGGCAACCGTATAATTGTGAACAGAGAGTATCTCTCAGATTTGTGGCCGTGTACGTAGTCCTCGGGCAAGATTAGATTGCCATTATTCTGGCTAAAAACTATATGACACGTTCGCGCATTTCTCCAATAACCCGTACTCTGCGTGTCTATCCTACAGGTCAACCAATTGTCCAAAAAGTCCGTGAGATCATCGCGGAAAGCGGGATATCGTTGCATAAAGAAAATGACGTCATGATAGATGAGGTGTCAGCAACACTTCAGACCTTGGGCTCTGCTGGGGTGACCAGATTCGGGCCAGTTGTTACCGGCTCCGTGCCAGGCGCGTGCATCCTGAAAGTATGTCGGAAATCAGGTCACGCAAGAAGATATCAACCATGGCTTGCGAAGCGGAGGCCACTTACAGTGTTTCGTCCTCAGGTTCGGTGTAGTCTTTAACACGGAAGTACACCATCGGGAAGGCAAACAGCATGCCTGCAGCGGTCAATCCCCACGTTGAGAGAAATATGTTCATGTAACTGCATGATAGAGCATTAATGCGGTGGAAAACGAAAGATTTTGCTGCTCCACGTATGACTAGGATATGTAAGACAGAAATACTCACGGCAACTTAGCACCATCCGCACGCCATACACCAGCTGCGCCACAAGACTGGAGGCACTTGTCTGCCAGATTGCAAATGGCAAGATGTCACTACAGGTGAGCTGGTGCCCAGGACAGCAATCGCACATATCGGAGTGACTTACAGAACCCAGTAAAGACGGCTAACTTGGCCATGTCGTTTGACATCGCGCCCATAAGCCAGTACGCATATGTCTGCCACATCGAATCCAGGAATCCACAAAAGATCATGAGCCAGACATGGGCAGGGAACGAGCTATCGTATATGTCGATCTTGTTGGAATTATTCGCACGGGTGTACGTCCTAGATGGCAAGGCATTCGAAAATGACACAAGAATTGGAAGTAAAAGCTTACTTCTGGTAGAAATAACCCCATATGTGGACGACGAAGACCATGGAGAAGACGATAACCCATCCAATGAATGCACGAGTTCTACGTCGGAGGCGCTTCTTGTCCAGAATGCAGTACCCGATGAAAACCGAACCAAAGATTTGAGCAGACCAATAGACAAAGTTGTTCAGACCCCGCGCACGGATGGTGAAGAGGGCACCGTTATAGTCATTGAACTCTGTGATACGAGTGATCAGTAGGATGCGTACTCCTGATTATGAGCACTGACGCCACGTGTAGAAGTAGTTGCTAGCGAAGAACATGGGGAAGAGCAATACAACCCAAGGGTCAGTTTTGAGTGCAACGAATAGGTTGAGGAATTCCGCCTTCCAGGACGGATGACGAACGAGTACGACCCTGGTGCCGTCAGTGCGAGTCATCCTCTCAGGGTCGGCCATAAGAAGAGGAAGAAAGAATCCAGTGATCGTCAAAACCAAGAAGCCAATCTGTAAGGAGCTTCGTTAGCACTCGTCAGCATTATCTGCTGCATCCTGTCTCACGTAAGTACCGTTGCTCACTGTTCGCAGTCGACGCCAGTCAGATATTGGGCATGATGTTCTGTACAAGATGACACACACCGCCATTCGCCGTGGAGCGGAAATTTTCAGCAAAAGCAACGGCAGAGCCAACCACGCCACCCAAGTTGAAGATGGCCCAAAAGATGCCGATATACAGCCCCTTTTGCGCCTCGGAGGGATATGCCATCATGAGCGAGCCCTGTGCAGTCCATAGCAGGGCAGCAGTGACACCGAGGATGGCTCCAGATGCGATGACGTATGCTGTGGCATTGGGATGAATGTTGACGACCCTGGAAAGATCAGGAGAGGGTAACCATGGGCTCTATGAGTGGACAGATTCGGACGCACAAAAAAGAGGATATGTAGAGAGGGTATCCTAAAGTCCCCAGCATGAGAGTGAGACGAGCTCCGAGAACGTTACTGAACGTCCTTGAGGCAGGGATCAGCTGCAATGCGCTGATGACTACGAATGGGACCCAGCCTACCCCGAGAAAAAGCCGAAGAAGGCGAATGTGGCATAGAGAGCGGAACTAGCGTTGGCCTGTGCGGTTTCATTGACTTGGCCACCGCCGCCAAGACCGGATAAGGCGTTGAACATGCCAGGACACATGAAACAGACGAAGCCCAGGAGTGCAACCTGGACGGTCGGATGGAAGTACAATCTCCTCCATCCTGTGTGTCGCTCGAAGACGTCAACCTGCTGCGAGCCCTCGTATTCGCCGGTGGGCGATCGACCGTCGATTTTTTCGGCTTCCAGCACTGGGTCGGACATGGGTGAGGAGGGAAGCAAAGCGGCCAGCCATGGATGCTCGGCTCTGGCGACTTCTTATACAGACAAGCGCGTTATCGACGCACCTCGTTGGGAACACAGCACAGTTGCGGATATGAACCGCACACCATGTGGGACACACTGTCACGGGTCTCCCCATCAACCCGTAGCGAGGGTTAAGTCGGTGCTAAATCGAGAGACTCAGTCCATTGCAGGGCGGTGTCTATCACAGTCACATGACCAAAGCGGATCAGAATCAGATAACCGGAGCAGAATGACTACACTATTAGGAACAGCAAGGCACCCCTTTTGGGCCCACTACAAAGCCACATTGCTACAAGTCAACTCAAGACGAAATGGCGACGCGTCGTGGCTCCTGCTCTGGAGTCACCTTTGGGAAGCTGACGATCAAGAGCCCGTTCTCCAACTTCGCCTTGACGTCCTCCGGCTGAGAGATAATTCATATCACAGGTCGATCCCACCGAGAAGCGACGCTCACCTTCACTCCAGCGGGAAGGTTGATTGTCCGAGAAAACTTGTCACGAGGACGCTCTCTCACGACGTAGCCTGGATCGTCGGGAGGAATGTCCGCCTTGAACTCTCCAGATACCGTCAGGCGGTTCTGATGAATGTCGATATTGACATCTTCCGACTTCACTCCAGGCAGCTCGAACACTGCTGAAACCGTATTCGCCTCCTTGTTCTCATGCAGATCCAACCTACAAGACAGTGGGAATGCCATTACGTCAACATCCTTGCTACAGCCCTTGGTACGTACCTTGGCCGCCATGGACCACGACGCTGTGTACCTCTACCAGCGCGACCACCCTCGGTGGTTTCAACCGTGGTCGAGGGTAAGAACCGTGTGGCGAACGCATCGTCGAACAAGCGGTCAAACTCGGTGAAAGGGTCGTAGTATAGGATCGACATGGTGGTGCACTTGTCCCTTGGGTTGCTTGGAGCTTGGCAGTTCGATGCAGCGAATTTGTGCCGGCGTGACGCTTCTCGTCGCCGTTCTTATATGTGTCCCGATCGAAACTCATAGAAGGCGCTCTACTCCTCCGAGTTTTGGTCAAGTTCTGCAAATTGTCTCCGATTGGGCGCACACCGTGCACTCACTTCCTCACATGTCGTCATTTGGATCGTCACTCATTCCCGGCGTAGGCCAATTCAACCACACTTGCCAGAGATGGTAAGAAGCGCCCCCCGCTTGTCTTGACTATGCATTTGCATTCGAGCCCGACTTTTGGTTGCATTTAAGTTGTGACGACGTCATATGATCCAGTACGTACCGTCGATCAACTCGTATAACGTCATCACTCCTAACAACTATTACCTTGCTTGCAAGGTTTCTCCGACCCCAATAATCGTGGGAACGGAGTACCGGGAAATGCCATGTGTGTGGGAATACTTTCGGCAGATGCCTGCTCCACTGCGTCCTTCCTTTCAGAACCGCCCACGCCTAGAGATGATTTGCAGGAAGGTATGAAAATGGCTACCGATGTTACGCTAAGTTTCTTTTGAGAAAGCTCCACCACTTGGTAGTTTTGTCATTCTCTTCTTCCAATCGATCATCCTCCCCAACCAGATCATTGCAGTGAGACTTCTGGAAAACACTGTCATCAAAATCTCTCAGTAAACGTATGGTTGATCTCCCAGCACTTCTCGACAATGCCACGTATAAATTGAAGAGGTTAAGACCACCGATGGTGGTGTTGCAATGTCGACTACAACGCAGGGCAATGTTTGACTCTGTGCTCTGTAATCCGTGAAGGCATATGCGGGGGTCATCGGAAATTGACGGCGATGGACGGTGCGCACGACGTCCTGCCCATTATGTCGCATTTTAATTCAAAAGGATCTCGTCGTGGGTTCTATTGGTACAACGGACTCATCCAGATCTGTTAATTTGTAGGTCCGTGTGCGATCCATTTTCACGAGAATGAATAAGGGTAAACGCTGCAGTGATACTTGGGCAACTTCGTCGTTCACACCCGTTTCCTCCGGATGACATATAATGCCAACCACGACACCCCGAGACCTGTTAGTTATGTCCAGGTCTGTCTCCACATTTTCCGTTACCATGACTTTCATGCCTTTCACAACAGTACTTGGATTGGGCACCTTGCTGTACTTTCGTTGATGTAGACGGAGATGACATACCCATGCAGATATCCATTTCATAGGGAAGTTGTTGTAAGTATCAACAGTCTGTGTCCTGAATGGGACATCCGTAGCGCCACTGCATAATGTTCTGTGGGCATTAGTGTGTGACCTTTGCTGGTATCTTCCGCGCACCAATGGACGACACTGCCGTGGCATCTGCCTGCATGCCTCCGCAATGCGGAATCATTCCATACCCGCCTGACTCCGTGACATGGCGTGACCAAGGAGGTGTCCGTCCAAGGTGTGCAGTTAAACTGTGGACGATTGCACCTTGGATTCGTCAGTACCAGAGATCGTAGAAAATTCATGTGATGCTATTGGATATGGCCCTTTCGCAAGTGACGTAGGAAATCCAACCACTCCGCATCTTGGACGCGCATTTGTTCCTTGAGAACAACGACGGTGTTGAATTCTTCGTAGATCGTTCATCCTATTTGGGAATCCGTGGTGTCTCTGCGTGTGTCGCAATCACCGCACATGATCATGTTGATTCGGAGGGGTCACCGCAACCAATGTTTGCATGGTGACCCGGGGGTAGGGGAATACTAGACCTTACAACCATAACACATCCCCGTAACGAAATGACCCCTGCCTGCAAGCAAGGTTGAAAGCCGCCCCCGGCGGCATTTCCCGAGTGGCCTTACTGGATCAATAGTTGTGCATCGGTTCGAAGAGCTGGGATGCGGTTTAACGCCCGTTAAAAGTAGGAGTGTACTGAGATTTTCGCTCAAGCGGTAATATTATGTTCGTCTGGTGCCACGTCGGTGGTAACATGTCTCAAACCTAGTGTCTGCTTGTGTAGCGTCTGAGAATGAGATCTAGAAAGATGCTATGTTCGACAGGGCGCCGCTTTCGCA
The DNA here is from genome assembly GCA_024613165.1 of Pisolithus albus. Taxonomy (NCBI): domain Eukaryota; kingdom Fungi; phylum Basidiomycota; class Agaricomycetes; order Boletales; family Pisolithaceae; genus Pisolithus; species Pisolithus albus. Next base: position 185,805 of record JANFAB010000079.1, read on the forward strand.
CCACCAGTCTTTCTGAGCTTCACGTCAAAAAATAACGAAGCGCCAGTTCACAAAGCTAAATACAGAATAGAGGACATACTATCAATCCAACGAGGGATCGCTCTGCTGTCGTGTAAGGCAGTCTACATACCAGATGGTCTATGATTTCGGGGTATCTTCGCAGCAGTGCTACGGACCCCTGGCACCTCGGTGGGACTCCAAGTGACCGCAGACACGACGCCTGAACACAGGTTGTACCGCGTCTCTGGTGTTTCTCCTTCGTCCAACGATCAAACATGACGGACCTCTCCAAAGCCGAGACAGAGCAGATCTTCAAAGTGCTCAGAGCGCAAAAGGGAAACAAAGTAAGTGATATCGCCGACGACTGCGAACACCCCAAATCAAATAGACACCCTCACCAGGCGTGTTTCGATTGCCAAGCTCGAAATCCGACATGGGCGAGTGTGACATACGGCGTATACATCTGTCTAGACTGCTCGAGCGTACATCGGAACATGGGCGTACACATTAGTTTCGTGCGGTAAGTTCATGTTCGAGATCGTCGACACCACAACGCATTTTCACTCCCTTGCCTACCCAATAGATCGACAAACCTGGACAGTTGGCAATTGAACCAGTTACGCACAATGAAAGTCGGCGGAAATGCCTCCGCTGTGGAATTCTTCACTCGCTGCGGCAGTGCCGTCCTCCTTAGTGATGCTGACACAAAGAAGAAGTATACCAGCCGGGCAGCAGAATTATACAAGGAAGAACTCTCCCGGCGCGTGAGTGAAGATGCTAGCAAGTATGTAAGACACGCAAAAGTAATAGGCAATCGATTAATGGTCGTGCAGGTTCCCGAGCCGGGTGATCCTCGAGGGTGCAGAGGCTCAGGCAGTCGAGTCAAACCCTCAGGGCGAAGATGACTTCTTCTCATCTTGGGACAAACCTGTCACACCGAAGCCCCCGTCTGTCCCAACCCCTCCTACCGCTGGTCCAGTAATTGGAAAGCCCATCGCCTCGCGCACGGTTACATCGAGTTCCCTTCGGTCCAACAGCGCATCTCCAGGCAACGGGAGTGGGAAACACGGAAATACCCGCCTCACTTCGTCAAATACCATCGCCACGTCGTCTACTACGTCATCCACCGCGCCCAAAAAATCGAAGCTCGGAGGGCTCGGCGCGAAAAAGGCAGCAACGCCGATTGACTTTGCTGAGGCCGAACGAAAAGTCGCAGAGGAGGCGGAGCGGATCAAACGGCTCGGCTATGACAGGCAGCGCGAAGAGGAGGAAGAGCGCCTCAAACAAGAAACCGAGAGAGCAGCTCTAGCAGAGAAAGCGAAAGGCACCAATGCCAACGCTGCCCCGAGACCTGTAAGCGTCCCTGGAAAGGTCGATCCACAAGGAGGAAGTAGCCAGGACATCGAGAGGTTAGGAATGGGATTCCGGAAGCTGGGCTTTGGAGCTGTTCCTACTTCCCCTTCAACAACTTCCACCGTACACTCTATGTAAGTTTCCGATTTTGTTTCTGCAAAGGCACCGATAACGTGTTTCTGTAGATCTGTCGACGATGCACCGACAGTCGCTCGGGAGAAGTTCGGAAACCAGAAAGCCATCTCGTCTGATATGTATTTCGGGAGGAACGACTACGATCCTACTGTCCTCGCTGAGTCGAGAACGCGACTGCAGAATTTCCAAGGTGCAACTTCGATCTCATCTAATCAATATTTTGGGCGTGAGGAAGAAGAAGAGTTTGATCGTGTCGGTTCCGATGGTGGTCTCCTCGGTGATGGTAACCTTTCCAATCTGGAGAATATCGCGAGAGACACCATCGCCAAGGTTCTGGCTAATCCGGAATTACAAAACGTGGGTGAAAGCATTAGGACGGGGGCATTGAAGGTATGGATTCTTGGACTCATATCTTGCCGCTTACTGACACCGTCTCCCAGCTCTCCGACTATCTGGCACAGATGTCTCAGCATTAAAATATTTAGAGTCTGGTACTGCTTCAATTTACCTTTTAGCCGAGACCTTTGTTTCCGTAGTCTACCCTCTTCCCTGTCGATGAAATACATGTTTGCATGAGTATCACTTGAGCGACTTTGGATGAGACCTTCGACTATTTGGCCACGAGACGGAAGCAAACAAACGTTAGGTGGCTTTCCCGGATGGCATACGCTAGCTTGCGATGATCAGATTCATACTCGTGCAGGTGAGCAAAACTCGCGCATCCAACGCATCGGTCGTCGACTCCCATGGTCCGTGTAGAACCGTCAAGGTAAAACTCGTCTTTCAAAATGGTACGTCCCCTACGACGACGACGAGAAGGTGCGGAAGTGTACAATTGTCATGGGTTCCTGTTCAAAGCCGTGCACCAGGTCCGGCTCAAAGGAGAGGTTCACAGACTGGTTGCTCCGCGCGACCAGAAATACCAATCGAACTTCGTTGAGGTCAATTTTCTGGCGCGAACTTGACGCAGCCTGGCACCCTTACGTTTCGCACAGTTTCGGAATCATAAGATAGTGTATCGACGTTACGCTGGTCTCTTCTTCTGTGTATGCGTAGACGCCAATGACAATGAGCTCGCGTATTTGGAGGCCATCCATTTATTCGTCGAGATCCTTGGTAAGTCTCCAACGTTTAAGCTCGGACGACCCTCATAGCCTTCTCTCTGGTCAAGATTCCTTCTTCGACAATGTTTGTGAGCTGGATCTCGTTTTCAACTTCTACAAAGTAAGATTTTATGTGTCTTCGTCAGTGTGACGTTCTTAATCGCAGCAGGTGTATGCTATTTTGGATGAAGTATTCTTGGCGGGCGAGATCGAAGAAACAAGTAAAGACGTTGTCTTGGCAAGACTCGAGCAGCTGGAGAAGCTGGAATGATCTTGCCGAAAGGCCGCCGCTCTTTTCGAGGGACACGTACTGTAATACCCTGCGAATATCTGGCAACCGTCGTACTATATAGGTGGATCCTGGACTCGCACCTTCCGATCAGGCCGAAGCTCGAGTAATTGACGTTGAAATTGGCTGTTCATTCGCATGATGATGTCTCTTTCTGTCCACGGGTTTGTATGTTCTATCGCAATTTGATACTTGGCGCGGTAAGTGCGTCCTCGCTGTCTGGTTCAAGTTGGGACGGGAATGACCAGCGTTTGTATCCTGGAGTTGACTCTATCCCATTGCGCGACGCGAGTGCCTTACGCCAGTGTCCGACGGTGTCCAAAGAGTGAAAGGTCTTGTCTCCAGGATTCTGGATTCTCTTCAAACAGAACAGAATTCCATTCGAGCATGTTGCCCGCAAGTCTGTTTTCTTCCCTTCTTGAAATACCTCCGCTGTTGATGGACTTACTGCTTGGATCTCATCATCACGTGTGTCTACCTCCGCTCTATTTTCCACCAAATCGTTCACAGTTCGATCATTCACTGTCCCCGATGTGCCGAACGATGTGTTGTCACGCAAGGGACCATTGCAACTGGCGTGTTTCTTAACTTGGACTTGCACCATTAATTTAGTTCACAAGCGAGCAGAACCGCTTCTCGGAGTGACCAAATTCCTGCCGAAATTCGATTGGCTGTGGCGACTGAACTACCGATATGTATGGACGCAGGTCTTGAACACCACACAGGAAGACGGCCTCCTCCCGTTCAACCCGATCAAACTTAAGCTTAACATTTGTGTATGTAACTTTATGTACTTCATGGAGACCCTTTTCCGCAGGTCGACCACCCCCTTATCGACGCAATTAATGTGCCTCTGAAGAATCCGTGGTGAAATGTTCCTATCCCATATGTCGACTACTCGTACCGCGCTTCCTAGGAGTTTCGGAAGTCGCAAATATTTGCTGTGTATTCACCAGGGTGCCAGATTTGCTCAACGGGGATGGTTGAATTGCAATCCTCCCACATACAAATCCCGAAACTGGTCATATTACATTGGGCATGCCGAGGATATCTTCTCAACAGAGCGATTCCTTGCGACCTGCAGGTGTACACCACCTCTTTCCAATCGACGCACGCCTTTGCGCTTCTGTCTTTGTCCGCCTCTCTCACGTACACACTTAGAGCATATGATCCCACGGCGAAGTCAATGCTTTCTGGTGCGGGTCATGTCAAGACAAAACCGACTAAGCATCTCTACGCTGTGACCTCTCAATTGTCGCTGCTCGCTTGATACGACCGATCCAAAAATTCTGCATTTACTCAGCTTTTGGAAACGAACATGCTCGACCAACAGCACATCACAAGCCCGTCAGGAAACCATAATTCTCACATTACTACTTACCGCCCAAATGGGAAAGCTTGCGAAGCGTGGAACGGTGCCAGCGCCGAGCCTTTCGAGAACTTGTCTATCTGCCGAGCTCCTTTACACCACAGCACAACATGGAGTGTCAGAGAAATGTACTGATCCTCGATTGGCATTTAGATGGTCAAAAACTTCTCCGGGCCTGCCAGGCCCAACTTCGTCCTAGCGCTGTACGTGCCTAGACCGTCGTTAGTTATGACGGTGTTGGCACTTCCGTACGTCATCGCATTGGGTCATGATGTCATCCGGAGGGGCCGCATCGGTGACAACCACCTTCGGGAGATGTGTGCGCCGACGATAAAAGCGGGAGGCCTGCCAGATATCCGGTCGTCTAACAGCCATGTCTAACAACCAGAACCAAAGCCAGAACCAAGAACCCAGGTGTGTTCACCGTGTTCTTTGATGAGGGGGGACTGAATGGTTTGCCGTAGTAAAGTCACTGGTCAATTCCATTCTATGAAGGGATCAGTCGTCGAGGCGGTGCGTGCTATGTAGTACCTGTGGCTTTTCGATATCGATGGTTCTGTAGGTCGGGGATGCCACTGGTGCACCGTCCTGGTCGCAGTCGGGGAAAGAAGAACATTCCCGTGGAGAGGCGGAATATACGGCCGCCCAGGCCAAGGGCTATGCGGAAGGTCTTTCAGGCAGAGTTGGGGGGTATAAAGATTCTGTTGTTGGAGCGGTCTCCGGTGACAAGGATCAACAGATGAAAGGCAAGTCACAATTTCCGGGTTGACACGTCAACACTAACACTGTTGTTGACCCTTTCGTGCAGGAAATGCACAGAAGGAGAAGGGTCAGGCTCAGACAGAATTGAATAAACCCCAGTGAACTAGATGAGACATCCGTCATTAGAGGAGCCAAGTGTAGTTTATGGCGTTCGAACAATAACTGTCTATTCTAAGTACCTGCGGGCAGTCGTATCATGCAAGTTATTCCCAAATGCGTCCCGAAAAGCATATGTGACTTCCGTTTCTCCATGTGGACGCACTAGTCTTCTGGGTAACGTATAAAGTGCAAACTTCCGTACGGAAAGCTCCACTGCGTATCAATCATACCATACTAGCCCGTAAAATGTCGTACATCACGGCCTCCTTCAAATTCAAGTTGTCATGTTAAGATATATGTACATCATGAGATGGTACCAATGTCATAGTTATTTGGCTTTGGAACGATTTTATCACATCCTTTATGTGTGGACACAAACAGAAATTCCTTGTTACACCCATTCACGCGGCTCCTTCAAGACCTTAACGAGGGCCCACTCCTCGCTCTCTTCGCTTACCCCAAGATCTGACATATACTCCCATCTTGCCGTCTCCGGTAGACTCATTAAAATGCTCTCAATGCGAGCTCCCGGAGTATTAAGTCCGAACCTAGTGCCCCTGTCGTATACTAGGTTGAACTCCACGTAACGCCCCCTGCGCAGGAGTTGCCACCGGCGGTGATGTCCCGTGTAAGGTCTGATCGCGCCGACTTTGAGAATGGGAATATAAGAAGGGATGAAAGCGTCTCCAACGCTGCGGATGAACGAGAATATTTCGTCCGGCGTACGCGGTCTGGCGGTATCGTCCGATAGACGTGCATGTGGCTCGGAGCAGAGATCGTCAAAGAACAACCCTCCAACTCCCCGAGTTTCATGGCGGTGGACGATGTAAAAGTATTCATCGCACCACTTTTTGAAAGCGGGGTAAAGCTCACTACCGTGCTGATCGCAAGCGTCCTTCAGAGTCCGATGAAAATGTTTCACTGCAGACTCGTCAAGATAGCTCGGAGTTAGATCAGAACCTCCGCCGAACCACCAGGCTACGACTTTGGGAGGGCCCTCGTCTCCCTCGGTAGCTCTTTCGGTAATTTCGAAGTAACGGTAATTCGCGTGCACGGTTGGTGCAAAGGGGTTCCTGGGGTGGATGACGAGGCTGATACCCGCAGCGAAAAAGGGCAAGCTTGTTTCACCATCGTAAGGGATCGAAGAATGATTGGAGCGCATCTCCTTGATCGCAGACGGCGGGAGTATACCGTATACGACAGAGATGTTCACTCCTGCCTTCTCGAGTACGGTCTCGAGAGATGAAGTGGTCTCCACCGATCCGGGGGAACAGGCGAAGACGCATGACCGGCCCTTCCCCCCTTGTGGCCGTACCCATGCGTCGCGGCGGAACTTTGGAGCTCTCTCGTCCAAGTTCTCCAGCTCAGATACTATTCGCTCCTGGAGACCGTATATGTATTCCTCCACCCTTTTCCGCATGGGTAGTGACGATGACATGGTGACTTGAATATGGAGCGATATCAGCAGGAATGAAGATTGAGACCGGTTGACCTCCGGTTATGGCAATATTGACCGGCGAATAGCATTAGACACGACGAAGGCTCTGCAACTTGCAAATTGACAGCTGATGGCTCTGAAAATTCCCTTTGACCATTTCCTAGACCTTGCTGTGAGATATACTGCTATGGAAAGCCAGGCTCATCAGCGATGCATGAGTCCTTTCTGTGACTCGATTAATGCAGTGGCTGCCAGGCGTCTGTACTGCAGCACGTGACCGCCACCAGTTGTTTCATATCGTCTTCACTGCAGCCAGCCGTAACGTTCTACATACTTGGCACTCAATATGGATGCGCGCCTGCGTCGAGTTAACAAGGAGATCGCAGGTATGGAGAACCGTCGACTGGCATATTGACTCATCGGCGCGAATTGGTTCCCCTCACTCAGATTGTAAGAACGACAAAACCTCCAATATCAGAATCGATCTCGTCGATTCATCCCCTTTCCATCTGAAAGGATCATTCCCCGGCCCCAAAGACACACCGTACGAGGGAGGCGTCTTTGAAGTGGTACGTGTCTCATCGTGTGCGGAGTTCCATGTCCAACGGATTTACCCTGCAGGATATTGTGATTCCTGACTCGTATCCCTTCCAACCTGTGAAGATGAAGTTCATTACCAAAGTGTACCATCCTAACATATCATCCGCGTCTGGTGCCATCTGCCTTGACATTTTGAAAGACGCATGGTCTCCTGTTCTGACGCTCAAGTCGACCTTGATATCGCTACAATCACTCCTTTGTTCTCCGGAGCCAAACGATCCTCAGGATGCTGAAGTCGCGAAGCATTACATGACAAGTAAGAACAGCTTCGAGGAAACAGCACGGTACTGGACGCAGACCTATGCTAGGGGCCAGGAGTCCAAAGGAAAGGTCGATATCAAAGAGCCTGGAAGGGACGAGGTGGCTATAGCAGGTCTTGAAAAGATTCATGTAGCTCAGTTCGAGGGTCTTGGATTCGAGCGTTCGAAAGTGGTATGTGGTCAGCCTCGTGTATGCCCGTCCGGGATGCTAAACGCGGTAAACCCGCAGATCGACGTTTTGCGTAGATTGAACTACAGGGGATCAAATGTTGCGAACATACCGGACGAGAGAATAATCGATGAACTGCTGAAGTGACAAATCTTCGGCATACACGGACGTTATCAACCCTCTTGTATCCCTTCACTATATCCCTTCATCTCACAGTGCCGCTGTACTGCCCTATTTGAACTGGTTTGTCGATGGAACCTTCCGAACTCATGTGCAACTGCCAACTTTGATGTGTAGTGGTAGCTCGACATGCGCACCTCATGTCAGGAGAGCAATGAGATGGCAAGATGGCAATGTCAAAACACTGATTAGGTCAAATGCAATTACTTCTTATAGGTGTCATCAATCATGAGCGCATGAGCCCCCATATACCGCTGTGATCGTCAGCGTCACTGATGTTCGACTTCCCACAAGGCGGGGCGTCAGATAGCAAGGGAATTGCCGAGGCAACGAGGGACAGCACTGCAGTGAGAATTGGGTCAACGAAGCCAGACAAAACCAGATGATGACGGCGAGAGTAGTCTCGGGATGCCGGAAACATCCCCAGTGCCCGTCGCCCAGTAATTAAAGAGCATAGTCGTAGGGAATGTGGACGTAGACGAAGATGTAATGTACTGAAAATTGGAATGCAAGAACAAATAAGGATTACACAAAGGCAATGTTCAGGCATGGACAGGACACAGCTGGTTACTCTGATGGCGAGCAGGACACACTGTTCAGGCTATTTTAGCTATGAACCAAGGAATTGCTATGACAAACTCAATTGAAATGCCATGCGAGAGGCCTTGGGTCATAGCGAATAGCTGACAGTGTGACACCACAGCCACTCATTAAATAACCAAGAGGTAGTCCACACAGGGGGCATGACGAGAGTCAAGAAGGGGGGGAGAAGGGCTCATATGGGTGTGTGGGCAGGAAGTAAAGAAAAGCACGATGTCCGTCTCAGCGACTGCCACTGATGTTTTATAGTCGAGGATTTTTTTTTTTTTCTTGTTTGCCATGCCGGAGGATACGGACTCAATTACCATTAATGCTCAGTGGCGACGTAGAATGGAACATGGCATTATCCGATCGATCCAGCGCGTTGCAGGCCATGGGTCCCTGCTGGACATACAGGCTACAAGGTGTGCGATGCTCGGCCCCAGCTATGTAAGGTAACTCGGTCCAAAAAAGGGCCCACATCTTCAAACACTTATCAACGGATCAACTGCGAGGACATCACCACAATGCAAAACAGGTCATCTCGGGGGATGGCGCACTCTGCACTAATCCTTTTTCTGTGAACACGTATCACGTCAATCCGATCGCACCGTGGCCATGGTCCGCGCCAGCGCGGGCCTATTACAACGTTCGATCTCGTCGTTGCATCCAAGCTGTCAAAGCAAGACCCACCATCATTCCACCTGCATGCCATCAAACGTTCGATCGTTCATTTCACATAGCATGTTCGCCTGTTGCAATCCAAACTCTATCTCCGGACTGAAAATTACGTATGAGTGGAGAGGAACATGGAGAGGCTCGAATTCTGGTTGAAATTATGCTGTTTAACGACTTACACAGTGATATTACATCTGCCACGTCCTCCCCCGATATCAATGTGTGGTATCATCATTGGACACACATTGTTCGGTCTGGACACGACGCTTTCATGTTTGTGGCACAGGGGGTTTCGTGAAATATGCGGTTGCCGATGCAAAACCAACAAGGGGGGTCAACTCCACGGCTGCGGTTAGTACCAACGCCACGAAACGGAGTGAGGTATCACATGTCTGCTCCGATTTCGTGATTCGGATGAGCTTGATGTCGCTCAATGACGGAGGAGAGGACAAGAATTCGTGAATTTTCGCGGGGAGAATCACTGATACAGTGAAGAGGGTGGGCTGGCGTTGTCCGAACACGACTCAGAGCGGCGATAACGATCAATCAAGCTTCAAAAGCGTGTCAGACCCCCACAAAAGTCACCTTGCCTGAGCCGCAGGCGAAAAGACGTGAAGACAAGCACGTGACAATATTCCAAATTTGCGGCAGTACGACGTCTGGTGACAAGGAAAAAAAACAGCAAGCATGATCGAGCCGTGTCAATGCCATGCCCCAGCCTGGGCTCCAAGCACGGAACAACAGTTTAGTTTCTGCAGTGTTTCCCCAGAGTCACGCTCGGAAACATCCAAGTGAGTGCCGTATACTAAACGTGCATACTTCTCAGATCACTGCAATGGATCCCCGAACGGTTTCATCCCTCCTGCTATCGCTCACTTGCGCATCACACCACATGATCGACGCACTCGATTTCGTACTTTCGATCATGGCATGGTTTGGTAACTTTATTCCGATGACCCCTCTCCTGGAACAGGACGACATGTAGACTGCTATAACCGGGTGCCGGCTGTTCAGCCGGTTCACCCAACTATCGTCACTGGCCAGTGGGACAGGTTTTAGGACAAGTAAGGGAGCGTGTGTGGTGTCACGGTAAGAATGTGCCGATGACGAAGGAGGTTGTTTTCGAAAACGAGAACGGTGTCATGGGCTATTCTGCGCCAAGATGACGGAGTTCCAGGGGTCTCGGGCTGACCATGGTCACGTTCAATTAGGTTCCCTGATGCTTCCAAGGTACAAGTTAGGCTCGATGAGGACTAGTTGAGTTGCAAGACTCGATCCAATGACCGTTTGGCTGACCAGGCCGATATCTTGCCTCCCTTCCCTTTCGGAACGGTTTAGTCTCGTAGCCAGCCTACCATGTATGCACAGGATGGTAAGGGTTAAGGTTCACCATGTATTACCGGCGCTGGCTGACAGCGCTCAGATTGTGTATCGAGAATAACCATAGTGCCTACGTGTGGTGATATGCGACTATGAAGGTCTGATATGGGTCCTTCGGTTCTCGTTCTACGCCCAGTAACCCGCTAAGTTGTGCAATTGCCTCCGTTCGTCTTTTTGATGCGTCCCAAGGAAATGGAACCACTCATGCATTGACAACGTTTGTGGCACACACAAGGAATTGTGGGATAAACTAGTTCCGGTTGGTGCATGCTGGAGTGGACTGGTTAGCGTCCATTCCGATCGTTTTGGTTCGCCATTGCGTCAGCCAATCTCGCCCACCTCGGGCATCCATGATTGCGGGTTGGCACGGCAGGTACTTTGTTTTTTTTTGGGGGGGATGACCACAGAACTTCCTCTTCTATAACTAAATGGACGGCTCCGTCAGCATACCGCACCATTAAATCCGGTGGCCTAGAGAATTGCGGTAAGGCATGTTAGGCATGCTGAACAGGTTAGCTGTCTGCACATTGTCTCGCATATGGGTCACCTGAGTACTGTCTGTCTACCTCGTTGCAACAGCAAGACTCCTGGAGCACCACAGACCGAGGCAGACGTACTAAGCGACTTTTGGCGATCGGGCCTCACCACAAAAGAGTAAGCCGTTCATTTTCACTGACCGCAGCAGGGGAAGTTCCTACTCGTTCCTCAGTCCTATTGGACCATCACGACAAATTTGCCTCCGCTGGCACTAATTCCCAAAAAGTAACGCCCATAGCTCCCGATGGTGGGCATGTTTCAGAATGCAAGTGCGTAAACCCTACCCTCTCTATCTAATGCACACTGTGGCTTACCTCGAGCTGTGTTTGCCTGCTTTACTCACCCATGGGCTTTATCGCGTTGCGGACGGACTCCCTTTGTTCGTTCTGCACCGGGTGCAGCTGGTCACAGGGTTACCGGCCGAGTAGTCTTCTATATTCTCTCAGAATGTTATCACTATATATGTCCTACGTATGCAATCTCAGACTAGCTTCTTTGTGACAGGCTTCTCCACCCGGAAAAGCGTACTTGCTGTACATGTAAATGCGATGTACTTAAACGCGTTCACAATTACCTCATCCCGTGAGCGCTGTTTCTCCACAGCACTCCGACAAGATTGAGGTGATATGGTTCACTGAAGGCGAGTGCCGAAAGAAGTTCTTGGTCCCACAACCCACCTCCAATCATTCAAATTCCAAGCTCCACAGGTCCCTTTTCCAAGAACACCATAGCGCGTTTCGATTAATGCCTGATCAGTGCACAATGCGTCGCATGTTTTTGCATGGATGTTGTGAGATCCGGGATATATCTAAGGTACCTGCCAACTACACGCCAAAAACTCCCGGGTCGCCGCTTCGGACTAATCCATCTTCAGTTTTCTCTGATTCTCCCCCAGGTCGAGTCTCAGGTGCGGAATGGTTTTCAGGATCAACAACCAGCTTGCGAGCTGCCCACCCCCCAGCATAACCGAACCAGTGTTTCCTTGGGCAGTGGGGCCCGCGCAGAAAAAGGACAACAAGTTGGAACCCCTGCCAAGCCTGCAAAAGCAATGCACATGCACGCCAGCCATGCTGTACGAACACCGTCGTACCGACCGACGTACCCATGACTTGGCCAATAAAAAGCTACAGCGCAGTTAACCCATCGCTTAGAGTTGAAGGAGCTAACGACGCACGGAGAGAATTAGTATGGCATTCAGGCGCGCCCGGGCTGTTGTTGATATACTTATGTTCCGTCAGGTCTTTCGTCAACGACCCACAGAAACTGGTCTCACGAAAAAACATCCGTTGATAACGATACCTGTTGCATCTGGCGGGCAGCGTCCAAACCGAAGCAAGCTATAATAACCGCAGAGACGTTTATTCCGCCAGCCGCCGTCTGCACAGCTTGGGATATCGACAGAATAAGAGTCGCAATGAGCGTAGCGTACCAAGGAACGAGCTTGTCGATAAGACGGCCAGCGAAGGGCCCGACGAGCACACCAAACATCCCGACGAGTCCGAACAGGCCGATGACGAGCCTATCCATTTGTAAACTTTCACCGATGGGAAGGGATGTTTCCTGACTTACGTCGAATAGTAGTATGGCGGGCCGCCAAGCAGAAATGTGAGGGTGACCCAAAACGCGCTGAAACAAGCACTCGATGCGATATTGATCAATGAGGCCTGTACCACGAGCGGCTCCGTAACCGCGTATTTTGCCATGGATCCCAGAATCTGGAAGTAGCTTAAATTGATGTTTTTGGCGGGGTAATCTGGGAGCATGAAATATGCTCCAACGAGAACCAGAGCCTGAACGCTGATTGCCATATAATAGACTATGCGCCACGATGCAAAGTTGGCAATGACGCCGGCCAGCACTCGAGCCGCCAAGACACCAAACATCAAGCCTGAAAGTACGACAGAGAGTGCTGTTCCCCTTCGGTCAGGGGTGGCCAGATCAGCGGCCAAAGGCATGAGGACCTGTGGGGTAACCGTGACCAGTCCTGTCAAAAAGCATAATACTTCGAAAAGTCGTAAATTCGTGGTAACCGAGAGCCCGACGGTGAAAGTTGTCGAAAGCAGTACGAGAAGGAGTATGAGGGGTCGTCTCCGGACCAAATCCCCGAGAGGTGTGATCAGCACCAGACCAGAAGCATAGCTAGATGGGCCGTCAAATATGGTAAGTTATCCATCAAGCCCCTCTTACCCAGCTTGAACCAACGTTGGTATTCTGATACGAATTCTCCGTTATTAAAACTGTAGCACAGAAGCCGACCCTTGTGCTCACTGTGAAACCTGTTCGTAGTTTACGTCAAATGACTTTGAGAATTCAACTAGAAACACGAGTTAGCCTCGATGCATGGAATGCGACGGTAAGCACATGCTCAGCAGGGGTTGACAGTAGTAAAGGTTTGCAGCGGCTGATTCATCAAATGATTAATAACCCGCGGAACACGGTCTCCACGTAGAACCGCAATACTCCGACTCACTGAATGTACTTGCGAACCCAAAAGCTATGTTCAATACAAGGCCAAAGTGGAACGGCTTGTCAGGATCGAAACGCAACCTTGTTGGAATGGGCAAGAAGCCGAAGTCAGTCGGAGTCATCGCAGACTTCGCTTTTGGCGAGCAATCCTTTATCGATCCGCTTGTGGCCATTGGCACACTTACAGCTGACTGCGAAATCAAGCAGGAATAAACATACGCTCAGAAGAAGACTCTTATCCTCCTTTTCCTCAGCGCTTCAGTGCCGTGACACTTGAGAAATCTGATTCAGCACTCCCAGCTATGGGTAGAACGTTCCCCATTTAGGTAATCCCGTCCTGATTGAACCTCAGGAAACAAAATTAGTGCACTGACTTTACTGCGAGGTTGCTTTGGGGATGGCTGGAATCGACGCGTCCCTTTCGTCAGGCGGAGAGAGAACGTGATGTAGTCTGAGACCGCGTCTAAAATGGGAGAAAAAAACGAGTGAAAACCGACAGGCTTTCCGGCCCGAAGCCAGGGTCCCGGGTGAGCTGTGAGGGGTGGGATGGGCACCGAACAGGTCAGCTGCTTCGAGTGGACGTCGAACTCGAGGGGTCCGACAAACTGGTGTGCAGCTGTCAACGCTTTGGCCGTCCTGTGAGCGGATGCAAAGAACAACAGATTCCGGATGAGCGGCACGTGGGCCTTGTGCCGCAAGTGATTCAGAGTGCCAAATCTATTCCCACGCATGGACTATGCAAATTCTCTGCGAGCTAAGTAGTGCTGAGAATGGCCAGCGTAAAAATAATTACACGATATACGGATGGAAGGATTAATCTTGCCTCTGAGACGTTGCAAGCCTTCCGGCGTCGCGAAATGCCTCCAAAGCCCTCCAAGCTGCTCCCGAAGTCATACTCTCCAACGCAAGCCTAACACCATGCTTATAATTTTCTGCCAGGCCTGCAACCACCAAAAGTGCGGACGCGTTCAACAGCACAAAGTGCAAGATGGGTGTCAAATGCTCGGGTATATTCTCACCGGATCTCAACAGTGTCTTGAGCGTCTCTGCGTTCTCAGTAGCCGTTCCCCCCGCTACTGCTGTGAGAGGATGGACGGGTAACCCGAACCGTTCGGGATGCAGTTTCGCCTCGGTGATCTGCCCGTCTCGAATCTCCCACACCCATGTGTCCCCTGCACAGCTGATCTCGTCGAGGTTCTCTGCGCCACATACAACAAGTGCACGTTGGACGCCACCATCAAGCAGGGATTTGGCGAAGACAGGGCCAAGTTCGCGTTCAGCTACGCCGAGTACCATGCCTTTGGGACGTGCAGGATTGATGAGTGGACCGAGGACGTTGAAGAGTGTGCGGAAAGGAAGGGCCCTTCGGTATGGCACAAGCGTTGCCAATGATGGGTGATAATCGGGGGCTAGGATGAATGTAAATGGGACCCGTGCGATTGGGACGACGGTCCCGGGTGTGGGCGGTACGAATCGACAATCTAGACGTTCCAAGAGATCTGCAGACCCAGATGACGAAGTTGAAGCCCTGCTACCGTGCTAAGTGGTGATGTTAGGCGTTTGCTGTGTCGTTGGCGTTTTTTTATGAGGGGCGGAAGGGATGAACAACGTGCTTACTTTGACGACGCGTGCACCTGCGCCTGCAGCAACGATCGCAGCGGTTGTGCTAACGTTGAACGTGTTGTGACCGTCTCCGCCTGTGCCTACGATATCCACCACGAAGTCTTTATCCCCATCTTCGAGCACAATTTTGACCGCGCGGGCACGAAAGGTGTCAGCGGCAGCAGCGAGATTCTCTGGTCGTCTTTCTACTCTCGCATTATGCAAAGCAAGTAAGAAGGCGCCGACTTGCGCGGGCAGGATGACATCGGGGGTACAAAGAATATTGAGAGCGGCTTTGAGGTCGTCAGTGGTGAACAATTCGGGCGTCTTCACAAGCTTTCCAAGGAGGACTTTGAACGTGTCAGGCGTCGGTGTGGGCATCCTCGTAACCAGTGCCTCCTCACAGGCTTGGGGTATGATGGAAGCTGTCTACTGTCGAGTCGGGGATTCGTCTCCCGGTACCCTTTATGTGGACGGTCCACCCTGATGGTCAACTGATAATCCGGTAGGCGATACGCAATACTCGCCGGAGGCCCGCGCTCTGATGAAACAGCAGTTGGTATTCAACAAGAACCAGTGCAGAAAACGTTTCCTTCCATATCAAACCTACACTAATCAGAGTTTCAGATATTAGCGGACGTTTTATCCAACCTTCCACGCCCCAGAATAACTCAGGTTTGATCGCTTCGCTTGTGGAATCCATCATCCATGTGTACGCAGGGCATCATTCATCAGTATAGTTGTGAGGTACGCGGATACCGCGGTCCTAAGTTTGCAACATGGCAATGAAGTAACGTTCAAATTCTCTACGTGAAGCATTTTTCAGACGCAAAATCGGAGTAGCCAGCCGTGTACCGACAGGCCAGTAGTGGAAACGGTATGTATCTAGTCCACTAGTACGTGAAGCGACCAGATCGCTTTCATCCTGTTATCCATGAAACATGTCAAACCCGACAATTATCCAGGTTGAAAATGAGGATGTCTTGAGCGCCAGTCTTGACGAGCTCATCCATCACTCTTGCAGAATCCTTCTTCAAGACCATCGCGTTTACGTCGACCCAGCCTTCCTGTTCCAGCGGACTGATGGTCGGCGCTCTTCTGCCCGGCGTGATTCGGATGGCCAGAGGCAAAGCTTCCCTGGAGATGTTATACGAGCAGACCACATATTTCTCGGCGGCAACCACGCCCGCTATGCGGCTTGCGACCAAGTCGATGAGGGGGGTATGATCGGCTCGGGAGAGTGTGTTTGATTTGATAAGGACCGCCTCTGTTTCGAGCACGGTAGAGATGGCGCGCAGACCTGCTGCACGCATCGTTTCACCTGACTCTGCGAGGCGGTTGTCTGGACGAGAGGCGTTTCGAGCTCGCTAGAGAGACATACCTACTAAATCCACTGATTTCCGGTATCACGATGAGCTCTGGATCGCATGAGACGTTGCTTACTACATACCTATGCCGTCTGCCAGACCAAGCGCACAGGCAACTTCAACGCTACCTCCCACATACTGAATCTTCGTCCTCTGATCACCTGTCAACAGCAGCTGATCGTCCAGCTTACCAAAGTATTCCCCAGAAAGGACTTCGAAACTTGTCACGATACGTTTTCCAGCGAGTTGTTCCACAGACTGAATGGATCCGTGTTCGGGAACCTGGATTTGCAGTGCGCATTTTCCGAACCCAAGCCTTTGGACCTCGGTGATTTTGTTTTGCATGCCTGCCTCTAGAACGACATCGTGGCCCGTGATACCAATATCAACGTTTCCATTCCCGACAAAAGAGGGTATATCCGCTGCCGGAAGGAAAATGCTGTAATGATGATCAGACGGTTCGTTTCTGGTGGGTAGTGCGACTCACAGGGCAATGGGAAGGTTCATTACAAGACACACATCGAGGCGTTGAGACTTCCGAAACTGAATATCGGCACCTGCATGGTCGAGTGAGACGCTTGCTATTGAATCGGGGGATGCGTCTGCACGCACCAGAGAGTAACTGCAAACATTTTTCGTGTAGCCGGCCTGATTAGATGGTCAAGATCAGATGACCACCGGAGTTAGATACCGCCGCACGCGCCTTTCTTGGGGATCGCGAAGAGTAGGCGACTGTCTAGAGTTTCTAGGTCTGTGAGATGGGTTAAATGGGTGGAAAACCGAGTTGTATGGCGCACATACTCATTGCAGACGAGATTCGAGATTAGTACTGACGTCTGACTGCAACTGACTCCAAACTGTAATTCCCCAAATAATCGAGCGATAAGATAAGCGGACTTCTGAATTTCTGATTACACCAGCACGTCCAAGAAGTAACATACCAAGGAAGACATAAGGTTGTATACATTTTCTTATCGTGTATCGTTTTTGTATCTATACAGTCCGTGTACAAGTTGGCGGGCGACCCTGCCTACACGTGCCTTTACGCCGAGAACCGTTTGAACCACTGCACGACACTCCTGGCGCATTCCTCTTTCGCCCAGCCTGGGGGTTGTGAGACGGGTCGGTGTGGACAGATCCACACAAAAGAAAAGATTCAGTACAAAGAACCAAGGGCAAAGAACCAATCGAAGAAGACTCACGCTGACTTTCCACACTGGGGTCCGCACGAGTGGCGAACCCGTGCGAAACACCGCTGAAAATCTGTAAATAGTACGTCGCTTTCTTCGCGGATAACGCATCCTCGACTGAGCGGCGTAAATCGGGTTTGAAAGCTTCGTCTATCTCTGCGCGTAGTGGCATGGTCAGTGCCTCGTAAGAAGGTGGAGGAACGTATATTTACCTGCGCAAGAGAGTAGGATCGGTGCTTTCAGGGGGTTAGAGAGGTGTGAGTGAAGTGAGACACGACGGGTCCAGAGGTATGGTGTTCTCACCATTGTTTTTTAAGACAGATTCAACCGTTAACGCCGTAGGATGCGCGACGGCAACTATAGAACGTAGATTGTCAATGCCAAACATCAATCCATAAAGATGTGTGCATACCCGCGGCGAGTAAACCGGTTTCGCCTTGATCGAGGACATATGGTGTACCAAAGCAGTAGCCTGTAAAGTACATCAGCCAATAGATGGAGAGTGATCGCTAAGCAGCTATCAAGACGTGAGACGCACCTACGGCAAAATAATTGACACCCTCAGTTCCTGCAGAGCAGAGAGGCCAGCCGTCATCAATAAATCCCGTTAGGCTAGGGTGCGAGGCAGTAAGTGCGGGGATAGAGGTTGACGTACCGTATTTCTGTTTGATAGCATCCACCCATCCAGGTGTGAATGTCTTGGCTTGGTGAACTGATTTCTCTCTCCACGTCGGACGATCAAAGTTAGGGTCGTTGACGTGGAGAGCGTAGGAGTCTCCGAAAAAATAGTCGATGCCGAGGACTGTGAAACCTGTTGGAATCGATGAGCACGGTCGGCCATACCTCTGGCGTTCTTCTAACCGCAATGGAGAGAGAAGTTAACCTACCTTGCGTTGCAAAGTAATCCTGGAGGAGTTGACTGTTGGGATAGAAAGCTCCGAATACGTCTGGGAAGAAGAGGATAATGTTGCGTGGTAAGCCGTCGAGACTAGGGTCACTGGGTGTGGCGAGGTAAGTAGGAACGGGTACGCCGCCGACGTCGATTTCGATGCGGCGACCGGTGGGAATACCAACGTGCTGGACGGTGGCGAAGCAGTTGTCTGTGAGGGTGTCTGCCATGCTGAGGTTGATATGTCAAACGCTAAGAATCGTTTTGCACCGTGACAGCGTTCCAAGGAGCGTATAACGGCGGTTCGCAATCATCCTTATCGCTTTGGTTTTTATGGGTCGTTTCCAAGTTGAACGCGAGGAAACACGACCGGTGAGGCGACCGCCGGTGGAATTGGTCAGGGGCTTCGATTCAAACTCCGCCCACGCGTTGGCACGCACGATTACGCGGCCCGTCTACGATCCAACACACGATGTCATCGTTCAATCCATACACCGAGAACGGGGGTGCCATCCTTGCCATTGCAGGTGCTGACTTTAGCGTCGTAGCGGGTGACACGCGCCAGAGCGAGGGATACAGTATCCAGACACGGTATGCGCCCAAGGTGTTCCGGTTGTACGTATCTATCTCTCTTGCATATCGATGCTCGCGGTCGGCTGATTCGCATGCACTTCGTTGTCGTCGCATGGTTCAGGACGGATCGCGCAGTATTGGCTGTGAATGGGTTCGCAGCGGACGGGAATATGTTCGTTAAGAAAGTGAAACAACGCCTCGAGGTGTGTCTTTCGCGGTGATCCTGTGATTTCTGTTCCTACTGGCTTACGCACCGTTGGCATGGCCAGTGGTACCGACATGCTCATGCCAAGGATATGCCTCTTCGGTCGATTGCGCGGTTGATCCAAACGATGTTGTACTCTCGCAGGTTTTTCCCGTACTACGTGTATAATATCCTGGGAGGTATCGAGGAGGACGGTATGTCGTTTTTTCAGTCTGGTTCTGTTTGTATGCTTAGAGAATGTTTAATCATCGCGTAGGCTCGGGCGCAGTGTACTCCTTCGATCCCGTAGGTTCTTACGAGCGTGAGACTTGCCGTGCAGCAGGACCCGCCCAGTCCCTCCTGCAACCGTTTCTGGATAACCAGGTATGTCCGATTGTTGTCCTGCGTTCCGTGACGGTTCACGTGTCTTTGTTATTTAGATCTACTTCAAGAACCAACAGCCTGCACCAGGAACGGCTCATCCGACACATTTGCCACTACAGGTAGTACTCTCCGTCGTCATTGATTCGTTCACGAGTGCAACGGAGAGGCACATCGAAGTACGTGCATTGTCCCATGGGGTGTAAGTAGACTAACCGTGCGCTAGGTCGGAGATGGACTGGAGATCTATATTATTCTTGCAAAGGGACGTGGCTTGCAGGGTCTCGAGGGTGTGAAGGGTGTCCAAGAGTTGTCGATATCGGAGGACAGCGAGCGGATATTCGTCATTCGCAGGGAGCTGAAGAAGGATTAGTCATCCGTGTATTGTACAGGACAGGAATAGAAATGGGTCTTCCCTCGACGAAAAATGACCAAATAGAACCAAACAAAGCTCCACTCCCTTACTACCTTCCGCTTCACAACCGCAGCGTAGTCGCAGCGAGTTCAGTCCTTTCGAGACGAGACCAGCGTAGACGAGAACGACAAGCCAATACGATACGAACAAGCACATCACTCGTTCCTTGAGTCGCATTCATCGCACGATGGTGCCGTTACTTCTTTCCTTCCCCCTTCTCGCCCTTTTGCCCCTGCCTGTGCTCGCTCAGGATATCCAATACACCCTGCAGCACAATGTGACCAATATCTATGGGACGTGGTCATCTGGTAGCAAGAACGTCGTCACGGGTGCTGTCAGTTCGTTTCATGTTGTCTGTGTGGGTAGTCCCTCATGGTGTGACCTATCGACAGGGATTCGCACAACCGGCCAACATGTCGTTCATCTACCCCAAAACGACGGGAATGTCGTATTCATTGTGAGCATGGTTCACCATCCGTTTCGGTCGATATGTTGCTGAGGTGTCCAGCACGAGCGACGGTTACTACGAAATTGCTCGCTACCGGATGAATGGAAACGGTCTGGGCCATTTTCCCGTTCTTAGATACCTCTCAAGAGTACTGAAACGTGCGACTTTTTACAGGCACCTCGCCAAACTGCATCACCGGCGTAATGAACTGGTGTCATGGGACGTACGAGCTCGTCTCTAATGGGTCGATCACGATGACTCCATTCGGGGATGGGTATCAACAGATTCAAGATCCATGCGCGGCGATTTCCAACTTTATGCAAAACTACAATGATACGGAGTTGTATGTCCAATGGACGATTTATCAAGATCCGACATTGGGGTACATGTTGCAGCTTTATCAATTCGATGGATCGCCGCTTCCGCCGATGGCTCTACTATCAACTTCACCGAATATGTTACCGACGCAGCCGTTGAGGAACGTGTCCAATGCCAGTGCGGCTACAAAGAAGAAGAGACATTTGGAACAGAGGGATATGATGATCGAGAGATCGAGTTCGGGTGAGCCGCACAGATTGGCTGGTGGCAGTGGAGCATTGCTTGGTGGGTTGGTGGTACTGCTGTGGAGTGTTGGCGTGGGGCTGGTTTTCATGTGATTACACGGATTGTGGTGTGGTGGCAGGTCCATCGCAACTGGAACCCGTGGACCTGCCTATCCTCAACGACGTGTACGCATTTCCTCCCGATTTTTTCTTTTCTTTTTCCTCTTTTCCTTATTTTCTGTAATTGGACGGATTGACGCGGACATATACCTACCTGCGTGTGGAACTGCAGTATACGTTCGCTACATGGTCGCGTTAGTTTCCGTCATCTATTACTTTAATACCGTATCATACAGACGGTCAAGGAGGGAGCGATCCGAGGGATAATAGAAAACTGAAACTCCCTCGAGGATTCGTGAAGTAGTACGGCGTGTTCGATCTCTTGCAGCAACAGTACGTTCCGCTGGCATGGAGCAAGTATACCCGCGGTGGTAAGTTGTGAATATGAATCAGTAGAAATGATTGATGTCGAGCAGGACGACGTCGACATTGTGCGATTGGTTAGTCCGTGATTTGTTTTTTGGAGCAGGAGTATTCCAATACCTGGAGCGAGTCACCGACGGATCGCACCAAAGAGGTCGTCACTGTGAGGGGAGAATGCTTGACTGGATTGGATCTTCCTGGAACATCTTTGACGCACTGTCTGCGAACCAACACGGCAACTGCTACGTGGTGTGTTCCGTGAGGATGGCATCCGGCATATTCGGGGTGCCGGACAGAGCGGGGTACTCGCATCGAGGGTAAGGAAATATCCAATTCCGGGCACGTTCTTGGATTAACAAGCGCGCGCCGAGACCCAGGTTTCCCACGCTCATTTGTGTTCTTCCCCCTGGCCTTTTTCTCTCTCAGCTTCTCCTCATTCCAACCCGAGTCACACCCATTTACAACCCACAGCCAGTCTCGACACAACTGCCATACCTCCACTCCTTGTTATGAGCTTCGCTAGTACTCACTTCCTCGGCACCCATCCAGGATACCACATCACAGAACAGCCTCTCATCACAGGCCACCACGACGACTCTCGACCGACGGAACGATGGTCACCTCTCCCTGATGTATTCAGACACCAGGGTGACCCATACGATATCCCCGTCGACCATTCTCACTCATCGGATCTTGCCTTCCACTCACAGGGTCACCCAGGTCCACCCTCCACCGAATCACTTTCACCGGCGGCTCTCTTTCTCTCTGCATTCAGCCCACCCATCTCTCATGCCCGTCTGCCAGATGACGAAGGCGAGTCCGTCGCAGGTTACGTACTCGGCCCCGCAATTGGTTATGGAAGCTTCTCCACCATCAGGCGCGCTTCTTCCCCTTCCGGTGGCATCGTCGCCATCAAAATCGTAAAACACTCTGAACTACAACGTCAGAATAATCCTGAACTCGCTCGTAAACGCTTAAATCACGAGACCAGAGTATGGTCCTCCCTTAGCCACGAACATATCCTGCCCCTCTTCTCCTTCGAACATACCCCTTATGCTGATTTCTTCGTCACACTGTACTGTCCTGCAGGCTCCTTGTTCGATATACTCAAACGACAGGGAACACCTGGCTTGCCTCACGACGATGTCGGAATGATGTTCCGCCAGGTCGTCAGAGGCGTACGCTACCTACACCAAGTAGCTGGTTACGTCCATTGTGATATTAAACTCGAAAACATCCTCGTAGACGAAATGGGCGTATGCCGCATCGGCGACTTTGGATTAGCAAGGAAGATTGGCGAGCCCGACGAAGACGACGCTTCGGACCCTGCTGCCATGCATCGCCACCGCTCAACCATATCCCACTCCAGGCGGAAAGCCAAGGATACCCTTCCTTCCCATGCAACCATCACTCGTCTCCATGCACGCCGGCACAGGACATCCACCCCTCTTGGCGATGAACAGCAGGTGCCAGTTCATCCAGCCCATGCTTTCCCTGCCGGATCATTGCCTTATGTTGCCCCTGAATTGCTTTCTCCTACCCAAGGGAGACATATCCGCACACATCCCGCTCAAGACATGTGGGCGCTGGGCGTGCTGCTTTATGTTCTCCTCACCGGTCGCCTACCCTTCTCCGATCCCTTCGAGCCAAGGCTGACGATGAAGATTCTACGCGGTAAGTGCTCCCCCTCATTTCTTCTGTAGTCTTTCTTCACGTCCCTGCTTTAGGCACATTTGAGATGCCAGATAATATCGGGCGAGGTGCAGAACGCGTATTGAGAGGGTGTCTCGAACGATCCGTACGTCTTCGCTGGACGATTTCCATGGTAGACGACGCAGCGTGGGGAATCGGATGGGGAGACGATGTGGACGATGACTCGACGTCTGCGGTGCTGTCTTCGTGTCGATGTCGTGACTTGGTCGATGAATACGAGTTTGCGGACTGTCAGTCGTCAAGGTCACGGGAACATTCGCCACTGTCTCATCCATCATGCCATAGTCAGGCGGATGTCGAACGAGGATACGACGACGGGGGACCCGAAGTTCGGCATGGGCACGATCGCGACTGCGCTGCTCGCTGCCCAAGTAGAAGCAGATCTCGCCCTCGAAGATCACTCTCCCGCATATCGACTGCTACCAGCGCCACTACTACCAGTTCCATCTCAACACGAAGCGCAAGTCGAAGTGTCTCCCGTCCAGCTAGACTACAGCTCCTTTCCCCGGATTCAACGCTCCACGAGCTGAGTCAATCAGTGTTCAGTAATGGGTCGGCATCGTCGCCGGTGATCGGGAGGATTCCCGGGCTGGAGCTGGATAGATCGGTGAGAGTGAGCCATCGTGCTGCATTGTTCGAAGAAGAGAGGGGTAGGAGGATGGCATGCAAGAACAGGAGGGGCGCTCCATCTCACGAGTTGCTTGACGCGAGGTCTGTGAGTGTTTGCGAGGAAGGAGACGGTGTGGAGGATATGTTAGGATTGGGGTTGGGGATGGAAGACGTAGCTGTGGGAGGTGTCATGTCCATGCAGAGTTCGCCCGCTATTGAGAAGTTGCGTCTATTAGTCGCCGGTGCAGGAGCACTTGATACGACGTTGACCACTGCGAAGAGCGGGAAGAGGTCTGACAGCGCCCCGCCGAGGAGTCCTACGTCATCTCGCATCGGTGGTGCGATAGACAAGCGAACAGGACGAGCATTGGAAGGTACGCGATCCACACTGCATGTGCCCCCGCACGTACGCGAACAGAGACAAGATGAGTGCACGTCGAGGAGTGAATCCACGTTTTTGCGGGAACCGAGCGTGGC
The DNA here is from genome assembly GCA_024613165.1 of Pisolithus albus. Taxonomy (NCBI): domain Eukaryota; kingdom Fungi; phylum Basidiomycota; class Agaricomycetes; order Boletales; family Pisolithaceae; genus Pisolithus; species Pisolithus albus. The sequence continues at coordinate 210,075 of JANFAB010000079.1, forward strand.
CCCGATTCCTATACCTCGAAGCGGCGGTGGCAGAAGCCGCAGCGTTGGCTATGGATATGGCCGAGGGTGATCCGATTTTCCCTTGGGTGTTCCAACACTTCAAGCTCTGCGGGGCGACCTGACGTCCCTGACACCGATATCGCGCTGGTGGCTGTGCGATCTGTGTCCCGTTCGTTTGTTGTTTGCCTCTTTTCTTGTTGCTCCCCTGTGTTATCGCGTTGCTAATCCAGTTCCATCCGTTCCATGGTGTTTCTCCTGTTTTCGTTAGTCCGGGGTTTGCATATTCTATTCTGGATTTTGGATGTATCATTAGCGGCTTCGCGTCTTTTCGGTGCGTAGCGGGGAATAACCGTGGGGGTCTCCCCTGATTTTTTTTTTTTCAAACGACTACTACACATGCCTTCACATACGCTCACAGCTCAATTTCTTCTGACGATGGTATATCCTTAGCAATGTGCGTGTATGTACATGACTATCACAATGATTTATGCATTTCTGGCTTTCACGTTACACGTGATCCAGCTTTACGACTTAAAACACTAAGGCAGTGGTTATGGTCGAGCAGTGTATCTCGTCGGGTTCGCGTTGTTTGGGTGACTTGACCGTCATAGAGAACTGTCTCCTAACGGTGAAAAGTGACAATCCCGCTACAGAATGTGGCATCAGCTCAACAAGACAGTAGAGTTCGAAGTCATCCCGTCCGGGTTTCCCATAACAGTTCACCAGATGATCGCAGAATTGCAGAGACCTCTGCTTACCATCGCATGTGATCTGTAGTCCGTGACGGGTGTTACGGGGAGTGGTGAGGCCGCTGTGAACGATCATCCTCTCAGGGTCGTGTCCAGCACTGCGCAACGATAGAACCATATTAGGTCCGTTTGCAGGAGAGGGACGCCGGGCGAGTAGTCGTGGAGTGATCGATGACGCGGTTCAACGGCTTAGATGTGGGCGATGTCATCAAGGGAAGAGAAGGGGAAACGGAATATCTCATTACTTTTTGCACCGGAAGAAGCGGCCATCATTAGCTTCTGCGTTCTTTCAATCGTTTGCATCTTTTGCCTGACACCAAGGACTTCTCATTGGGCGAAGATCTTGGACAGCACCGAGCTTCGAGGGGAAAGAATCCGGAACCAACTGTCAAGTTGCGCGATAATAAGTGACGCACCTTGATCTTGGGTGATACGGAGCGTTCATTTACAACGTGAGGAGATGAATGGACGTGGCGGTCCGGATTAGAAAACCAAATCTTACGCACAACAAACTACATTTAAACGCACGACAGATCCGCCATGTATTGGGGTCTTCTCGGATCGGCTTGTAACAGCGATTATTTGTGCTGTATGTTGACCCTCGACGATAATCCATGACAAAATGCTCCACTGAAAAACCCGAACCGTATCGTATGGGGGGGTCGCCTTTCGTCGATGTATCGGCACCAATAAATGTCTCGAGTTATTCTCAAAGAACATCCGCCACTCACCGGGTGGAGATACACCCGATAACGTCGCTCGAAAACGACCTTGCTCTGGAAATCACCAGTATTGGTCATGGGGTGGAGGTGAAAATGTGGCTGTCGGAATGGGTGAAGGTTTTTACGCTCTGTTTCGCCCATCTCGGAAGGCATGTCGATATGTGATGCTGAGCGGACCCTCTTTTTCGTAGGAGAGAGGTACAAGTCCGCCATGGCTGGTAGCATCGTACTACGAGGAACGATTAGGGTGATGCCTTTGCTTCCCTCGTGAAATGTCCGCAGAGAACAGCCAGAACGTCCAACTTTATGGCCTCGCAGGCAGTAACACGCGCCGGATGGCGCCACTATGAACAGCCATGCTGTCGGGACCACGCCCAGTGCCGTGGAGAGGTTCTCACCGTCGAATAACTATCCGAAGCGCAGCTGAAAGGGAGATTGGGCGTAAGTAGGGTGTAGCTGCGTATTGACGGCCCGCCCGGCCCCCTCGCAATTCAAACTCCGGCAGTACGCGTCGCCCTTGACTGAAAGTTGGACGTCGAAGCCGGGAACGACGATGGCGACGTTGACAGACACGCAAACACTTCTCGCCTTCAAGGCTGGTCGCTCCTTCCGCCGCGGCGTCTCCTCCTTTGTCGATGCAGACCCTACTAAAGGTGCCATCGTCCTATCTAACGGAGATGATGGGCTACTCCATTTCATGTGGAAAGAAAGACCGAGTGGGATCATGCGAGAGGACCTGATATTGTTTCCTGGAGACGCGAAGATGGAGAGGGTTACTCAGGAGAGGAGCGGAAGAACGTTTGTGTTGAGGTTTGATAGTTCAGATCAGAAACACTTTGTGCGCGTCCTTTTTTTCTCTGGGGAATACTGAGGGTGCTGATGGAGATATTGTGCAGTTCTGGATGCAGGTGGAGTACATTTCATACTCCTAAGTCTGATATCACTCATATCAACGACAATTAGGACGGAGTTAGCGCACGAGACGACGAGCTCGTTGGAAACTTGAATAGATTCCTCGCGGATCCGACGGCCGTCCCTATCTGGAACGTTGGTGACAGCTCGGCATCGCAGCAAACGTCGTCATCCTCTGACCCGGCGGCAGGCTCCTCGTCTGGGTCTGGAAATATGGGGTCTGGTTCGGCGACGTACGTTGCCTTCTTTTGGTTTCGTAGACAGTACTCATACCCCCCTTCACGCGCTGCATTCCGTCCTACATTGCATTCTCCACATCTGCAACATTACAGATATCGTGCTGCCCAAGCCGCCGCACCGCCTGCCGGACTTGCCACCGCCGAGCAACTGGCACGCCTCCGTGCCCTGGTCACTTCCATGGGTGCCTCCTCCACGAGAGTCGGCGTCCATGCGAACTCGGTCGCGAATGTGGATGCCAACGCCGGTGTGGGTCCCAATGCATTTGAGGGTAGATCTAGTGGGACCGAAGGTATGCATACTCCCTCTCGTCTCGCTCATGCCCAGTTGAACGTGCCGCTGTTGAAAACTACGCGTAGATGATGACGACATTTCCCTCACCGATATCCTAACTCCTCAGGTCATCCTTCCACTGATCACATCCCACCCATCACTTCTACCCTTAATGTTCCAGCATCTTCCACCTGAAGTCGCATCCCTGACGCCACCTTCACCCCCACAGCTGGGAGCCGAGAGTGACGAACAACCCGTTGGTGATGCTACGCCATTTGCCTCTCGCCCTCCGTTGACCTCCGCCTCGTCGTCAAACCCGTCCACGGCCGAGAATATCGCAAGCCTGACGGAGAAACTCCGACGTACGATCCACTCCAATCCTTTCCGCGAGAGCGTTGCTCAACTAGACCGAGTATTGAGGATGGGCATGGGAGCGGGATTGGTGAGGGGTCTAGGGATGAAGGGCGAGGATGGGACAAGTGTGGGCGCTTTTTTGCGGGCTGTGAGCGAGCAGGGCAGGCTCATGGTTCACGCGGAGGAATCAGATAGCATGGATCAGGACTAAGCTTGTTCCAGGCAAAAAGAAGTGGATGGTTTCTTCATGGAATAGTACGCGGTGTGATACGTTCGTCCATACCAATTGACTCATGCGGTGCGTGGATGCGAGAACAGTTGATGTGAGATTTTGTAGGGATATACATACATGACGCGACCTCAATTGCTCGTACGTCATGCATGACGTAGGAGCAATTGAGGTATGGGATACGACGTGATGTCCTATTGACTGTAAGCAGCCACCACAACACAGAGGCGTCAATGACTCCGGTCAGTAAGCCACCGCAGTACGATATCCAGATTATGTCGGCTCTTCATCGAGCACTGGTCGGTATGGTGTCATCGTGTTAGCCGGTTCGAGAAGATAGGGATATGAAGCAGGGAACGCACCGAATAACACTGGTGGGAACGGGTGTTAGTTGTTGGGTTAACAGGGTTACGAGAGGGACCTACAGAGACGGGACGATTTTGGATTTTGTTGAGTTCGCTGTGTTTGGATGATGGGTGCGAAGGGTTGGGTGAGGGTGCTGAAGATAGATGAGGAAATTGGGACACGCACAGTTCACGAATGAGATCCTTGACAGACGCGTGGGTTGAAATGTCGTTTTTGTTACCGAGCTACATGCAGAAAGATGGTGTACGAGTGGTCAGTGAGAGATGAGCGGAGAGACGCACGACGAGAAGCGGGACGCCCGTTAGACCTGGATGGGAGAGGAGTTGATGGAGTTCGAATCTTGCGGTGTCAAATTTATCGTGCTATCGTGAATGGTCAAACGGACGGTTAGGCGCGCTGATAGTACATGGTACATACGTCGGCAGAATCTACAATGAAACTCCTCGTACCCGTCAGCAGTGTTGCCAGAATGCGGTGAGAATGGTGAACGCACGCACACTATAGCGTCCATACCATGGCAGTACCGCTCCCACATGGAACGAAACTTGGGTTGACCCGCCACATCCCATATCTTGAAAGTGACGGCGCCTTTCCGAACCTTGCGATAGTTGAATGCAACGGTTGGAACGACGTCCTCTGACCACTGTGACGGATCTCAGGGAGCGTCGGTAGAGTGAAATGGGGACTTGCCTGTCCTGAATTGATGACATTGACGAAGGACGTCTTCCCCGATGCCTGCGTGTGTGTGTAGGAGTGCTTCCGAGGACAGTCGGAATGGTTGGACGTGCCTGCAATCCGACGACGGCTACCTCAGCTGCCTTGGCGAACAAAATGCTAATTGTCCCGACGTCAGCGTGTATCTTTCTCCCCGCCGTGAAACGAGCCGCTGCCCCACCTGCTCAACCACGCAACCACCGAAGACCACAACCACATTTTATGACCGGGGAAGGGAGCGGACGATGCCGACGGCAAGCATGTCAGCGGAGTTTCAAGTATTGCTTTTCCAAGAAACAGGGGCTTATTTCCATAAATGGAATCTACTTCACGACTGTCTCCGTCGAGTTGTTCGCTTCCTTCCTCGTCGGTAGTCCCACAAGCATGTCCCCTCAGAAAGACGTCTACCTTGTCATCGGCGGAAGCGGCTTCGTAGGTCGACATGTCGTCGAACACCTCCTAGCGAGGGGAGACGTTGTAGTCCGTGTTGGACATCGTACAGAGGCATCATGATGTTCCGTTCTATTTGGCAAACATTACAGACGAACAAGACGTCTTGGATGTATTGAAAAAGGTTGATGACCCGTTCTCTCTCTTTCTCTCTACTCTTACTCAAGTTCAACGTGTTGCAGTCGGGTACTACGTGTATCATTCACACAGCCTCGCCCCAACACGGCGCCAAAGATCCCTCCCTTTACTACAAGATCAACGTTGGGGGCACTCGAGCCGTCGTCAACGCGGCCATTACAGCCGGAGTGCGTAAACTTGTCTATACAAGTTCTGCGGTGTCGTATTCGACGGCACCGACGTGGTGCATTTGGACGAGCGAGTGCCCTATCCGGCAAAGCCGTTCGACGCGTATAACTGATTCCAAAGTTCAAGGGGAGAAAATCGTGCTCGAAGCAAATGGAAAGGGTGGGCTGTTGACCGTGGCACTGCGTCCGGCGGGAGTATTCGGGCTAGTATCACCTGACCTTAAACCACCCCTGTGCGCTAACGCACCTAAGCAGACCCGGAGATCGTCAGATGATGGCGAGTTTATACCAAGTACATCAACGTGGTCAGACGCATATCCAAGTCGGTGACAACAACAATCTATTCGATTATACCTATGTCGGGAACGTCGCACAAGCCCACCTACTCGCAGCGGACAAGCTCGTTCCTCCTCCGTTGTACTCTTCTGTCACGTGCAGTGAACCCAAATCAGATCCCGAAAATACTGCAAATGCCAGAGTACAGCTCTTCCAATCCCTACACCGCGCTCTCCCTCCTGTATGTGCGACAACTGGATACCACCGGACGCCACACAGCTCCGCAAGACCCCTTGGTCCCTACGTCACGCCCCCGCTCAATTCTGAATCCATCCTATCCGCATTCAATACTCCGTTCGATCCACACGAACTCAAACACCCAATTGTCCGTTCACGGTTCGACCAGTTCTCCGAGAATGCGTTGGCGGTCGCTGAGGGGGATCCTCTCAGAGTCGACGGACAAGCGTTTTTCATTACAAATGGAGAGCCAGTTTACTTCTGGGATTTCACGAGATATGTTTGGATGGCCCTCGATCCACCCACACCAGAAGGGTCGAAAAACCAGCGAGCAGAGAGAAAAATTATCAAAATCCCTCGCGCATTCGGGATGATACTAGGGCTTTTCTCCGAGTATTGGTCCTATCTCATAGGAAGGGAGCCGACGTTCACGAGATTCAGAGTGTCCTATACCTGTGCGCAGAGGTATCACTGCATCGAGAGAGCAAGGAGGGTGCTAGGATTTGTCCCGGAAGTAGGGCTTGGAAGAGGGTGTTAAGAAGATGGTGGAGGTAAGTGCACACATGTGATTGTGCTTTCTGGTCGTTTACTCATTACTGTTCGCTAGGCCTTCAAGAAAGAGAATGGCTTGCCGTAGGCAGTAGCTCTGGGGACATTTGGTGGGATTCTTTCCCAAGCTATACTTATGCGGTCATTTTCTTTCCCATATGTATGCCACGTTCTGTTACGGGAGATAGAGCTCACTACCTCTGCCTGTATAGTGCCAGCCGTGTACCAACCAGTTGGCGCTGCCACCTAGACCACGATAAGACACGGTCGGGTATTGACATGATGTGGTGCCGTGTACATTGTGTGCCATGCCAACCGTGCACTCGCACGCTTACGATGCCCTTGCCCAAGGTGCCAATCGCTCGGAGTGCAGTGTATCGCACACGATTTGGCACACACCAGTGCGAACTAACATGTACAAGTCTTCAGTGTCGCCACTGCCTCCCTCGTGCGGGCTGTGCCCTATCTGACGTATCCGCCAATATACCCATGGCACGCGAGTCGACAGGCCCTATCATATATTCAGCGCCGTGCTTATCCTCCTGTCACCTCAGGACAGACTCGTCACTTTGAATTGTATTACAGTACGGCATTTGGATGGGCAACGACGTTAGGTCGAAAGAGTTCAATAATGCATCCCAAGCGCTGTGTGCCTGGGCTCGCAGAACTTGAAGCATTGAAGATGCTTTGACAGACAGTCTCATGCACCGCACGTACAAGGAGGCGGTACTTACAACGTACTTCCCGAATCAATATGGTATGGTATCAGTATGCAAATCGTCGCCTGTGGAAGAGTCTGTTGGAGGGCAGAGTGTGCAGGGTACAAGCAAATACCGAATGAACACGCGCATAGGACACCTGTTTTCTTGCTTGTTCACACGAACCATGCCACCATGCCCCTCGTCCCCCCAGATGCCCCCCTTAACGGACGAGTGACATACCGCGTCCGTGTTGTGACAGATCATCATGGTCCGCAACCCGTCCTAGACGATCCCGCACCAAATCTATTATCCCGCTCCCCCCGATAACACCTGGGTTCGCTGCCCGTCGCTCTGATGTCTATCACCCCGGACAGGATGGAAGACCGTATCGGCTGGTGGGAGTAGCAGTTCTGATCAGATAATGGTTGGAAGCTGGAGGAGACCACTGATACCGAGACCAATGCGGGGGACGCTTGCAGTTGTTCGTGCCTGAGAGGCTTAGGAGGGTCCATGGACGTGTGCATAGCACCCGTTCCGCTACTGCCCGTTGTAGTATACACTCTTTGTGAACACGAATACGCATCGGTGCAGGGATGGGACCACTTTTGGTAGGGTGGACAATAAAGATCCAATGACGGGTGAGGAAAAGAGAGTGGGTTAGGCAGGATAGCACACGCACGATATCTAGAAAGGTTTGCCTAGTAGCGGCAGGTAAGGGCGGCCCAAACCCTGGCGCGGTAGCGGTACTCGGAGGTTCGTAAAAGTCCTCTTCATTGATGCCTCTTCCATTTTCAGCTTCGCGGCAGTTCAAACTGGAATGGGGTTGGAAGACAATTGTGGTCGTGGAAGGTGAGACAAGTTTATTATCAAGGAGAAGACAGATTGTGAAGGGTACCTACAGTTGGAATACGGAATTGACGTAGACTGCAACCGCGGTGGAGATATAATAGCAAGTTTAGCAATGGGAAAAGAAAAGAATGTGACGAAGGACTCACGTTTACTTCCGATCATTTGAAACATAACCCAGTACTGGTGGCTTGGTACAGCGCCAAGCTGGAGAAAGGGTATGTTAGATTCATCACGGATTGAAAAGTGCATGATCCTACGGCGCAGAGATACGCGAGCTGGACGAGACTAAGAAAAGAACAGTTAAGACTCGATGGATCATCTCGCAGTAAAGACGAGGGGATGTCGCGTACGTAAAGCTTAGACCTCTATTGACTATTAGAACGTTAACTCTGTCAATGAAATGCTCAGGTCTGGTGGTATGGCGGGTGAGATACTCGGGCTAACTACAAGAAACAGCGGTAACTTACTTTCGCAGATATGGGTATTGTTGCCGACGAAGCCAGTAACACAGCGTCATCAGGATCAAGACGTCAGCCCATACCGCGAAGCTGAGATGTGTCAAAGCAACAGCCTGCTCGAATGATGGGAATGAGTGACGAACGGAGTGAGTCGCAGTAAAACAGTGACCTTCATCGGTGACAGTGCAAAAGCGGAGAGTTCTCTTTGTAGAAACCTGCAGACTGTCAGCGTTGGGAATACAATTCACGTGATAGAACTAACATTTGACCTGCAGAGGCTAAGAGTGGGAATCCGGTCAACGCCAAATTCACAACAAATCATAGAAATATACTCACCCATTCCAAAAACTGCGCAGTGACATGGATGAGTGAGAATTATAAATTATCTACAGGAAACACCCCTACCGAAGGAAACGAACGATAGTGAGACCTATGGATGAATTAGCCCCGTTGGGCTGTGATATGTGGTAACACGCACCACTGATAGGGAGACTAGTCGTGATCCACTCGTGACTGTTGGCAAGTGTCAGGATACGGAATCACTTGTAAATGCAAAGGGGAAGATGACCTTCGAAGACACGGAAAGCGAAAAAGCTGCACCGGGTAAGAATGATACAGCACCGACGGCTAAGCCAGACTACTCACAGTTGGGATGCAAAGACGAGAATGAACTGTAGGAAGTTAACCAATGATGGATGTACCCGTGGACGGAGATGGGATAACAAACCGATAGCGCATACTGGACCTTAAAGAATTGATGGTTCAGCGCTAGCAAACGCATGTATACCTCGAATTACCTACACACATAGAACTGGGGAAAACGTGAGTAGTACCGATGGCTTTCGAAGCGAAATATACACATACACAGGAGCAACCAAAACATCTACGGGAATATCGTACATTTCAATCAGAAAGTGATATAGCCTGCCGAGCTGAGTGAGTAGGTTGCGGCACAATGATGACCGGCATACACTGCAGAAACTGAGGTACCAAGTGTGAGTGAACGGGTCCGAGCAGGAGTGAGTACTATCACAACACGCACCCGAGGCGGATGTGGCCGTATCTACGATACTGGGGTGCGTCAGAAGTAACCTGTCATGGAGGATGGCTCGCGACACCCACGCGAGAAAGACGACCTGTGTGGATACATGGTTTCTCAGTCAGATCGGAGTGAACGAAAGGTATAGGCACGCACGAAATAGCGTATATGATTACTGTCCTGGGGGAAGCGTGAGTAGTACGCATATGTCTCTAAGATGTAGATAGCATCAAGGGGGGTTGTATCGAAAGTCAGTAAAAACCCACGGAAGATGGTCCCTCCATAAAGAAGTGACGAAGTGACGAAGCCCGCAAAGAGAATACCCAAGTTCTCGGCTTCCCTTGAGAATGAGATATCTTGAATGGGGGTCGGAGTTGATGTCGAGGCCATTGTCAGTTATTAGTGGTTATAACAAGGGAAAATGAGGGGACGAGGACATGGGAGCAAAGGGGACAGCTGTCGCCGGGCTTGCGAAGCCTGGTTTATACCTAAGTGCAGGACGTCGATGCGCAGCCCAGTGCTTGCTTAGCAGCTAAGTTCAATACAACTTATTTGAGCTATTCGTTCAGGTCGACTTTGGTTCCCGGCCTTGTCATCCCTGAGCGAGGTTACACACATGCTTGCCAAATCGCGAATAGAAATTACGACACTTCCGCTCCCACTGGCAACTCGATTTGGGAGAGTGTATGTAGTATCGATCGTGGACTTGAAACATGACAGGTAAACATGCAAGAGACTCGATTAATAGGCGGGTCGGTACATACCCGGTATTTTGCTCTAACCAAGGCTTGCCTATGCCAATGGTCAAGTGACAAGACCGGAAGTGAGTTTGGCTGGATTACTACGATCGTCTTAGCGGGTCGCCGGTAGGAGCCAATCAGTTGTGAACTTGTGATTTGGCTTTGACACGAATTCAATTCGCCAAGCTTCCTCACTGGTAAGCCCGAACCCAGGAAGGTGGCTCTTCTGGCAGTGCTGTCGATTACAAACCGCTCGCCCGTCAACTTACACTGCGGATGCGTATCTATGTGCGGAGAGTGGGCCTACATCACCAAGATCGCAGGTACCGGGGTCCTCGAGGCAAAGTTGGTGAAGTAAATGAGATTCGATTCCTCTCCGCTCGTTTTCAGTTCTCCATAGACTATAGTCCATCATGCAATGCGTATTAGCACCATACAAGATGCCCCGTAGCACATCCAGTGGTGGCATCGTTTGGGCGGATCGAATATCCTTTTCGTGTTTCGCAGTACCCAGTCACGCACAGCGAATCAAAACGGTGCGCCAGGGATGTCTCGGCTGGGTATACGGTTGGAAGGCGCCAGGCCTCGAAGGTCTGCACTAGAGATGGGCGCAAAGTTGACATGATATACAAGGAACCATACACGAAACCGGTAACAAAGGTGGTCAAATGGCAGTCGTAGGCAACGATGCCAAAGCACAGCGAAGACTTCAAAATGAGACAGCTAAAGACAAGGATTAGGTAAAAGAAGGATGTGAAGCAATCAGGAAGGGAAAAGTACTGCGTATCATAAATGTTGAGGGCTCTCAGACAGCCCTTGTCCATCCGCTCATAGGGATGTGCGTCGTTTCCTGGAAATTACATCTGCACCGTCGAGGTTGACGACGTACTTACTACCAGCAGGCTGAAAGTGCATCGGGTAATTTAGGTTGTCGTGACCGCACAGGTGGAGTGGCTCGGAGGCCTCTACGTATTGGGAGGAAGCCGAACTTGAGATGACTCCCGGATAGAAATGTTTGGTGCAGTATTTCAACGACTGGTCAGAAGGAATCCAATGGACATCGTCACAGTTAGCGAAGTAATCAGGAGAGTCGGCTAGAAGACTCAAGGTGTGGAGAGAGAGGTACCAGTTGAAGTGCCATGCTAGAATAAATCGCTCGTCCGGTGGCTTCATGATCTTACAAACTGAAGTTTCATGCTTCGGCTCGGCCATACTGCATGGGCAAGTGAACACCGAAAAAAACCCATCAGCGCATACATCCTGTCCTCGGGCCTGGATGACTTCCATTCCTTGGTCCATGACGTCCGCGTTGCAACACTACAAAGCGCTGTAAGTGCATGAGGGCGTCAGCGTGGGTACCAGTCACGGTGGATATTAGCTTATGTTCTAATCCTTTCCCAATCCTCGGTGAAGAAACATATATCTTTTGGTGGCAAAGCTTCAGAAGCGTCCATGGATGACGCAACCACTTACAGCACCGAAATGCGTTGTTCTGCTGCTCCACCGTTCGCTGCTCCCGACGGCGAGTAGGTAGACATAGCACTGCAGTCTAGCTTACTGAAATCGAGTATATATGCTAGATTCGATGCCTGGTTCAAAGCCGTGGTATTGTTGGCACCCAGACAGCAGGCGTCGATCCAGAAATAGTCCAGGCCATCCTGCAGTGCTCGTGCACAAAGTCTCGATTCTCCTGTAGCCAGGCCATTTGCGTACACCTTGACTGCCAATTTCGTGGAAACGACGACCTTCTCCTGATTGCCATACGTGCGGGAGTACGATACGAAGGAGATGAATCTCAGCAGTACTCTAACTGCTGAGTGCGAGCGTCGGGGAGGTACATACGGTCGACCTTCAAGTGGGTCAGAGTACTTGCCTTATCACAGAGTGCTTGACTTTCATCAAGCGTGTTACGAGTCACACAAATCGCTGTATTGGAGGGTAGCATCGTGTCAGAATCGTTGACCGGTGCACAAGGGGCTTTCATGAGCAGTGGGGAGCAAGTCAGCTCGAGTTACCAACATCCCAGTGCTATCCCATGGGCTCGCTCCATGTATGCATGGTAGAAAGTAGACAACGTTACTCGCATTACAGTTGGTGTCTCGACCACACTGGCGAGCGGTTGCACCTTCGACTTCTCGCTCTCAGTCGCCTGAGGATAGGCTCGGCATCAAGGTGTGCGTGGCGGATCTTACGGACGCCATGAAACGGACTCCGCCTCCTCCGTCGTCAACTACGTGTCATGCACGTTCAAATCGTGCCACAAGACCAGACTCACCATCGTCATATACAGGCGACTGCAAGAACAGTATGGTGTATTTGCGGTTGTTGACAATGCATACGTACCCATGCCACGTGAGGCCAACTCGCACCACCGTGGCGTTGACGCTTGACCATCTGCCTCATACATTCCATTGCAGCATGAAGACGTCCATATACCTCCTTTCGCTGACAGCCAGTACTCTCGGAGCGTCGCTGAGGACGTTGTACGAGGACTGGAGATGGCCAGAAGGTTTTACCTGGACTTTTCGACGAGGTTGTGCTCAATGGGCAAGCTTACGACGCTAGTCCGGCTGCCAGGAGCGGCTTTAGTCTGGACTTGACTGAGAAACGACTTGTTCAGATGGAGGATAAGGCTCCAGTATGGATGACTGAGCTCGAGAAGGTATGGTTAATTCCTTCGCAGTACGCGACAAGGCTAGCTGACGTAGTGAATGGTGATCAAAGATCGAAGCGAAAGCCAATGGCATTCGGTTTTTTGACATGTAATTTCGATCGGTTTTTTCTTTCTATCTCTATCTGACAGGTTTAGAACGGATACACCCACGCTCGGATTCCGTGCCGAGGCGAGGAGCTCATGTGAGTTGTGCAGTGAACAATAGACAATTGTGATGATAGCGAACTGGCGTTCTACAGGGACGTACCCCACACCAACCTCTTACACACTAGTCACGAGTGTTATCAAGAGCTTGTCAACTGAACGTCCTCGCACATTGTTAGAGAAGTTTTCCAGTTTTAGAACAAGACGTACGCCCAAAATCTATCCCCCGCTGGTATTGGTTATGTTCCTGACGCTGATTTAGACTACAAGAGTGAGGTTTGTCGTTCGTCAATAACGGAGTAAATCTACTTTTTTCAACGGAATATCGCACGTCGTGCAGGAAGGTCAAGAAAGTCAGAAGTGGTTATTGTCCCAAATCCAGAGGGTGAGTCTATTAACACATCTGCTGTACACACGCCGATGTCATTTGGGATCGAAGATTACAGTTGAAACGGCGAGTCCTGAGTTGCAGGAACTCATCACTATATACGAATTTCCTCATCCTTGGGGACAACACACCATCGTGTGTATTCCTGCGAATGCGTTGCTTCTCTTTGTTGAATGACTTGTTCAGATAGCAAGGATCAACGGGTCAAGTCCTGTAGAGGATGGTATTGTTGTTGTTGGTGCTCATCAGGACAGGTATGAGGGTTATGACCATTTGACTGTGCTTGCCGCTAACATTATTAAGCACGAATATGTGGCCATTTTTACCTGCACCAGGCAAGTCTCTACTCTGTCGGTGGAGCCACGTTCCTGAGGTATCCAAGGTGCCGATGATGACGGTTCGGGTACCGTCACCATTCTCGAGTCTTATCGTGCCCTTTTGGCTGCGGGCTTCACGCCAAAACGCTCTGTTGAATTTCATTGGTATTCTGCAGAGGCACGGGTAGTCCTACTTTGGGTTGTTCATACTGACGTTGTCTTCAGGAGGGTGGCCTTCTCGGATCACAAGCGGTTGCCAAATCATACGAGACTGAGGGGATTCAGGTTTATGCAATGAGTCAGGTGTGCCTTCTACTCGCGGTTATGAGTTGGTTGCTAAGTATATCATAGTTTGACATGACGGCGTGGGTTAAAGCAGGTACACAGGAAGAGATAGGCGTGATCACTGACTACGTTGATCCTCTGTATGTCTTGTTTGGCTATCTTGTGAGATTCGGCTAATCATGGCCTGGTAGGTTGACCACGTTCAATAAGGAACTTATCGACGCGTATCTATCCGTGCCATATGTTGAGACCAAGTGTGGATATGCATGCTCAGACCAGTAAGTGTATTTCGCTGCGGAGCTCGTGCCGTCTGACTCTGGTAGTGCGTCATGGGGGAAAGCTGGTTATCCGGGTATCTTCACTATAGGTACATTCTTTTCATCTACATATGTCCTATCTGATTGTTCGTCAGAGTCCTCCTTCGCACATGCAAATCATGCCAATATCCACACTTCTCATGAGTAAGTCAGAGGACAGTGATGGTGTGTTATTACTGACCCGGTCTTAAGTCGCATTGATATTTCTCCGGAATTCTCATTTGACCACATGTTGGAATTCTCCAAGTTGGCGGTTGCGTTTGTGATCGAGCTTGCTGGATGGGAGACTGCCTAGCTGCCAACTCTTACATAACCCTTTTGCAACACGATGCTGAGTAACCATGCGATAGGGGAATTTGATATATGTTACCTTGCTTGCAAGTTGCGGTTTTTGGTCACCCATCGAGTCGCGCCGCCGTGGCCCGCCAACACTGCTGTTCTCGCTTCCACGACGACAGCTACAAGTATGGCCACACCGTGTTCTTTTTACCATCAACTTTAAACGCGTGCGGTAAGTATCAGACAATGTATCGGACGCGAGAATTCTAGAATACGAGCTCGGAGGGCGCATACCATATGGGCCATTGAGAATGCATGTCTGCTGCGCATCACCGGGAGACTCACCCCCCTCGTGCTTCTGGTCCAGACAAGTGCGCATATTACACAGGCGACCACATGCCTTGGCACGCATATGAAGTCAGCAATCCCTCAAGCTCAAGGCTTACAATAAATGGGCGATTAGACTGGTCAGCGATCGAGTGATCGAAATTCCCTACCTTGGGAGCCTTCCTGTTATCGCAATTTACAGAACCGCGAAGCTGGAGAACGTCTGCGGAAGAGGAGGTGCGGCAGAAGCATCCTGCTTGCAGTAGCTGGGGTAAATTCTGGTATGTAATGTCCACCTGGCTTTCGCTTCACCCTACGACTGACTTCCGTTGAGAGAAAGTCGCTTTGAAAAATTTGAATGGGGAAGGATAACCAGCATGATAGGATGTCCCTGAACATCACATACGTGCAAAGTTGTAAATGAACGTGCCTGTCAGTCGTGTTCGAAGGGGGTAACTAAAACTCGCATAACACAAGTCACAAACCTTATATGTGCAAACACCGCATGCACTCTGACATGAAAGGGGAAGGGTGCCAAGTCGCGGCATGTGGATAAATTCAGTCTTCCTGCGAATGGTGAGCAATTCAGTCTATCATTGGTTTTACCGAACTGCATAGAACATACAGTGCTCAGATATGTTGGAAGACGGGGGGTAGAGGAGTTCTTCTGATTACGTAATGTATGCTTGTTTGGTGCCTGGCGAAGAAATCAGACCCTCAGCGCTTCAAGACTCAGCGCTTCAGCGCCGCGAACGGACGAGTCTTACCTTGCAAACAGGCAGATTCCTCATGAAAGCAGCAGTCAAAACCTTCCTCAGTAATGTACGATCGCAGACCAAATCTTCTCCCTACGCGGATTCTTCCTCCGAATCAGACGATTGTGATGAACGTACTTTGCTTTATCGTCATCGAAAGCAACGCGGAGTCAATATAGGTACGAGTTGTCTGTGTTCCTTCAGCGGTTACTACCTCTATTTCAGGTTCTTGGTTTGTACTCGAGCGATGGATTGCCGAGCAGCCCTTCCGATGTGCTGCAGCTCCTTGTCAGAGTGACTTGGATGTTGCTAAGGGTGCACATGCTAAGGAAATTCTCGAGAATCACTGGGACTCATGGATATCGGCCGAAGATTTTCAGTGGTTGTCTGCTATGGGTATCAATACCGTGCGGATTCCAGTAAGCACTTATGCATCATCGCTCAGTTCGTCTCTTGAGTTTTTCGTAAAAGATTGGCTACTACCATTTATGTGGCGTGGATCCCTCCGTTCTGCGCGGCACCGACTTCGACGGATTGGGACCCATCTTTTCAGGTGCATGGTCTCGCATCGTTAAAGCGATCGAGACAGCAGAGCGATATCACATTGGTGTTCTTTTTGGTTCGCACTACAGCGGGGCTGTTTTCCACTCTCGTTCAACTTTCTGGTAGATCTTCATGCTTCCCCGGGGAAACAAAATCAGGATCCGCATTCTGGAACATCCTCGCCTGTCATATCATTTTTCCACACCCAGTTCAATCTCCAACTCATGATCCGCATTCTTCGTGTCTTAGTATCAAGTCTCCGTTCCTTGCGCTTTGATCATCGTCCTGCACTCTCAAATGTAGTTGGAATCGAGCTTTTGAACGAACCCAAACCTCCTTATTCTGCCGCTCTGCAGGCTTGGTATAAAAACGCCATAGTGGAGATTCGGCGCCTGGATCCCAGTCTTCCTCTGTTCATATCTGACTGTTGGATGCCCGACGCGTATGCTGATTTTGTTAAATCGCTTCCGCCTACCATGGCGCCGATCTGCCTAGACCACCACCTCTATCGTTGCTTTACGTCGGAGGACATTTCGACCGCTGCGGCACAACACTCTGCGTCCCTGTTGAATCCCAATGCTCCGACACCTCAGACATTTGCGCGTGTCTCCAGCAAACTCAAAGATGCTGGTGGAGACTTGATCGTTGGCGAGTGGTCCGGAGCGTTGAACCCGGGCTCTCTTCTAGGTGTAGCTGACGAACGACGTGAACGGGCCCAATTTGTCCAGGCGCAACTGGATCTTTTCGAGAGACATTGTTCTGGATGGTTCTTTTGGACGTACAAGAAACAATTCCCAGGGGATTCGGGCTGGTCTTTTAGGGATGCCGTTGACACAGGTGTATTTCCCTGTCGAGTTGGACTGTTCCCTGTTAAGCCCATCCCTCATGACCAAACAGAGTGGGCTGGAAGAAAGGGGGTTGCACGTGGTCTCGCAGCAGGTTAGTCCCCTTTTCCATGTGCAGTCTGTTCTGCTTACGGTCGAACTTGAAGCACGGCATGTATCCTATTGGGCGCAGTATCCTGCTCACTATGAACATTGGCGGTTCGAGAAGGGATATGATCAGGGTTGGGAAGATGCCTTTTATTTCTTGACATCTAGCGTTTTCGAGCACGGCGCTGTGAGTGAGCTCG
The DNA here is from genome assembly GCA_024613165.1 of Pisolithus albus. Lineage (NCBI taxonomy): Eukaryota > Fungi > Basidiomycota > Agaricomycetes > Boletales > Pisolithaceae > Pisolithus > Pisolithus albus. The sequence goes on from JANFAB010000079.1 coordinate 227,396, forward strand.
GACTTGAAGGCATTTGGAGAAAGAAAAGGGTGTATGAGCATGCGCTGCGAGATGGCCGCAGCAACCATTTATGGGAGTATGGTGAGTCCACGGATTCTGACTCACATGATATCTATCCGTTTCCAGTGTTCTAGATGCCGTTTTTCCATACCCCGTTTTTGCTTTACCGAAAGCTCATTCAGTGAGTTGCAGGACATGGCTACCAACAAGGGGTCGAGGAAGCTGCCATTGATTTCCAGAGAGCGTATTGTTGATCTACCCTGGCCATGTAGATATACTCACGTCGGACCTCGTATGGCTTACATATGCCGCCGCCCCCTCATTTGAACTTCAGCAACCCCGAAAATATGGTTCATCCAGTTATTGCAGCGACGCTGGCTTCTGCTGACTATGCAGAGATACGATTGGAAGAGGTGCCACTGATAACTTGCCTCTTGACAGTGTCACATTCCAGAGCCCGATCTTACCGAGACTTTTTGTGATTTTTTAACAGGAAGACCCGTCTCATCGAATATCTTGGCAAACCCTCCGAAGACGTGTTTGAGGTCGGCGCCTTACTGGCCTCTCATTCGGCCGTAATAGAATACTCGAACTTCTAGTTTATGCACATGGGCACCATCTGGTTAACATGAGGGATCTGGACATGTAGAGAACGTGTCTGACAATGATAGGTGGGGTATGGTTCATACTCGCATCGACGTGCCACGGCGACATTGCATCACGACTAACCTGTACCCGGTCGCCGCCTCTAGAGATTAAAACCCATATCAATAGCTCGCCTCGGCGAAAAGGTTAGACAAGGCACGTGGTCAGAAATGGAAGTGAGGCCGCAATTTCTCAAGGCAGGTAGGCACTTTATTGAGAGTATATTGCTCCATCTGAAACAGAACGTCTCCTGGACCTGTATGGCGACGCCGAAGTCGTGAGCTAAGGATATTCTGGATGCCATGAGGGTGCCACCGTAAAGGCCCATCGACGAGCATTAAGGGCTTACCGCGGGGCGATACCACCGTAAAGGGCAGACGGAAAGCAGCACGAGATGGGTTGAATGGATTGAGCAGCCCGAGACGCTATCTCATTCAGCTGATCCTTCCATGATACAACTGCGGAAAGGTATCGACTTTTCCTTGATTCGTGAGTAAACTTATTCGTAGTTTGGAAGATGTAGTCTGACCAAACGTCTGCAAAGTGGTAACGTTCCAGGTCCAACCTGATTGTGCAACATACTGCAAGTACAGGTGTTTGTTGTAATACTGATGTAGCAAGGAAGAAAGCACATCTACTCAACATGTCAGTAGATGCACACTCCCGCAGGTATTGAGGTCAATGGAGCTGCCACTCACTGCACCAGGTGGGACTTCTCATGTGACCAGGTGGACGTCCTAGCCACAGAAACATGAAAGTTTCGTACGATGTTCGCCTTCGGCTGTGGAATAGTTGGCGCAGGTCGTCAGTCCTGTGTAAGAAGTCATTGTGAAAGCCTGCCATTTGAGTGTGCAGAAACGCCTGAGCTCGCCTGAGCGGTCAAGTAGCATTACAAGATGCTAAAGCATCCCAAGTCTGCCCGAGCGTATTTCGAACTGGCAAGATATCTGCCTCGACACCCACTCACCGTGTTTATGCACATATGATGTTGTGGATGGAGAGGGTGAGGTATTCGCTGACCATGCATGCTGTGTGCAGCAAAACGAGAGGCGGGCTCGAAGTTATGGCAACGCCTTCCTACTCCTCGGAATCTACTTGATCAAGGCGTACCGACACGATTTTGTTGGAGACCAGCGAACGAGCGACGATAGCAGCGCCATCTGTGTTCATGACATCGTCCTTCGTGGGCCAGTGACAACCCATACAAAAGTAGGGAGGTTGAGAGGCACGTAACTATCCGGAGCTTCAAGCGAGCCGGCACGGCTGTCCACCTTCCCGGGTGCCCTTGACGTGTCGAATGAACGGAAGTTTAGAAGATCGTCTACGAGTCAGCATTGGGAGTCAATACTATTATCCTATTCCAGTAACAAGTTGTGGCAGTGGTCGAAAGGAGAGTTGCTTCAGGTACTAGGCATTATGCGATAGGCTCGTTCCTGGACCTTATCGAATCGAAAGTGGATATATTCATCCGGGTAACCGGAAGGGCAATCGCTATTTGCAGTGTGTCTTCATGCATTCTGTCAGAGCTGAATCGGTTCGGGAAAGCGATTTCACTCTAATGCGGTGCAGCACCATGTCTGATTTATACCAGCTTTCTTTGAGCCATGTGTACGTTGTAATCGCTCCAATCTCTCTCTCTCTGCTCACCTCGTGATTTGTGGCCTCCCAGACAATCATGAATCATTCCACCATTCGTAACCGTGAGGGATCCCTGGCAGCTGCACTATGTCGAAATCTGACGACCGTAGTACCTGACGATCATACCCACTGCTGGCCTTCTCCGGAAGAGTCACTACCTGGAAGCAGGAGACGTAAGCCAGTGTTGGTGTCGATCTATCACCATGAACCCTCTAACACTCCGTTAGCTCGTGGATATCCTTTCGGCTGGTCAATTGGGCCAGAAGCTGCTATTATCGGAGGTACTGTCTCGTCCGTGCTGGGCAATCTGTCTGAGCAGAACAAGGTATGCAACGCATCTAACCATCAGCTGTATATGGTCGCTGAAGCCGTTCAGAGGGATGTGGCTAACAGCCTTGAATATGCCACGCACATTGCCCACCAGAAGACAAGCGAGGATGAAGGTTTTGAGAGATTCTGGGAGGAATACATGAACTGCCTCTTCAGCATTGGATGGGAGAGGACCAGAAACGAGTGAGATAGCTCGTCACAGCGGCCGTAGTGCCAAACTCATCCACTTACCTGCAGGTGGTCAAATCTCTCCTTGGAAGATACGACCTCCGACGTGGAGACCTTCTGTGACTACGTGATCGACAATATTAGGAATGACCCACTCTACACGCAAGATGAAAAGGATCTTATCATTCGGGCACTCGAAGTCCTTAGGAGCCAAACAGATAAACATGAGTTCTTCCGCAGATTCACGGTCCGTAAGAGCTTTGGGGTATTGGGGGTTAGCACCGCGTTGTATGTCCTCTAAGAAAGACGTGGACATTTTGATCATGGTTGTTTTGTTTGACAGGGTCGAAGATGACGTGCTGAAACTGCGCTTTTCCGCGTTCATGTTCAGCTGCGACGCTGAAGTGGAAGATTATCTTACCACCAGCATTGCGCATATCAGATTCGATGCCAAGAAAGGTACGTCCTACATACTGTTGCATAGGAGGATGTGATTTATATGGTGTTTTGCCTAGGAGTCATAGCGGCTCGCGCAGACCAGGGGATTATTGATTGGTATAGGGCACAGATCGAAGAGGAGCTGGAACGAGCATCTGGTGATTATATTCACAGGATTGATATCTAGGAGGTGAGAAGGGATCGCTGTATGGATTGACTCGGCTATGCCATTGAGTAGCTACATCAGGAAAAAAAAACTATACTAGTCATCAGCAAATTTGAGTGCAGCTTTTTTCCGTTTTTGGGACTTTTCTGCTTTACTAAGCACAGAAAGCACGGAAAGTGTGAAAAGTGGGAGTAAAAACATTTCCGTCTTTTTTTGGCACTCGACTCGAAGTATGACAAGTAAATCAAGGGCAACAAGGGCCAAAAGCAATTACTGTTAGGCAGCAACGAGCGAGTAGCCTTTAAGAGGTAGTCGCGAGTGACGATGCCAAAGAGAAAACCCTCAGAGACGAGAGTTAGGGGCGACCTCTCTTGCGATGATACTTTGAGCAAGACTTGGCTAACCCTCACTCGAGACGATAATCAAGAGTGGCTCAGACGCAGAGGAATGAGATGAAGGAGGCTAGTTGCAAGGTAGCTAAAAGCTGAGGACCACAGACGGTCCACAGCCGGTCTAAATACCTCTACTGTACTCTAAGGCTGGCAAACGAAAGACATACCGAAGTAAGTAAATGACTCGACGACGAGTCATTGCCAAGACGCGCAGCACAGTCTGTACAGTAGCAACGATCACTGACCTATAGCAGGGACCCCGATGGCGAACCGAGACACAGATGTCTCACCTGCGACACAAGCGCAGCAACACGAGCCATCGGCCGATATCCCTGTATAGTCAGGACCGCAGTAAGGTAGAAGGAAACGAGAGAGAGACATAACGAGAAGACACTGCTCATAACACAGCAGTGGATCAACAGAAACAGGCTGGCGACGAGAAGTTGAAGGGCATCGTCGGCCATACAGGGGTAAGTATGACGAGACGCGAGACGCGACTACTTACACGTGACTAGGCACGTGACCGCCGCGGGTACTATGGTACACAGCGAAAGGAATACTAAAAAGGAGAACAAAAGCAAGTAAGAACCATAGGTAAAACATGAAAGACGACACCGGTGAAGCATAGACAGGGGTAACTGCCCAAGAAGGCAGGAAACGGGAACGACGGCGTAACATCACCCCCCCCTCAGGCTCGTCGAACACCTGATCGACGGCGACGTTGAGACGGGCCAGGAGTCGGGGTTAGGTTACAGACGGAGCGAAGCGCACCGGTGTGCGCGGCAGGCGATCCGACGTCCGCAGGCGGGAGGGGAATGAGAGCCGGTGCGGCCGGAGTCCATCGCGATCCCTTGCCATTCTTGCACGACCAATGCCCGAGGTGGGCGCAGTCGAAGCAGGCGTACTGGAAAAGGGGATGGGTGGCAGGGACTTCGCGACGTCCAGCGAGGAAGAGTCGAAGTTCATAATCGTCGACGACGGGGTGGAAAGTGGCAGCGGGGAGCGGGGAGTAAGCGTAGACGGCGTTGTTGAGATGATAGTCCGCTTTGCTCCACGTAGCTGACTCGAGGAATTCGTGCCAATGAAAAGCAGAAGCAGCGTGATGCGTAGATTCTGATAAGAACTTAGCTGCTTTACTGAAGATATCGTCGCGTTCCTTGGTGTACCCGTTGTCGGCGAAATAGTCCCACAACGTGGTGTTAGGGTTCCACGGATCCTTGTCAGGGTCTTCGGCCTAATAATGATTGTCCGGGCACCAGGGGCCCTGGTGCCGGTAGCGGGGGGGGGGGGGGGGCGGGGTTAGGGAGGTGGGGTTAGGGGCCCCGGTGCTGGCAGCGGAGTTAGGGGGGCGGGGTTAGGGAGGTGGGGTTAGGGGCCCCGGTGCTGGCAGCGGAGTTAGGGGGGCGGGGTTAGGGAGGTGGGGTTAGGGGCCCCGGTGCTGGCAGCGGAGTTAGGGGGGCGGGGTTAGGGAGGTGGGGTTAGGGGCCCCGGTGCTGGCAGCGGAGTTAGGGGGGCGGAGTTAGGGGGGCGGGGTTAGGGAGGTGGGGTTAGGGGTGACCCTTGGCTGGCCTTAGGGTTAGGGGTGGTGGCCCAGCTGGCTTAGGGGTTCGTTATCAGGGTTAGGATTCGGTTGGGGTGGTTAGGGGTTAGCAGGTTAGGTGTTAGGATCAGTGTGGGCTGAGGATTTAGTCAGCAGGGAGGGCTAGGGTTGGTTGGGGTTAGGCTCGGGCCACCAGCAGAGTTGCCACTCCTGGTCACCCGGGCTTGGCTAGGTGTTGCTTAGGGCGCACGTGGTGATTAGGTTAGGGTGGGTCCCCAGTATTGTGACATGCAACTGGGGGCTGCGATGCTTCCATTCTCATGTCTACCGCATGGAAGAAGGAGAGTTGGCGTTTTTAATGCTCAAAATTTATACCCGCTTTCCATCGACTGCGTTGCAACAACTTGGACTCTCAACCCTGAGGTGGTGAGTCCGGAATTTTCACTGTGAAACAGACTTAGTGCGAGAAATTTGCAGGTGGCGGTGCCGTGGGAATTTCCCGATAAGGCGAAGCCCCTGGCGTGCGAGGGGGGGCGACTCATTCGAGGGGGGTCTGGGGGCCAGTGCATGGGCGGCAAGGCTCGGGATGGGCCCGAAGGGCTCCGTTGACATTTTCATGGCATGTATCTACCGTCCTAACTAGGGAAAAGTGGTCTAAAGTACCGAAAATGCGGTCGGAAAGGTCTGTAAAGTGCGAAATCAATTGTAAAGTGGTGTAAAGTGACTTTACACCGGGAAATTTGCAGGCGGGATTGCAAATTTTCCCAGGCCAGAAGCTCGGCTAAGCACAAAAATTTGCTGCCGCGCGCTCGCGCGCGCCGACCCCGAGGGTGTGGCCAACGGCGGGGGTCACGTGACCGCCGCCATCGCCCAAAATGGCCACCTCATCATTGGACTCGCAAATTCGGGCCCACTTCCACACAAAATAACTATTTTTTCGGGTCCATTCCGTAGATACCGTACTGAATTTGCCTACAGTAGCACTAATACAGGTACTAAAGGGCGGTGAACGAGTGTGTGCAGCCCCAACCCCCCTGCTTAGTCAGCGGAGCAAATGCATTTGCAGTGGCTGTGCTGCACAGCCACTGCAAATTTCCCGGAATAAACTGACTTTTAAATGTGATGCTTAGTTCTGGGCTGCTACCAGCCCGCACGAACCAAGACGAACCAAACACGAACCAAGACGAACCAAACACGAACCAAGACGAACCGAAACACGAACACCCAAGACAAACAAAACGAAGGTAACCAATGAAAAGAGGGGTTAGTCACGTGGGTGGACGCCGTCGCGAGGGACTGGAGCCTATAATATCTGATAGTACTATGCCCTACCACACGTCCGTGATCCACCTAGATTTCGGCATTTTTATTCTACAGCACTCATTTCTCAACTCCTTCCCTCTTCAAACTTCGTATACCATGGTTTACACACATAATCTATCTGTTTCAACTTGAAAGAACGAAATTGATAGAGAGGTTGTGGAGATTGATGTTGTTTGCTGGTTTGGGATGTCTGTCACTGAAATCACGCTTATCGTCGCATGCCGAAAATGTGCCGAAGCGGAGCTTGAACCCCAAATGTGCACGGTAGCTGACTGTTCCCCTATCTTGGTTGCCTCACGCCGCGGTCGCTGGCGGTGGCTGGTCGAGTGGGGAAGCCAGATCCATCCAGACACCTGGAGTACGAGACCTGCATGCGTCTCGCTACTGACGACCTAGCTGAGGGCACTTACAAGACTGCCCACTGCTGCCACCAGTTATGTCGTGTTTCTTCCAAGACGAAGCAGAACCTCAGTCCTGCTCGGGAAGCTGCTGTGAATGAGCACTGGCTCGTCTTCAACTCTAGTGTGGTGATCCCCCTCCACCTTTGAGATAATGACCTGTAAGTAGCCAAAGAAAACGGATCCATCTACATATCATGGTACTGTACATCATCATACTATCGCTTGCCACCAGATGCAAAACAGACAGCACATGCAAAACGTCTTGAGCAGTCAGCAATACTACAGATTTTCAAAATCTAATACTTCAGTCATCTAAAGTAGGGTGTATTTATGCAGACTAGATACTTAGTTTTACAGCTGTTTGGGTAAATGATGGCAGTCACGTCATGATTTTACCAATTACAGAATAACGAGACTTAGTAGAATTTTCCATTGATTGATTGTCTGTGACTGTGAACTTACCTACCTAGCTCTTGATCTTAACTTCGACTCCAGCAGTTATCAGACTCGAGGACCGATAGTGAAAATTCGAAAGCACATATGTATACTGGCATACATTCGGATTGCTTGCACCAACGAGACACTCACAACATATTGTCACCTCCTGAGCTTTCCTCATTATGCCATAGTGGGAATTTCCGTGTTCCATGTGTCTACGTACTTGACATATCAAATCTTGGATGGCCGAGTGAGTGTGAAGAGTCTCCTGCACTACAGCATCGAGGTAGGGGAAACCGGTGGTGAGCTGGTCATATGAGGGTTCTTCCCCAAAAGACAAAAGCTCTTCGCGAAGTTTAGTTTGAATGTTCGGGTGTCATGCAAGTTCAATTAACCATAAGGCCCATGTCATCAGGACTAAAGAGATGCGAACATATGTCTGAGTCTGGGCATGTCTAACTGAGTACCCAAATTCTACTAAGTCTCGACATTCTGTAATTGGTAAAATCATGGCGCGACTGCCATCATTTACCCAAACAGCTGTAAGAAACAGGTGTTGTGGAAGCCACAACTTAAACGTTGAACATTGCCGGACATCAGAGTAGAATTTTGGGTACTTGTAGCCAAGATCCAGTCCGATCTGTTGCAGTAAATTATACAGTTTTTTCTGGGAAGGTGCGCTAAGTCCACCTGAACATGCCCAGGTATTCATTTTCGCAAATCAGACCATGAGAGATCTTGCACTATTCAAGAAACACTCTTCAAGCGTGACAAAAGGCCGGACAGGGGCATCACGCTGGGGCCGTCATTCACACTCCGATTCGGCGGCACTCGCCACACAAGGCCAAGTCCACCCGGCAAACACCAGTCGGACTATGCGGACTCTGAATATGGCCGGCATGCCGTGTGTGACAATCCGTGACAAAATCTTGCATGTGGTGTAAATTTTGACCCCTTCAGTTTGCATTGCTTCGGCTGCACTCGATTCATCACCATTGGCTATAAGATTTTGGAGGAATGTAGCTGAGACCTTATTCCACCTATATATGAAATATGAAATATAGTTGTTGGGTTGTTGTGGAGTTATTCGGGATCTCGCAAAAGTTTTGCATCTGGTGTTGAATGATCATCCTTACTAGTGTATGGGGGATCAACCCCCCGAAGGGGGGTGATCTTTAGTCTATGTGCGATGGAGGTAGTTGGGCTGACCATCTACTTACTATGCCCGTCAGGCACCCCTCTCCTAGGATCAGGGTCGTGTACAGTACACGTAGAGGTAGACTAAGGAGCGGCCTAGGGCCTGCGGTTTCGAGCCTGCGAAAGCTCTAGTCAGGGGGCTTAACCGCTACCCCAACCGCTGCCCTTCCAACGCCGTTTAGGCTAGCTACCAGCTAGGCTTTATACAGAGGGAGTTGGCTGTGCAGACAGCGTCCCACGGTCATGAAGGCCTCATTTCTTTATAATGCATCGATAGTTTCCGCCCGTCGTCTTACGCACAGACATGTCATCTTTGATGGTGTACGGTTTCTTCGTCGTTGGGGATGGCCGTCTCGTGCCCTGTCTGAAACCACTCTCGCCTCCTGACCATTCTTACGGGGTTTAAAGGTCAGTGATTTCCACAGGTGGAGGGGTCGGAATCCCGTGTGAGCGGTTGTGGATTGTTCTTTGCACCACGCTATTGTCCTTGTTGGTACGTTTGTCTTTGTGGTGGCCAGAGCTTACCTCGCCTCGTGCTTGCACGGGGGGGGGCATTGTTGGAGGCTTTGCAGTTCATCCCATTTCATTGCTCGAATGCATGTCCATAACAGAGTTTGGCCTTTGTTAGTCTCCACGCCTACTCCCCACTGACCTGTCTGCCTCTAGACGTCTTCCAACAACGTCTAAAATTTCTTTATCCTATGAACGGCAACTTTTCCGACTGACACTTAGTAGTGTATGCACGTGACATTGCAAGACACTTAGGCCTATTAGACATTATTCGTACACTGTACCTCGAATCAGCTTAATCATTCGAGCCGCCGCGGCGAAGCGCGGCAAGCCTTGTCATCAATCAAATCAATCATCAATCAATCCCAGTGAAAACTGGACCTTACCTGGTGCGACCCTAGCTGACAAGATTACCTTGCTTGCAAGGTTTCTCCAACCCCAATATTCGTGGGAACGTAGTACCAGGGATTGCCACGTAGTACCGGCAAATGCCATACGTGTGGCTGTACAGTGCCGACGTTCCTCATTGCCCTTGGTTCCGTGGTCTGGTGGGAAGAGTTGCTCCTGCACAGGCCGTCGGAAACTACGAACAAGCCTTTTCTGCAAGCCGCAAATTCATGCCACTGCACATGCCTTGCTAGGTGCTTGCTTCTTAATAATTCCCGGGTCTAATTTACTATACACCATGCACCTCTGCACAGCTTTTAAGCTACTCCGTCCCTAACAGCACTCCACCAACTCTGCGTTTTCTTGTTCTCTTCTTCCAGTCGATCGTCTTCTAATAGTAACTCGTTGCAATGCGATTTTTGGAATACCTTGTCGTCAAAATCTCGCAGTAAACGAATGCAATGTCTACCTGCACTTCTCGACAGTGCGACATATACGTTGAAGAGATTAAGTCCACCTGATGGAGGGGTGGCTATATCCACTACGACGCATGGTAACGTTTGGCCTTGCGATCTGTAATCGGTGAAGGCGTATGCGGGCGTCATGGGAAATTGACGACGTCGGACTGTCCGTACGACGCTTTTGCCGTTGCTGTGCATTTTGATGCGAAATGTTCGTGTAGCAGGCTCTACTGGTATGACGTTGTCATCCAGATCCGTTAGTTTCGAAGTTCGCGTTCGATCCATTTTAACAAGAATGAATAGCGGCAACTGTTCAAGCGACACTATAGCAGTGTCCTCCTGGGTTGGTGCTGTGTCTGGATGACATATAATGCCAACCACTGTGCCTCGTGCACCGTTAGTTATATCCAGGTCTGTTTCCACATTTTCTGTCACCATTACTTTCATACCTATTGGATTGTAAGGGCGGATGTGCACTCGCGAAAAATTTAGCATGATCAAATATGCATACCAACAAAGACATCCATGTCGTAGGGAAGTTGTTGCAGGTAGCGACGGTCTGCATCTCCCGAGTTGGACATCCGCTGTGCGACAGCGTACCGTTCAGCGGTCGATAATGAACGTCCTTTGATGGTGTCTTCAGCACTCCAATGTACAAGCTGACCGTCACACGTGCATGCGTGCTTGCGTAATGCGAAGTCGTTCCACACCCGTCTAACACCGTGACGTGGCGTGACCAGAGATACGTCCGTCCATGGAGTTGAATGGAAATCTGGACAATTGCAGCGCAGGTTGGTGAGAACAAGAGACCGTAGTAAGTCGACGTCTTGTTCTCGTACTTGTCCCATTCGTAGATGTCGCAGAAAGTCCAACCACACCGCATCCTCTACACGCACTTGTTCCTTGAGCACAACAACTGTGTCAAATTCTTTGTAGATCGCTCGTCCTATTTGACTGTCCGTTCCATCTCGAACAGGGTTGGTGGGGAAATATAGAGCCTCGGAAGGGCTGACCGCCACTGGAGGAAACTGGTGAAAGTCTCCACACATGATGACATTGATACCACCGAACGAGTGTGAACTGGGGCATTCACCCTCCGTGACTTTTCCGACACCGATATTGCGGGATAGTTTTGCAAGAAACGTTTTGCTCAGCATCGACATCTCGTCAATAATGAGGTACTGACGATGCCTCCAGAACGTTTGCAGTTTTTCTTTGGTTTCTTGCTTTAGTGCTGTTTTATCGCCGCGGGAAATCATACCCAGTGAAAACTGTGTCGGATGAGGTGGGTTGTAGTCGGACGAGATCGGACGAGATGGGGTACCCTGAGAATCTCCGATGTGAGCAGACAAGACCCGGCCACATCAGATTCTTTACATGAGGAGGCAGGTCGTCAGAGGATGACATCGGATTTTTGTACATGTAATCAGATCTCGTCCGAACTCAACAGATCCTTCGACTGTAGGTAGAATATAGTGACATCCGGCCTCATCTGATCACATAGGATTTCATTTCTGTGATCTGATCTCGCCTTATTCAGACCGATATTAACCGTTCAGAACAGATTGAATTCTGTTCAAATCAGATACAGTCGTATTTACAAGAATTACTATCCTACACGGGATACAGCGGGATACACACGCTCCTGGCACGGGCGGCGGGCAGTAGCAGGCCCGGTAGATGAAATAGCACTGGTACGACCACGAAATGCGGGGCGTCGATTGCAGGAACGGCGTGCCGGTCGAAATACCTCTCGTTCAGGCGAGTAGCAGGCAATACGTAGCAAGAACGCGAGGGAATCCAGGGCATCGAATGCGGGAACAACGTGCGACTCGAATACCTCTCGTTCAGGTGGGTAGCGGGTGAAATAGGACCGGTAGGACCAGGAAATGCAGGGCATGAAGAGCGTGGGGTAGCGAAGGACATAGCAGAGAGGCACAGGAATGCAGAGTGTCGAAGGTGGGAATAACGAGTGGCTCGAACGGGCGATACATGCAGCAGAGGGATGAGGGAATGTCGGGCACTTCTGGAACAGTTATCACTTACAGGCACATTGAAAACTCACCTCGTGGCAATATTTTCGCGTTGCCATCAGTGTGCGACCTGGCTGGTCCCCACTCCATGACTCTCTTCCGTTATCCGTAGCCTGCCCCGTGAGCAGGGGCTCAGAGTATGGTAATCAATAGGCGTACACTAAGCAAGTGGCATTCTCACCTTTATGGTCTCCAACTCGAACCCGCCCTCGACGAACCAAACCCCAGGGCAGGGCGACGCATATAGGGACCCCACATGAGAGTATTGTTTATCCCCTGCTAATAAAAGCACGACATGACCTTCAGATGAACACGAGATGCCCGAGAGAGCAGCTTATCTGGCAAGAAAGGGGCTTGATCAACAAACTCACATCCCGACCTGTTTCCATTGGTATGGAGCTCTTCGGCATGTCAAATACATGGAGTACAGTCCCAAAGTGGTTCTGAGATACAGAGAATGGCAGCTGCGTGCTTGTTGCAAGCGGCGGGTCGAGGAAGGAGGTGGGGGGGAAGCAAAGAGCGGATGGTGGGCGGGCGGGCGATAAGGTTGTCACCCATGTGACCGTGACCGTGAGCCCGTTAGTAAGCACGAGACTTCGCAGATTTTGGACGCACCTTTAGATTATGTAATGTAGCCAGGATGAACTCGTCGACGAAAACGATGTAATGTAGACTCGTGCGATGTGCGATGGAATGCGAAGTGTATACGATGCATTACAATTTACGATGCAACACGCATTGCATAGGGCGTTACAATTTCCAATAGGCGATGTAATGTAATGCGATTCACGAAAGACTTTCCCACGGATCCTATCACGACCGACTGCAACAGACAAAATCTGACGAAATCCGACCTGAACAGCTCACAACCCACCCGATCCGACACAGTTTTTACTGGGAATCATAGCTATAGAGTGCGTCGTTTTCCCCCCTATTAGAGATGCCGCAACACCTGTATACGCTGCTTTCAGTAGGAGGTGTTAGAGCTCCTGCGTGACATTTTCAGATGCGATTTTGAACACTACGTGATTTCTCATACCTTTCGCTGCAAAATATTCTGCAATTGTCTGAATTACTTTGGATTTACCTGTACCACCTTCACCGTGAATGAGCATTCGAAGAGGAGGTGGCTGTCGTCCACACAGTGTTTGATCCAAATGCCACGTCACAATTTCCAAGGCACGAAGTTGGTCTTTTTTTAACTTTGATGGATGCACGGAGGTTAAAGCAACTTCGCTCGTTTCGATGTCGCTTTCTGTATATTGCACATTCGCAGAATATTGAACGTCCTTGAGGTTTTCCATGCATCGGACTTCTGGACCTTTTTCGTGCTCTCCATAAGACGTCGTCGCTTCCGGGTTCTGTCGATGTACATTTTCTTCCATTTCTCCGTGCCAATTGTGAAGATTGGTGACATCCTTTTCCGTAGCCACACGAATGTTTTGGTTGCTTGTTCGCTGCAGCGAAAAATCCTTTGCAGAAAAAATATTGGCGTACTTCGCCGCTTCCACAGCAGATAGTCCATGTAGTTCCTCTTGCGGCGGGATCTGAGAAGACAGCAATTTACTTATCTCCTGTTCGGTAACGACGACACGATTTCCCAGCAATGTGGAATGACTGCCTTCCTCACTGCTTGTTTCGTCCTCATCTGCTTCCGTGCAGGCAATGGTGAGTTCTGCGTCATCGAAACGACTTTCCTGTGCAGAGCTTTCGCAACGATGGAAGTATTGGATGCTGGAAATGATATCGTGAACACGTGCAGGACTTTCTTTGAGGAAAGTTTGAAAAGCAGATTCCCAACTCTGTGATGTTCCTTTTAAATCCTTTTCTATATGCCGCCATGGTTTTAAGAGCAGTAACATGGCAGCACAATAAAATGGGTACTCGTCCACATCGTCGTTGTGGGGAAAATATGGGCCTATGAAATTGGGTAGCGTGTTATGACCTTGTCGCCGCATAACCCTTGTTTTTTGTCCATATTTGGGATGTCCCTCTAGGTAACGCATACGCTCGTGACGTGGACGACCTCGACCGCATTGGCCGACAGTTGTGCGCGAAGTCTCTGCATGCGCTTCCTCCAAATCTGCTTCATAGGTATTGCCAAAAAAATCCAATACATTCACATCTTCCAGTGCACGGCCGCGAAACACGTAGTCCGTAACTTGATTTTTCGGGTGCAGATGTCCATTATTATCGACTTCAAGTGTCACCAAGTCTCCGCCATCTTTCTGTATGGTGTTCATTATCTTCCATCATTGCATATCTCATGGAAAACTTGCCACGTCATTGTCATCTTCCACAACAGCTGCTGAACTTTTCTGTTCACTGCAACATCGCACATTGCTGTGGACATCAATCACATCATACGTTAATGGGGACCATCTCACCTTCCTTCAACTTCAACTGCTGCTTTTCTAAACTCTGCATAAACATCTCGCAGTTGCTTCGTGAAAAGGGACCAGTAGATGTTTGTGTAGCGATGCGAACGATAGCAATCGCCCCAATCCATCAGGTAAGACATGACCATGGGCGCGGATAGTTCTTGCTCCCTGTTGATGGTGTTCACTAGGCGGAAAATCAAGAGACGCTGCCGATTACGAAGGTTGTCCAAATATGAAGAAGTTTGCGAATGGTACGCGAAAGCCTTTGCCATTACTGCCGACATATTGAAATTTTTCCCTTGCTTTTTAGTTTGATAGCTTGTTATGTAGAATGACAGATTAGTTGTCGCCTTGGAATTAGTGAGCAATTTGATGTCGTTGTTACAACGTGCATTGATAGATATCGCAGGACACCATGCATTCAAGAACTCGAAAAGTCGTTTCGTTCTCCACTCTCCGTTCTCCGTGATGACGATGTCATTGGACTTGGGAAATGGAGCTCGTCTTTTACACCTCAATCCTCCTCCTTTCTTTGGAACCAAACATCTGCGAAATTCACAGGTATGGACCTGTTTAGCTCTTGCTACTCTTTTTTCAAAAAGTTCAAGTTGGGTCTCATAATCACTGGCACTGGGATGTGGTGGTCGATTATAAGCCACTTCCACTTCGTTTGCAATCTCTTTGACAGCATCTAAAGACTCCAACCCTGGAAGGTATGCCCGGATGTGTTTTTGAAGATATTGACGTATGCGTTCACGAAAGTCCTCTCCCAGTAAAAGATGCTCCATTTCTTCAAACGTCGGTGCGTTTTTTAACCATATCAGCATGTGCAAGTGAAGAGATCCACGTCCCTGGGATTCCACCACTCCGAAGTAAGCAGCGACATGCCCAAATACCCCGAGGTTACTTTCGACCCTATATGGCATTACTGTGATACCGAACAGCGTCCGAAGAATGGTCGAAATCATGAAGTGGAAAAATTTGGCAGCAGCGTATGGATCATTTGCGATGTTTGTAGCACGTGTGTGTTTGGAAGGTCCTACCGTGGCCACGAATTCATCCAAGTTAATGTCTTCACCAGCAAATACTTGTGCAATGGGATCATGCAGGTCACAAGGATTGATTGTTACCCACAGAGTAGGTGGATTCAGCATAATAGATGTCGACCAATTTTGACTTCGAAGTTGATATCGACTTTGATCAGATCCAATTACACGTCCAGCCGTGGCTCGGATATGACGACGAAGTAGACGAATAGCTGGATCCGATATAGGCTTCTTTGCTTCTTCTTCTTGCTGTGCTTGTTCTAACTTCTGCTCTGTTATTGTCATCAACAAACGAGCATCTCTTTCGAAGTGGTCACGCTGCATTTGTATGCGTGCTGACCCCAGGACTTGGCGCCGCTGCAATATGCCAAAGGAAACAAAACAGAACGTCTCATGTGTACGAAATCGGCGATCGTCATATTGAAGAAGCCACTTGACGTGATCCCCGAAACCGAGAGCAACTTCACGTTTGGTCTCTATTCCACCCTCTCCATATGGGAACAAGACCGGGAATACGCGCTCGAAATAATTGCCTGTGTCTGCATTATCCGGCACTGTAGATCGCCTCGATGTTCGTCCACAACCAAAGTCACTAATAGGTTGCGAGCCATGCTGAACAGCATACACTCCTTCCTTTCCCTCCTTCCATAGATTACTCAAAGCCCACTGCGTTAACTCATTCGCCGTCAAAGCTGTCATCTCTGTGTCCAGCGTTCCCGAAATTTGTAAAGGTACCACATCCACATCTGATTACTGATAAGTTTCCCCCCCCAAAAAAAATCTGTACATTCTGCACCTGCTTCGTTCTCTTGCATATTATCGGACCCTGTTACTGACCAGTTTCAGAAGCAACACAAAACACGTGGTGTTGGTTGACAAACCTTCATTATCATCCACAGGAACGTATCCTTCTCCTTCCGCATCAATCACTCCCACATCTTCACTTTGCCGTATGACTCCTGCAATTTCATTCGGCACATCATCCTGTGGCAAGCATTGGAGACGTTCATTGGAGATTTCTATATTCCCGTAGTATTTTGCGTTATTTTGCTTTAACCACAATAACGCTTTACAAACAGCTTGGCGACGAACACGGAACATGGAATGGATCCAGTCCTTTGGTAGAGTTCCTACTCCGATGAATGATACTGCAATCAAGGAAGCAAGAATGACAGGAGGTCGTGGCATCAATTTGCCTTCAATCATCGACGAAATGCCCTCGATATCCAGTTCATATGATGTAACGTTCCCCCGCATACCACGCTGCAAGGTAGAGACATCTCGGTTTCCTTGAATCCGTTTAGGAAAAAGCTTGAATACGAAGACACGAGGATAAGCCAGCGCTATCAAAAGTTGCTCGGGAAACGTCAACGTCTTCAATTCCCATGGAATATCGCCAATCCACAGACCGTTCGCCAGAGAATGTCGTGGAGGCTCCTCTTTTTGTTGCTTCAATTCTGTCAAACACGAAGCACAGACGGTGACAACCCAGTTCTCCTGATCGTGACGCACCCCATTTGGATGCAGAAGCAACCCATCATACAAACTATGCATCGCATGTCTTTTCTTGGGAACAAGGCGACGTCGATTGGGGAGTTGATTCAAGGCCACATCCTCCACACCATCTGCCCTGCGAAACCTCTCCCGTGCACACACACCACAAGTAGCTGTAGCAAGTGCCGAATTCCCTGTGGCTTCATAAAAACGTGAGTAGCACGACTTCTGTTCTTCCGCAGAGAGGACTTGTGGAAACGGAATGTCTTCCTCTCCTTCCTGAAACTCCAAACCCTCTTCTGCAGTTTCTGATGGAAGCTCCGCAATCGCGCTCATTTTGGACGCTTGCAGACAACCTTCCACAGGAAGACTACGTGAAATTTCACAAAGTCTATCAATTTCCGTGGTAGGCAAGGTCCTGGCAATGCGCGAGACCAATAATTTCTTGGAGTGTTGCTCAGCTCGTGATACGCCCATGAGCCCCCGTATATTGGTTAACAACGTCCTCACAGGCAACTTCAACAGATTGTTCTCAATCTCGCAAAAGGTACCGTCTTCACAGGCAACATCACTTATGGAAGGTAAACATAAACTGATTGGACACAAACGTAGCCCATACCATTCCGCATTGGGAGCATCATGCTCTCCTTCTCGTGCACAGGATTCCTCCAGTACACAACATTCCATAACTCTTTTTCTCTTTGAAGATTCACGAGGACCTCTTCCACACAGACCATGTGAAAGTTCCCGAAGTCGTTCAATTTCCGACAGAGGCAAAGTCCTTGCAATGCGAGAAATCAATAATTTCTTCGAGTGCTGCTGCGCTCGTGAGTCGTGACATGCTAGTGAGTCCGTGTACATTGCTCAACAACGTTTTCAAAGGGATCTTCCGCAGATCGTCCTCAATTTCGGTAATGGCTGCAGCGTCGACACCAACCTCACTCCTCGCAGGTTAACGTTTGCAGATTAGACACCAACCGCAGATGCATACCATATACCACAGTCTTCTGAAACACTATGGCTCCGTTTTCGTGGCACCCTACACTCATAGGGTACTGTGACATCTTTTGCGGCAGTCATTTCAATGAAAGAAGGTGGTAAAAAACCATGCACTCAGTTGCTTCGAATGACGTTGTCATCCCCACCGTAAAATCTGACATGTGAAAAACGGACATTGTGCAGCCATTTGAAAACCCCACGTGCTATCAGTTTTGCACATCATATATTTCACACCGCACATCGTGTAAGAACTTCCCCTGCTCATGAAAAGCGCATCACTACATGCTCCCACCAAATCTCCCCCAAAAAATGGCTGCCGACATCTACGAAGGCAAGAAATCTGCCACTGCGTCTCCTTCCGCGACTCCGTCCACCCCCTGTCTCGAAGCAGTTGTTCTCTTTCGGCAGATGCCTGCTCTGGCGGGCCCCGCAGTGTACGCGTAGTGTCCGCATCGTGCAAAGAATGCCAGGCATTTACAGACATCCGAGCGATGGAAGGCGGACTTGCGATGTTCCTCCCCTCCATGGCAACTAAAAGAGAGGAATCTGGGTTACCCATCTCGGACGGTTGCACGACACCTGAGAACGACGAGACCGGTAGAGTCCCTTCCTTGCCTACTCCTAGAGTTGGCGGAACACTCGAACGTATTACCCCCCCACGCCTGTCCTCGCGAAGCCCGACAAGGCCGCTTATCAGAAGCAAGAATCGGATCGGTAATCGATGCAGTTATGTAAGGCCGATCTTGTATGTCGTTACTTAGAAAAAGTCGCAAGCAACGTACCTCCAAAGCTTGCTGTACTTCCAATCTTCTTCGTGCAGCCTCAAGCCAATCATGGAGAAGCACCTTGGCCGTCCCCGTCAACTGGTTCAGCTCGCGAGCTGCATTATCTACATCCTTTTCGTTCAGGTAATACTCCGCTCTGGCTAACACGCTCAAAACATCGTTCCCAGGGGTAAGCCCGTGTTTTCGGAAAGTGAAAGAGGTAAGAAGGTGCGAAGCAAGGTGCAAGAGGACGCCAGCACAGGCCGTCGGAAACTACGAACAACGTTTCTCATCAAATGCCTTCGCCTTATTGCTAATCTTTCGTGTTTGATTATATGTAAAACAATTTCCCCTTGAATTTCTTGTACATTAGCCAGTACGCCAATCTTAGTATCCGTGTACGACCACACCACCACCTGCTGATTTGAGATCCCCGTAACATGGGCTCCAACTCCATCTTCACGTCGTAGCGCAAGCAAGGTACAAAGGCCGCTGCAGCGGCATTTCCCGAGTATGAAACTGATATGAAAAATGTGATGTGGTTGACAATGTTTATGAAAGTTCCCCTTTTGGAACTGTGCTGTGCTGCGATGCCTAACATTTGACTGTATTGTTGGCACAGCGCACCTGCACAACGCAGCGTGTTCCCCATGTGCACTCCCTACGCACAGCTATGCAATATGCTACGCAATGTTTCTGCCCAGTAAGACACACGACATTGTTTGTAAGCAAGGGTCTGGGGTATATACATGGGAAATTTACCTTCGTTGAATTTCCCCTTTGTTTCCCCCCCTCTTCCACCTCACCCTGTACTCGCAAGGTCTCCAACGCACTCAACAGCAAACGTTTGGACTATTCCCACCCGAAATTTTCGAGAAAAGCGAATGTAAGTACTACAGCAGCTTCATTCTGAGTCTTCAATACTCGCTGATGGTGTCCCAAGGCTGAATCAAAGGTAGCGGGTACTAGCGAAGCAGCAGCGGAAACGGAATCGAAGGGCAGACCCAAGACCAGCTCCTCCAGCAAGACACGAACGAAATTCTGCCCACCCAACACCAAGAATGGACACATATAGTAGTCACAGTTAGTCACAACAAATGAGTAGCCTGCGTGCCAAACTGCCAACACATATAGTGATATGGACAGGCTGTGGCGGGCCCGTCGAATTAATTAATACGTGACTTATAGGCGGGCTGGAGTTCCATGAGTGACAATAACAAATGAGTGGGCCCGAGAATAAGGACGCAATGAATATGTACAACATATATACTGGCCCGCCTATTTGAAAGAGCCAAGGGAATACCATAACAAATGTACGGGCCCGTCCGCGAGAGCAGATAAGGCTGCCCCGCTCATGGGCTGGCCTGGCCATGATGCCAAGGTAATACCGCGCAATTCACGGACGGGCCCGTCCAAGGTATCGGTAGCAGCGCATAACCCATGGATGGGCCAGCCCTTGAGGTGACGGCCATACCGCACATCTCATGGACTGGCCCGTCCAAGGTGGCAGGTAGTAGTACCTAACCCATGGACGGGCCAGGGGTTGGTGCAACGGCCATACTGCACAACTCATGGACTGGCCCATCCAAGGTGCCAGGTAGTAGTACATAACCCATGGACGGGCCAGGCCTTGGTATGGCGGCCATACCGCGCAACTCATGGACTGGCCCGTCCAAGGCGTCAGGTAGTAGTACATAACTCATGGACGGGCCAGGCGTTGGTACAATGGCCATACCGCGCAACTCATGGACTGGCCCGTCCAAGGCGTCAGGTAGTACATCTGCAAATCCCTGACTTGCTGTCCGTCACTGGACAGCTCGCTACAGCGAGCCACAGAGCTGACAGGCTGACAGATAGGTCCCCATTTGTCCAGCCGAGATACAGCGCCGTGACATAACTGTACAGCACCGATCTACCAAATTTAGATACACAGATATGCACTAGCGAGTGACATGCCGAGAAGTTCTTGAGGCTGTCACATTGTCACACAGTTCCGGCCAGATCGACAGGCTAGAGATTACCCCATAGCAACTGGAGCCGCCACAATATCATACAGTACTAGCACGTGTCATTAAACTTGGGATTGACATACAGCAACCGAAGCCGTGGCAGTACTGTACAGTGCCGGCCAGGGATGGGTACGGCAGCGAGGATTGACAGCACTGTACAACAACCGAAGTTGCCACAGCGTCGTACAGTGGGGCCATGGCCCTGACAACACCCCTCGGCTGTGACAGTGTGTTACAGAGGTTGACACTACCACAGCGTCGTACAGCACTGAGCAGGCTGGCATATCCTCACCATTGTTATGCAGTCCGCGACTGGTAATACCCATAATTATAAAAACTTGTGACTCAGGTTCATGTCATAGTTATCAGGATTCGGCATGGAAATGCATTTGAAAACGACGATACACATTATGACTCTCAATCTAGGACGGGGGCAAACTCATTCGTCATACGCTCTGTTGGTTTATGCTTTGTAACGTAGCCCGTCCTAGCATCTTGTGAGGTTACTACTGTTAGTCCATCCGAATAAGTACGTACATTCCCGTTTGTGCCCAGTCAACAAGCATCGCGTTAAGTTTCGGACCGTGGTGAGGATGGTCGAGGACATTTGATATTGCTTCATTTAGCGCGATGTATCCTTCCTCGATATCTTGCGAGTTGACTTGTGCTGATTTGTCTATACCATGTTTTCTGAACAACGATAACAATGCGTGAACCTGTGAAAGCTTCGGATATAAGTCATGGTGGTTTCTGTTCACAGCTTACCATCGCAGTGACGAGCGCCAACGCCTTGTAGGGGACGTATTCTTGGAACTCTGGAAATTGGCGGAGACACTTGGAGGTGTTGGCATAGTAAAAAGCAAGGGTTATATTTTTAAGAGCGCAGTGAGCAAAGTTACTTGCTCTACCCTGTTTTCCAGGTCAGGCTAACGAAGCGACAAGACAGTTGGCTTTACCTGATCGTCAGGCTCCCCACGCAAATACTTCCCTGTACTCAACAGATCGTCGGCCTTCTTCTTGACTGCTGCAATACGTTCCTCCTCCGTCTTGGCAGTGGATGGTGGGTAGAGTTCATAGTCTGCACGTAAACTTTTCATTACCGCCTTCTTGAGGTCGCTACGGAAAGTCTGCGTATCGTTGAAAAGCTTATGCCAGTCAACAGCTGCTGTGCTGCTTGACACGCACACTTACAAGCCTGCACATGTCGAGTTTGTGGGTCGGATAATAACCTATATATCATCAGCGAAACGTTGACGAACACTGGGGGTCTTACCGGCTTCCACCTCCCAGCCCTGCGCCTCAAAGTGAGCAATTACCTCCATAAGAACCTCCCGGCACTGGCCACCAACCGCATCCTCAAGTCGGGGGAATGCATCTTCAACAGCGACATATAGTCACATGCGAGCCTTGGCAAGATTCAGGAGCTTCGCCCACTGAGGTGGATAGAATGCTATAAGGGTGGGCCTAACGGGATTAGGTTAGGTTACCTCGGCACTGTCACCTTTGGGATCGTCGGCCTCTCCATCCTTACCTTCGTCCACCGTGCTGTCCTCTCGCTGCGCAGGTGGATCCAAGCACTGTTTCTTCGATGGCTGGCGACTTTGTATGTTGGGCACACCTGCTAGGTAATTCATGGAGGGAGAACGACGACGAGAATTGGTGATGTGGTGACGCTCGAGTAGATCGTAGCTGATTCCTGCCTGCAGTGGCATTAGCCAATTGGTTGCCACATCTCATCGAGAAAACAAATAAACCAATAAAAACATACTCTTTCTTCCCCCACGCGGTGCAAAAGCCTCTCTGACCTGCTGTGAGAGGGAGGTGACAGGGGGGGCGATTCAGGCGGTGGATGACCCACAGGGGCTCGCGACTGCAAACTCGGAGCATGGGGAGCAACCTGGGAAAATCCACGTTTCTGGGGGACGAGCTGCTGATTGGAAAGGGTGCTTGTCGGTTTCTGCGAGACCGGGACCCGAAGGGGACGGATGGTTGGCTGTTGAAAATCCAGACGGCATGGAAAAATTCGGGGCAGGTGCTTGCATAGGCTGGATCGTCTTCTGTTGGGCGTTAAAAGATCGATGCGGGACAGACTGTTGTACAGAGCCACGTCGGCTCATTTCAGATGGCATCTCCCCATTAATGCAATCTCGACGCCTGTCTGCAGCAAGATCATTACCCAAAGAGTCCCAGTCGGGGGTCTCGTCGTCGTCTAGTATACAGCCTGATTAACGTGCACCTTACTCTGAATGGCAATACGTACCGATTCGATCACCGATGTCCTCATTGTAATGGTCGATATCATCATCGACGTGATCAGAAGGGGTGGTAACCTTCTGCTTACCCTTGACTACACGAACATGTTGGTGGGGTTCTTCAGACTCCGAACGGGACCTTGTGGATTGATGGGGTGATTTGGACATGGAGCGAGAATTGTCTGGAATCTCCTCAGATTGACGCGGTGAGCTCTGGGGTTCTGGTTCCATCTCTGCATCTTCCATTTCACTTAGAACCGACAGCGGACTTCCAGGAACATGTGCAGGCGAATGCTGAAGTCTTTCGACTAGTTGCAAGTCAGTGCCCGAAACGACATGTCGCGCACGTGAACCTTTCCCTTTGTTGGTAGTCACAGCTGAGTTCGTTCGACGGCCTTGGAAAGCATCGAGAGACTGAGGGCCAACAAATGTGGGTCGACAAGGTGGCCCAAGCTGAAAGCCGAAATGGGTGTCTTGCTCTGCCTGAACAGAAACCTGGGATGGTTGTACTACCCGGCCATGCCTCGCACTGGCAGGTACCGCAGTCGATCCCTAAGTACAACAGAGGTTAGCCTACTCGTACTTAAGACAACGAGCCCTTACCTCCGAATCAGCTTGTGACCGATATTTAGGTCCTCCATTCTTCCTCCGGCGACGCGGCGTTGGGGCCATAACATTGACTGGCTCGTCGTTGGGAAGATCAATAACCTGCTCCCTTTGTCGGCATGGCATCTCAATAGCCCGGGAGACCTTCTCTAGTTGCTGCAGACGACCACCAGTCCCAGCATTGCTCCGCTGTGAACGTCGCCTTGGACTGTGAACACCAACGGCTGAATCGTCGCCCTGTGCATCTTCGGGCTCTGTCGGAACGGATGTTTCAGGGATGGATGGGAGAGGGTTATGAGTAGAACGGGGACGGTTACCAGCGGCCGCCTCAGAAGCTTTCCTTCTCCCAGCTGGGAGGCGCTGCTTCGGCGGCATGTCAACTTGAAGCAAGTAGGCAAAAAGTCGGCAACCGCTTACCTGCATTTAAATCGCCAAATTTTGTCATAACATGACGTACTTCGCACCTGAACAGATAGACCATTTTATGCAAACTATCACGATCTGAGTCCTGACCCATTGCAATCAGTAGTCCATCAGTAAGACGGCCGATTGACAATGTACGATTCCTACAGTTGTTCAAAGGGCGGTAAATTAGTCATCGTAGCAAATGTTAAGTTCTGAAACACATACCATTTCGCCCGCTTAGCAAAGCGCCGATACGGTTGGCACAAGACGTCGGGATATGATTGAAAAATGCAGCAATGAGTGCACTTCACTGAGTCGTCTTGAGTCCAGCTGGTGACCGGCTCCTGTACAAACATGTGTAAATACCCTGTCAGCCAGCGTACTTGCAGTGATAACTTCAGCGACCGTCCCACTATGTATTGTGGCACGTCTATGTGCCACCATCTCCCAACTCTCTTTGGGCGAGTTATGACAGGTAAGCTGACTTTCACAGATCCGACATCATCTTTCGGATGGCTCGATCTTGGCTGGGTCGAGGTTGTGCGGTCTCTCGCAGCTGCGAGGGAGTTTCTGACTCTCCACGGGGATCCTTCGAGCCTGTTCCCATGTTCCACAGCGCAGGGTATTCAGTATGAACGTCAGGCGAGTCAGGTACGACGACGATCATCTCATTGTTTGTCTGGATGCGCTAATCATGTTCAATAAGCGTTCGTGGTACGATTTCGACGAGGCGTCCATAGACCTCCACTTTAAGGGTGTATGCAGACTGCTCTTGTCAGGCATATTGGTGTGTTTGTCCCATCATTTTGCATCCACAATCCCTACCTCGACCACCGGTAGGTGATCCCCCACCTACCGCATATCTACGATTTTTTAACCCCGAGCTCCGCGTGCCCCTCTGGTCTCCGTACTGGACCACCTTGCTACCGCATTCACCACTCCTTCAAAATATGGGGAGAAATGGACTTCTCGCGGAGAAGTCTCTAGCTACCAGGTGAGTGCTATCGGTCGATTTGACAGCCATCCTTACATCCACCTTTGATAGACCCTTTGGAGACCTATGTATCAGACGCTACGCTCCAGCTGATCTGTAGATGTACAAGTTGTAACCCCATTCATTGTGCTATGATTCCGCGGTGTCATTTCCAATTTGTTGACAGCACCGGACCCTGTTATTATTTAGTAAAATGAAAGTGGTGCCGTCCGATTTTTTGTGATCACAAAATCCGTTCAGGCGTATTTCCTGTTCCCTCATGCAGTGCATATGCTCAGTAACACGAGCCATTATGCGAGGAGACGACAATCAATGTTGTGTACTACGAGACGTGAAAAGTACAAGGGTACGAAGGGGTGTCAAAACTACGATGCTTTAATCTCTGTGTCCAAGGCGCTGTAATCGGGTAGTGAGTTGTCAGCTCCAAAGAATCAAATCAGTACTTTACTTTAGCGGTTTTGCGGCGAAGAGAATATTCGCGTGGTGTCGTGTTGTACGGTGTACTCTTCAACTCGGAGTGCCAACTGAAGTATCGCTTGTACGCCGTGGCCCACGCACCCAAAGCGAGTGTGTTTGTCAACAACGTGGAATCTAGCACACAAGGGGGGGGGCAACCACGCTTCCATACGATCAAGCAATGACTGGTCCACATTAGTGGTCACCAGTTTCCAGAGAACGTCCTCCTTGATAAGCTCGAACCCACGCAGGAAAATGCGATTGATATCATCGAGATTAACGGTCAGGTAAAGCGTCTGACCGGTGAGAACGAATGAAGATCCATACACGAGCATGAAGTAAGAATTTGCATACCCTGACAGCATATTCATCGCCATCCAAACGATCTAACTCGATCGGCAATCCGCCAGCTTGACGAGTCCAGACGTGGATTTCCACCGATGATAGGGAGAACCACGTGTGTCCGTCGACGACCACCCGATGAAAGTCGTCAACACTATGATTATGAAGCCATTCCTCCTGCGTCATTATATCCGATGAACGAAGTTGCTGAGCGACGGAGCCGTTTGATCCCGGACTAGCGTATCGTTCGGCTTGTGTGATCAGGATTTTGCCAACGACCAGAAGGTCAGGGATATCTCGAATGTAAGTGTCCAACTTGCGCATGACGTCGCAGTCGCTTTGCGAAAACGCACACTCCATCAGCCAGACAGGCCGTTCGAACATCCCGCCCTTAGTGCTTATCATAACAGATAAATCCGGAATCACCTTTATTGAATCGGTTGCGATATTTTCGGTCGGCGCGGTTCGACAACCCAGCGTGTTTACGGGAACTGGGATGGTGTCTAGGACGCGATCAAGACTTCTCGTGATAGCACCTAAGACGGACTCATGAGCAGCCGAGGGTGATGACATTATGAGACGTTGAGAGTGTGGAAAATAGGTTAACCTATGAAATGATGAATGTTAGTCGTATAGCTTTACGCGATGGCAATAATAAGCAACACTCCTGTTCCACGTCTTCCGATACCCGTCTTCTTCTAAGCGATTCATGATGTAGATGTAATCGCTAATGGGTACCTCTTCGAACTGTTCTCAAGTGTCCACTAAACTCTTGAAATCTGCTCAATTATTGCAGCCTACCACTAAGTACTCTCGTTGGGCACCGGAAATGACCCGCACGATTTCCTTGCATTTCACTTGAAAGATGGGATCAGTCAGTCGCAGAACCATAGTCATATTGTTTATGCACTTGCCTCGAGATATTACATTGTGGGGATGGGCAGATGGGGGGGGAATCCTGGGCTGCTTGGCCATGGCACCAGATTTTACAGGGGGTGAAATGGAAAGAGCCTCCCCAGACACACTGGGTGGCACCCCTCGCAATTCAGTGGGGAGGAAAGGAAACTTCTGGCTTTTCTTCTCCAATTTCTGTCCACAAGCCAGCCGAGTTCGCTGTAAGCAGTTGTGCTAGTAGTCTAGTTCAAGGGCAGTTGATGGGAAACAACCAAGGCTCAATTACCTTGCTTTCCAAGCAAGGTCTCAACGAACTGACGACGGAAAGTAATTCCTTTTTGGGTCATCCCATATCATAAAAGACATAATTGACCGTCGTCCTGCGCCCCGAGATAACACTACTTAGTGCGAGAAATTTGCACTTCATGTACTCGAAACTAGGCTTCACGGGTCCACTAATATCTCCACACCGACGGGCAAGTAAAGTTTCGGTGACAGTTCCCAAGTGGATTAGACTTGGTAGATTCTTAAGAGTTAAACAAGTACACACCATGCAGCATCCGGCCCATACAGACATCACTGATACTCTGTTGCCCCATCACTGAGCAAGTGTTCACCCACCCATGTCGTCGATTTTCCCAACAACGGAGTCAAATGGACCAGGAGGTCGCCCATTGGAAGGCCCCCGACTTGAAGCACCCTAGAAGAATCAGATCCTCCATTCCAGCAATCACAGGATGCCTCACAATAACCAGATACTCTTCTAGCTATACAGCTCCGAGAATTTGTCAGACTACACCTTGAATCAGTGATGATAGGGTTCGAGGGGGCATGGAAGTTCCTGTACAATTTGTACAGCAGGTGCAAAAGTTAGACATCGCACGCAGCGGAAAAACAACCTGGTGGACGGACCCGTATATGATGTGTTCCCTTGACAAGTACAACGTGACGTATAATTCAGGCGTCAGCGTCAGCACACATATCTTTGAGCGGTGTACCAGTACCTGTGCGAGCCACAGTTATGACGAGTGTCGTGGATTGCGGGAGAGGAAATACCTGTTGCCTGTTCGAGCGCTGTATCATATGTAGTTTTCATAAATGTCATCCACTCTATCAAAACTCCGAGGTAACATCTCTGCACTCGAAGTTGCAGCATCGCAGCAGGTGTATCAAGCTTACCTGTTCCTCGGCCATCACCTCACCAGTGCAAAAGTCGCTTCCTTTCCCTGTTCAGTGCTTCCTCTTCGTCTGTGTTAATCAGAAGCGCTGGTGCCTCCTGGGTGATTGTCATCAGGGAGTTGTACCGATGCCGTCACATCGTACAGAAGCAAAGTGTAGTTTGTTACACCTCCGCTTACAAATAATAGTCTGCATCACACGCATTATTGTCAAAGTGTTAAAAAAACGGTAGGTATTTCAATCGCACTGCAAAACACGGAGCAACATGCGTTACAAGGTACTAGGAAATAGCGTAGAAAAAGTCCTTCTTGAAGTATTTGTTCAGGAAAAACGACGGTGAAGAATGGATGCAATTAGTCGAAGTAAGACGATTGTCTGCCTTTCGACCAAAGCGCAGAACGACGTGAGCATAGGACCTGAGCTGATCCAAAGGAAAGACCTCCCCCAGCTCAGAACCTGATGCTCGCATTGCTTTTTTAAGCACATGCAAACCCGTCGTTCGCTCAACTGAACTGTTCCCCTGAGGGACGATATCAAAGCGCTGGGCGTATATTAGGAAATGGTCTGAGAACCGGTTAACACCACTGCTTCCCCTAGGCAGAACAGGGCACATTATAAGATGGACATGGACGATGGCATGGCCTGTGTATGTTTTCAACAGCTAAACTATTAGTAGTAGACCGCACATACCTTGTAGTCCACTGGATGGCCACTGCCATTGGTCATCCACATTCATGATTGCTGCGTCGTATCGACCATACTTCAATAGACAGTCTGGTGGGTGAGCGTGAACAGTGAATGTAGAAGCAATGTCGGACGGATCGTGATAAGCTTTCTGCTGGAGACGGACTTTGTACCACACATGAAGTTCTTTGAACGGAAGGTGTACATCCGGTGGAGACCGTCTCTGACCGCCAAACGTATGAAAGTTCTGAGTAACGTTTCCCTCACGATTCAGGTAATCACCTAAGGCCCCACGTAAATCAGGTAGCTTGAATCGTTCGGCGACAATGTCAATAGGTACGCGCTTCAACGACGGGTCGTAGTTGAGGTGGATGGTGGTAGATCCGGCTATGAAGGTACGAAGTGGACGGGGGACAGAGTCGGGAGGAGAAACCGACAGCCGCGCGGCGACATCGAAAAAACTGGTGGTTTTTCGCTTTGATGTCCATATACCATCCAACACGCTCCTATCTTTGTCTCTCTCACTGCTTTCCGAATCACTGTCATTTGTCTCCCGACCAAGCTGTTGCATGGATGTGGGCTCAGATGTTGACCCACGCAGCGCCAATGCAGTGTCAAAGAGTCGACATTTCTCGGAACGATCGAGACTCCAGCAGATTTGAGTGTCGTAGCTGTGATTATTAGTGGTTGAAGCAGGATCCTTGATGACTTTGATATGGGCATGCTCTGTTGTGTCTGCCGACCACTGTAGTATAGAGCCAACCCGCTCGATGCTCGGGGCGACGCTTTGCATCAGCTCGAGCTTCGGGATATGCCAATGCCTAAGAACCTGTTTCGTCTTCTCCCCGCGACGATGACCATTTTGGATGATGGCGTCCTTGTGGTCGTGGAACTCTTGCAATGAGGCTCGGATCTTGTCGCGCGTGATCGAGGTAATAGTGGTAGCTTGGGAATAGTATCGGAATTCCATCAACGCACGAATTGCAATGACAACGTCCGCATCTGCAGCACCGGCAATTACAACGACAATATATCGTTGGATATCCCTTTGAGCCCTTCCACCAACTTGTTTCAACTTCGTGATCCCATTAGGAAAGTGAGCTATACCAGTGATACGTGGAATAATGGAGAATCGGAAGTCCAGTTCAGTAGCACCCAAGGTGTGCTTGCACCAACGAACGTCGTGGTCCCAGAATTGGCGATGCCATTCGTGCAGGCTTTCGGGTGTAAGAAATTTGGAAGGTTCAGCCAGTGGCCAGTCCCTCCAGAATGGGTGTGATACACCATTAAGACGAAAGCGCTCACATGCTGCAAAGTACTGATCAACATCGAGAACGTCACATTCGATGGAGGCGAGTTGTGCAAGTGTAGTTGCTGCGGTACGAGAAGGGTGGCGATGGGGGTCGCCAAAATCTTTATACATGGCGGTCGTGACCAGTGAGGTATTGCCACACACACATGCCAGCATGCGAGCCTCAGGCGTGTCGACGATATACGACACCAAGTGGGTAAAGCAGTACCGCAGGTTTCCAACAGGGTCAGACATCATGCGACCCAGACGTGCTGCCTGTTTGAGGGGTTCGAGAACGATATCAAGGCATTGGTGAAAGAGGTGCTCTTCAAGGACCCCGCACATCCTTCGGACTGGATGAATGAACTGCGGGATTGGCATCAAAGCCAGGAGAAGGAAAGCATGCGAGCACCCCTTGTTCCTCACTTTCATTTTTATATTTGCAAGACTGATCAACAAAGGGTGCGCTACTTTGCTGCCGCACATATTCGTAATATTCGTCTTGTCGGAGGATAGGATGATACCGCAAATTGTAGCACCCTCAGGTATTTTATGCTATGAAGGTCCATGAATTGATAGTGTACGAAGTGTCCGGATACTTGCCTGCATGTCCCAGGCGCCATCACTACTCATCCATTCTGTGAAGACTCTTACAAGACGTTCAGCTGTTGTGAATAACCGGAATGGCGTGAAGTCCATCTTGTCCGCGAAGAACGGGTGATTGAAGAGTGCCTCGACGCAATCAAGTGCATCTCGGAAGTATAGCTGAATGGGTTCCCTTGTAGGGTGTGTAGTGGGAACGATTTGGAATTTCCATCGCGGACCAGACGGGAGAAGTTCCGCCTGTGCACATAGATCCTTCGCTGTCCAAAAGGATAGAGGCATATTCTTTGTCTGAGTATATTGTCAGTCACATGCCCGGACAATCGTGTGGACTTACTGCTTCCAAGGAGAGGAACTCATCCAGAGCCCTCATGCTAAGCCCCGAGGTCAACAGAAAGTTTGCCACCCTCCAGTCATCGAGATTGGCAAAAGGGTAGAAAGGAACGAGATGCCGACAGACTGAGTATGGATCCAACTCAAACCGGGTAAGGAATGTTTCTCCGCCTTCAAAAATCTCGGAAGCACGAGGAAAAGTGACCAGAACTCTCCCTAGTGAGTCTGCTGCTATCGAGATGGAGGGAGAGATAGAATGCCAGTTTTCGCCACCTTCCCAGGCAGGGTCTGGATCGAGGTCCATAGGCTGAAATTCGGGTGGTGAAGGGGGCAGTAATGCATCGTCTACTTCGTGGTTGACTCGTTCATTCGCAGGGGCGGCTGCTGCAGAGACCAGTTCGGTGTCCCGGTCGTCACGTACATTGCAGACAGCTCGCGGTTGCGCTCGGTGAAATGTAACTCCCCTTGCAGTCCGGAAATACTTGAGGCACTTAGGACAGACTGGCATTGAGAGCTGGAAGGAGGATTTAGACAGAGACTTACAGCTTGTTGTCGACTACCATGCGGCCTGTAGACTGGCCGAGCTGTCTTATCGTATGCGCTACTACGTACTCGGGAAATGCCGCCAAGTGGGCAGTGCGTATGACACGCAAGTACGGAGCACAGTTTAAGCGTGTGTTACTCGATGTGTACGCCAGGAAAAAGACACGTATTCAACGACAACCTACACAACATTGCTGGTGAAACCGAGCTGACTGTAAGGTATGTCGATAACGGAGTAGCACTCGCGATCAGGAGCTGAACCTCGCAATCTGCCGTCAAGCTCTGGTCCGCCTTCGCTGTTCCTACCATCAGAATCACTCCCCAGGCACATCTCATCCCTGGTGGATTATCAACTCCCTCTACGTCTATTTCTGTCCGGTGACGTCGCTCGGGCATCACGTCATATGTGTGGTGTGCATTTTGTTGGGAACAGGACCGCTATATAGATGGTGGGGCCTGAGGTTTCATTGAGGCTATTCAGGATGTTCTTGATGAGCTCGAGACCGTATATGACAACCTGTCCAAAAATGCGAAGGATTATATACATTCGGAGTACGTGCACTCTCCATGATGACCTTAACCAGATGGGACAATTGATCCTGCCATAGCGAAATCATCCTTACAGTCGGCAAGTCACGCACAGTCGAGGCCTTCCTTATTTAAAGCAGCGACCTCTCGCCGAAATTATACCGTAATCGTGGCAGATACTCCCCCATCGTTGGTGTCGTGGCCTCCCGTATAGATTTCCGTGCTGACTTACGGGCTGAGAGGTATAGTGGACGAGGCATCACCCAGCCCCTCTCATCCTCAGGAATATCGACTATGCTCGTCCCTGATTCATCAGTATATGGTTTGACCTCTCGAATCATCAAAGTCGTACTCGGTGCGCACGCAATTCTCGCTAATGGTGGAATATTCACTACAACAGGCTCACCTTTGGCCGCCACTGCCGCCCGAGCACATAGCCCGCCGGTAGTGGTTTGCTCATGGCAGTTTAAGCTCACCCCTCAGTGGAATTTATACCACGAATATGGTGCACTTGATTTCGCGGATCCAAGCGGTGTACTAGGATTCGAGGATTCAAGGAAGCAGACCTTGTCGATAAAGTAGATGTCGTGAACCCGTATTACGACTACGACAGGCTTGAAATGATCGATGCGTATATCACGAACGAGTGGGTAATATTCGGTCTATTTGGTGGTGGCACCGCTAACAGTTCTTGTGGTGGGGATCATCCCCCGTCATCAGTTTATCATCTTATAAAAGAGTTGTATGACGATGAAGACTTCGAATTGTAACAACGTCGCCAAGTAATCATCTTTGCACGATGCCTAAACCGTCACTTCGCCCTGGCATTCGGTACGTCAAAAAATGCATCTTGCGGGAGATCCACATTTCTTATCTTCATCCGACGTTTACTCTCGTTTTGGTCCTCGAGATTTTTTAATTTGCGTTCGCAGCGTCCTGTGTTGACATCAGGTTAAAAAAGAAAGCCCCACTGGAAGCTGCCCACCCCCATAGAGTCCGGCCGTAACATCAGCGCGCATCGCAGCCAACGTCTCTCGGGCGACGATCCTTTTGCCGACAGCTGCCTGTATAGGAAGTTCGAACAGTTGCCGGGGGATCACCTTGTCTGGGTATATTGTGATCATGAGCGTCGCGATTGACCATTCTTGTTGCCTCTATTGACCGCGATCATCATAGGCTTCTTGTATTCTACTACAAACATTACCTGTGACGTACTTTTACTGTAGACTTGGATGTAACTATGTACCCTCCCTATGCCGGATAAAGTCGTTACTCTAAAAGAATACCGAAGAGTGCAACATGTGCAAAACTCTCTCAACTCCGATGTTCCTATGTAAGTACGTCGGGTCCTCAGAAATTCTGTGGTAAAACTGCCTTCTTTCACGGTAACTATCGATAACTCTTCCTTTACAGCGTCCATGACAAGTTCTGACCAACCAGAGTCCCCAGCCAACGATTCGACAACGCTTTTTCAGCCGGCTGGCTCCATTACTGGTCTACCTGAGCTTTTGGGTCGTTCCGAATCTCCTCGCCAATCTCGCGCCCCGCTCACCCTTGAGTCTACCTCGAGTGTAGTTCCTGAAACACCGGGTGCCGACTTGTCCGTATCCCTATCATCAATCAACGTGGAACCAGGTTCCTTTAGTCAGGCCAAACCGAGCGTGCCGTCGAGGGGAACACCCTCCGCTGTTGGAGCTCTCTCTATACGGCGGAAGGCGATGATCAACCCCCCATATGTTGGGACACCACTCCAGAACGCCTGGCTTGGAGCAACACCTGGAAAACTGCACGACTTGAATGCTGATGTTCAGGCTGTCCTAGGAAAACGGTTGAAGGTATTTATACCACATAATAGTATGGGCACAACCTATTTCTAACTTTCTGATAGACTGACTCGGATTACTCTGACCCCGCTGATATTGACAATGAAGAATTCGATCAAAAAGAGGCATTTCTACTCCTGGACGTTGTGAGGGCACAGGCAGCGGTTCGTCGCCTCGAGCGGCAGCTAATGGACGCGAAGATAGATGAAAATGTTGCCCTAGGAAGTCTCTATCGGTGTCGGGCTCAAGAATCGGAAAGGAGGTTGGAAGATGCCGAAGCTGAACTTGGGTGCATTCGTAATTCCATTCAAATGAGTGGAGGTAAACTTTGTGATAATTCTGCACACAAGCGCCGTCGTCGCGCATCAGGTTCGAGCACCGATGCTAGTATACATATGTCTTTCATTTTATAACGATAACACCCTTAATCTCACATACTATGCCCGGCCAAGGCTAAATCTCATCTGGGGTCTACTTCCGCACTATGTTTGTATCGTGGTAGTCGATGTTGTTTCTTTAAAAAGTGTTGTTCGCGTGCATAATGTCATCCCTCGTTTCGTCTCCTGTCCTCTCTCAGTGGAAGTGTCACCCATGTGTGATGTTGGGGGTGTTCAATGACATGTAAGGCCTGCAGCTTTGTAGTATACACTCGTCCGTAGCTACATGTATATACTTGTAAAAATTTTTGATATCCTCTTGTTGTTGGGCCTGGGTCGCACTGTGTGCTGCTGTGCGCCTGTAACTGACTGTGTTGCTGTGCCAATGTAGGTCTGTGGATGTTGTGGTGTACTGTGTGGCCAACGGTCTGTGACCCTGCCGAGCTGTCATGCTGTAATGTGCTGTAATATGCTGTCATGTTGCTGTAGCTACTGTCAGTGCTGTTCCAAAAACAGCGGTTTGCTGATGTAGTACATAACCCATGGACGGGCCAGACCTTGATTTGACGGTCATACTGTGCAACTCATGGACGGGCCCGTCCAAGGCATCCAGGGGTTGTTACAACGGCCATACCGCGCAACTCATGGACTGGCCTGTCCAAGGCGTCAGGTAGGAGTACATAACCCATGGACGGGCCAGGGGTTGGTACAATGGCCATACCGCGCAACTCATGGACTGGCCCGTCCAAGGCGACAGGTAGTAGTACATAACCCATGGACGGGCCAGACCTTGATTTGACGGTCATATGCAACTCATGGACGGGCCCGTCCAAGGCATCAGGGAGTAGTACATAACCCATGGACGGGCCAGGCATTGGTACAACGGCCATACCGCGCAACTCATGGACTGGCCCGTCCAAGGTGTCAGGTAGTAGTACATAACTCATGGACGGGCCAGGCGTTGGTATGGCGGCCGCCCGTCCAAGGCGTCAGGTAGTAGTACATAACCCATGGATGGGCCAGGGGTTGTTACAATGGCCATACCACGCAACTCATGGACTGGCCCGTCCAAGGCATCAGGTAGTAGTACATAACCCATGGACGGGCCAGGCCTTGGTATGGCGGCCATACCGCGCAACTCATGGACTGGCCCATCCAAGGCGTCAGGTAGGAGTACATAACCCATGGACGGGCCAGGGGTTGGTACAATGGCCATACCGCGCAACTCATGGACTGGCCCGTCCAAGGTCTCAGGTAGTAGTGCATAACTCATGGACTGGCCTGTCTAAGGTGTCAGGTAGTAGTACATAACTCGTGGACGGGCCAGGCTTTGGTATGGCGGCCATCCCACGCAACTCATGGACTGGCCCATCCAAGGTGTCAGGTAGTAGTACATAACTCATGGACGGGCCAGGGGTTGGTACAATGGCCATACCGCGCAACTCATGGACTGGCCTGTCCAAGGCATCAGGTAGTAGTACATAACCCATGGACGGGCCAGGCCTTGGTATGGCGGCCATTCCGCGCAACTCATGGACTGGCCCGTCCAAGGTGTCAGGGAGTAGTACATAACCCATGGACGGGCCAGGGGTTGGTACAACAGCCATACTGCGCAACTCATGGACTGGCCTGTCCAAGGTGTCAGGTAGTAGTACATAACCCATGGACGGGCCAGGCGTTGGTATGACGGCCATGCTACGCAACTCATGGACTGGCCCGTCCAAGGCGTCAGGTGATATGATGATGCGCCGTGCAAAGGATGCACTAGCCTTGGCCGCGATAGCAGGTCGGACGGCATAACTCACAATATTTGGGGTTAATGACGGCATGCAAATGCTGACGACATCGCATGACGTAACACGACATACAATCAGAAAATTTTCACTCACCATCCCATATCCTGCGATATAGATCCACCCCAGAGCAACAAATGCCTCAAGTACCCCATGGCTGGCGGATGGAGTTGACTGACAAGTTGGCTGAATACATGCAAAGCTGATTTTGGGAGGAGGTGTTCACTGGACAGCGCACTATTCCCGATATATCAATTCCAGTGCCATTGGTATGTCATGCGGATCGCATGATTCATGTAATTGGGCAAGCATATCGGCACCAAGGTGAGTTACAAAAATCCGGCAAAGTAAATCTACTGATTACAGGGAAGTCACCATCCAAGGAATTCGGCGTGGAAAGACGCGTGATATCGCGGCATCACTGGGGTATGATGAACTCACGGGTCCCACCGCATTATTAGATGGAGACGGAAATATAATGCTATGGTATCTTCCAGGCGCCCTAGACCCCATGCACCAGGTGATTAACTCCGGATATGTCAACGTTGCCGCATATTTAAATGCTTCGCAGGAAAACGTACGGGAATCACTTAATTTATTACGAGCGCCATTGCAGGAAAGCTTCAGGAAAATGCGTAACCATGGCTGGAGAAATGATCGGATACTATTCCGCGAAAATGCAGATCTTGTTGGAAGCATAGACCTGTCGCCAGGATGGTATCAACAAGGTCATGGGGTAGGTGATCTTCCTCTCCGAGGTAATATATCACCGACGTTCATCCAGCCCCCTAACTTCCACCCCGAAGTGTCAAGACTATTAAAATCGGGTCGGGAACGCAATGGCGCACGCCAATGGGTGAATGAAATGTCCGAATTTCACGCGCTCCTATTGGGAACACTGGCTGTCATCCATCCACGGATGTATGCTGCAGGGCGGGAAACACTGCAAGCATTGCACAATTTTTCTTAGAAAAACATGGTGAAAAAATTCAAGGAAGAGATACTATTTTTTTTATCAATATTATTGAAACAAAAAGTCTCAAAAAATATTTTATTTTCTTTGCCTGATCTGTCCATAAACATGAATTAATAATATTATCCATGTCCTTTGCTTTGAACATTCTGCCTCAATTTCCTAGATTTTCTTTACAGAATAATCAGGTAAATATATTGTTTGTTTCTTCCATTTTCTTTACATTTTCTCAGGTATAATAGCCAATTATTCATGTACAAGATACTCTAAGGATCTCAAAAAGTTTCATTTGACAAAACACTGAGTTATCATGGTATTTTTTCCCCTTCAGAATATCCAGTGGATATGTTATGCATTTTCTTCAAGAACATGTAGGAAACACCAAGGTATCCTCTATCAGTATAGCAAGCAAAATACCAAATCTTTCTCCCTTGAAAACAACCAAATAATACATAATAAATTTGGATAACAGGAACATATAGAATGTTTCAACAAGATATATCATGATTTTCCTTGAGAAAAAATGCATACAAAAAAAACAGAAGGAACAGACATTGTTTTATTGCAGATAAAACCATGCCAACAAAATGTTACACTTTCTTTGCATGACTTACATTACCAATAAACATGAATTGATTGTGACTAGTCTGCTCCCACTTTGTGTAGCTGTAGCCATTCAATTTGTCTGCATGCCCAGCTAGCATGTTCTGTATGCCCTCACCATTCTCTGCCTCCTGGCCATGGGCTGTTGGCCATCATAGGGTGCCACCTGGATCATATAGAGTAAGTCATGGCTCCTTGGTGTTGCTGCCCTGGCCATCTGTGATGCCACTAGTACTGCTTGCATTTGGGGTATCTGCATCTGTACTACCTCCATAGCAATATTTTATGAGCCTTCAGGCTGCTTGTCCTCAATGTCATTCAAGTTCCTGGGGATGCCATTCATGTGGAGTGTCATGACCATGCCTTGCCCGACCTTTTCCCACGCCTCTGCACCCTTTCTGATGCCTCCGCCCACCTCTCCAACACCCTCCGACCCATTCCCAACCAAGTCCGATGCTTAATAAGCTCACCGACCACTCTGCCACTGCATCCAAGCAATTGCTGCTGTCAGTCTTGACTCGTAACCACCATTCATGTATATTGGGTTGACCCCCTGTGGGTCATGTGATCATCTTAGGGGGCTTTATCCATTTGGGGCCACCGGGCCGATTAGGCACAGCACGGTGCCTGCACTGCATGGTGCTCCGAAGGGTCACACCGCTTTCTGGGATTTCAGCCTGGCCTGTGATTGGCTGTTGGTGAGCACTCCATTGTAGGGAGTGTACTCTCCCTAGGGCTGAAACCCGCCGCTTTTTTGGCATTCCTTCACCACCACAATGCTCCGACAGTCCTCAGGGCCTCAGACCGCCATATTGCGGTAATTCCCGACTGCTACGACTTCTCTAATCATCCCCATCATCGTCTAAGGGATTCTGCTGCCTTTCGGCCGCCGATACAGCCAGAACGACTGCCTCTGCCATCTAAAAATAGCTCCGCCCACCCTTGTGCCTTCCGACCGCCTCACATGCCCCTATCACCACCACAAAAAGGCCACTTCGCTTCCAGGTTCCATTTGGAGGGCCTAGCCTTGTCTATTCCGACTGCCTCAGCCCCTGGACACACGAAACCCATCCGTTGGCTGTCAGAAACCCCTTCCGAAGTGCCAGGTGTCAATCCTGTGACCCACCGCCCACTCCGACGCACATTCCGCCGCCATTCCGCTTCCAGACCCCATGTTTCATCTCCCAGAGTTTCTGCAGCTTTCCCTGCACTTCCTTGCTGTCCAGGCATGTCATTGTAGAGAATGAGGAGAGAGGGTGAGGGGAGAAGTCCAAGGAGTCTCCCTCTGGATTTTCGGGTCCTAGTTCAACCCAGGGGACTTGGATTGCCTGGTAGGGAGTCAAAAGAGGTGGTGAAAGACTGAAAACGCGCCCTAATGGTCCCAAGAATGACCAAGATAACCTCTAATCACTGTCTGATATTGGAGAAAACAATCTCCCGAGCTTTGGCATCTTATTTCCGTCTTCTTTCGTCTCTGGTAAAGCGGCTGTTATTATTCTAAGTATGTACAGTACAATGTAAGTACGAGTCTGGCTTACATAAGCCAAACTCATCCAAACACTAAGTAAAAAGATAGAATAAAAATATAGAAACAAAAAAACTAAGTAAGGACAAAGAAATATAGTAAATCCAATGGTAGGGAGGATGCCCTCCTTACATCGTCCATACCCTCTCTCTTTACTTACATATTTTTCTGGTCAGTTTTACTTTGCTTTCCTTTCCCTTAGTGCGATGCATGTGATTTACCATACGTCGGCCCTTTTCCGTCACTTTTTTTTCAACATTTGACAGCTCCAAAAACTGCCAATTTTCACATAGCTACCGCTGCCTCTATGTTACAAGTATCACCGCTTCACTTAGAAAAAAAAAACCCACCTTTTGCAGTCACCATCTGTGTTTCTGAGTGTCCCCAAGTCCCCAGAGTCGAGTCCCTTGAGTATTTTTGAGTTCTATGAGTCCTTGCTGAGTCCACAGAGTTCCTTCGAGTCCACAGAGCCTTCTACGAGTCCCCAGAGAGTCCGCTTCAAGTTCCAGAGTCCACTTCGAGTTCCCAGAGCCACCCCCTTCGAGAAACTGCCGCCCTTCAAGTCCTTCCACTGCTTCAAAAGTTCTGCAGTGTTTTGGAGCCATTCCTGCTGATTTCCAGAGTCTAGACCGCCGCCCATCGAGTCCCAGCACTTACTAGCCTTCGTAGCCCTTCAGAGCCGCCATATCTGCCTGCCTGGTGGCGGTAATTCGAGTTCTTCATCACCAACTACTCCTAGACCTTAGGGGATCTTTTCCCTTGCCTCCCATAGCCTTTCCGACACCCCCTTCTGACTCACGACCCCTTGGGACAAGCCTAGGTTTAGCCTACAGCTTTCCCCCCTTTCCCCTTGCACTCTCACAAGAAGAGTTGCCCACACCGTCACGATCTTATCCGCTTGTAGATATGTCCTTTATCTTTTCCATTCCTCCGCTGTTAGCCTTCATTCTGTTGTGAAGTTTTCTGACACTTACTTCCCCTTGAAAATTTCCCTACCTCCATATGTTAGTTCTGACATCCCGATACCGTACTGCCTCAGTCCTGCTGTAGTGTATAAATACCCGTATGGTACCCCGATGTCCCCTCAGTATGAATATCGACATAAGTTCTCCAGTCCCTCCGATCTCTCTGTACTTAGCCTGCCTCCAAAATATGAGGGCCAAGCTTGTACAAGGGGGCAGCACACAAGCTGAACCCGACGCCCTCCTCCGACCCCCGCTCCGCTCCACTAGTCAGAACCTCTGTCGGCCCCTTCCGGCCATCCCCCGCTCTGCTCCGCTAGTCAGAATCCATCGGCCTCCTTCAGAAGGCCTCTAACTCGGTCCCTACCAATCGGACTAGCATTGGACTTTGAATCCCCGACGTCAGTCTACCTTCTAGTACCCTTTTGGGACCCTTTCGCCCCTGTGAACCCTTGGAGTGAGGCCCAAACTTGACATGGAGTGCCTGCTGCTCCTCAAGTGGCAATTTTGGTGCACTAGGCAAGTCATTCATCATGCTTCCATCACACACTGTTTCAATGGTAGGTCTTCATGGACCATCTTGTTGCTCATTTAGCAGTGAGCACCTGCCCTCAAACTTGGCTGCTCTTAGGCTTCACACATGACTTTGCAGTTCATCCAGTTGCCAATCAATTCTTCAAGTGGCTTCTCAGTAGGTACAGCTATTGGGGTAGGGTCTCAAAACTTAGTTGCTAGGTAGTTGAATGTGTTATGTGACACCCTCAGCCTTCAAAGCTTGAGGACAAGTTGGACTGGAACCATCTGGTAGAACAGCATTTTGATTTGGGCATCTCTTCCCTCCCACAATAAACTTTCATCACTGAGTTCCTGGCTTGAGAGGATACCCTTCATGGCTGCAACTCACTCAAGTAATATCCCACCACTGTGGCTTCCCAAAAAACTCCACCCAAGCTTCATGCCTTCCTACCATGCCATCTACCCCTATTTCTGCCTGCAAAAATCCTAACCCCACCCCTAGTCCCATGGGGAGAGCCTAGCCCCATCTATGTTGACCTCAGTGCTCCCTCCACATGTAACATTTTTGTTGACATGGTTTTATCCATGATAACACAATGCCGGTTTCTTTTTTTTATTTTATTTTTACACATGTTTTCTCAAAGAAAATCATGATATCATTTGTCACTGCATTCATGTGGGTTTCCACTTCCATTTAGTGTTGTGCTGGGCCAGGCCTCAAGCCCTGAGCCAAGCCAAGCCATGAGAACAGCCTGTGGGGGCTCAGGGCCTGGCCTGACCTTTGAGAAGCCATGATAGTGTTGCTGTGAACCAACCACATCAAATTGAAGTGGTAGTTTGGCCACACTCCAACCCACCAAAGTGTAACAAACTGAACTTGAACAAAGTCACTAAAACAGTCATCCAATCATGTTGTTGCCCTATCTTAGCCCATTTTGGTATGACCTGCCAGTTCAGTACAGTTTGATATTGACTTCATTCTACTTCACACTGTTGAACTGACCAAACTGACATAGCATCTGAATCAAAGTGAACTTAACTCAACTTGGGCTTGGTTCAATGGCAACACTAAGCCATGAACCACAGGCTCAGGCTGTGGCCTTGTGGCTGTACTAACTGGTGATTACTGAGTGATTATATAGAGTACCATAGGGGAGGTGCTGAAGATCAGCCAAAGTGACT
Organism: Pisolithus albus; assembly: GCA_024613165.1. Taxonomy (NCBI): domain Eukaryota; kingdom Fungi; phylum Basidiomycota; class Agaricomycetes; order Boletales; family Pisolithaceae; genus Pisolithus; species Pisolithus albus. The sequence goes on from JANFAB010000079.1 coordinate 269,020, forward strand.
TGCTGTATGATCTGTCAGCATCACCTGTAGACTATCACATGTACATACTGATGGGAACTAGCAGCTCTCTGGGACTTTGAATGAACCCTTGTCACTCTCCCTTTAACCACAAATCAACTCCACTTCTCAAGCTCTCAACTGACCCACCCTAGAACATTGGCTGCAGGGCAGATCTCTGTCTCCTTATGCCTAACAGAGTGCAGCTTCAGTTTCCAGTAGCATCAGTTTGTCAAAACCCTCACCCTCAGTTCAGGTGATGTTCTCTCCAGATGGGAAGGGCAAGGTATATCCCACTATGTGTTGAGTGTTTTATTCTCGGACTGACACTTAGATTAGTGTACTGGACTTTAGCAGCACAGACACCAGGATTGTCACGTGACGCGTGGATGCATAGATGCTATGATAGTGGTTTCTTTTCTTTCCTCAGTCCGTTATCCAATGACTGAGGTATGTTACGATATGGTACATGCTGCACCGGGACTGACGTAGCTCAGGCAGCTGCTTTCTCTGTTTCTAGGTTCGTGACCTTCGTTGTAGATTACTTAGTCCGTTATCCAATGACTGAGCTGCTTTCTCCGTTTCTAGCGAATAGGTTATGAGCCCCGAGCTGGCCCTGTAGAAAGGCAAGTTCAACTCGATAACACATAGAACAGAAGGCAGGTTGGATCAGAGAGACATATGCACGAGACCGAGGCACATATAGGCACTCTCGCAGACTGCATCATGGGGAAATTCGAAAACATTCCCGAGCTGCAAGGAACTGAGAATTATTATGAATGGCGAAGGCAGATGGAGCAACTGCTCCTGGGGCAAGGAGTGTACAACCATGTCAGCACCGGCACAAATCCATTCGACTACCTCAGATATGCCTCAACTTGTCTGACACCTATGCTTCCAGTAGCTCCCACTGCAGCCAAACAGGAAGCAATTCGATCCTGGTTGAAGGACGATGGCACGGCAAAGTCGATCATCCTGAGGAAAATTAACTCACCAGTCTTGACACTCATCCCTGACAGCATTGATATTACCGCATGCGAGGTCTGGAGTACACTGGCAGAGCTCTACAATCGATCGGACGTGTCTCTTCAGTTCTCTATATGTGCCCAGATAGTGTCACTTCAGATGAAGGGAGCAGCAGATGCAGAGAGGTATGTTGCAGTGCATATACATGCTAACGACAAGCTCGCTCGCATGGGGGCGAGACCGTCCGACGCTGATGCGATATATGCACTCTTGTGAGGGATGCCGAGAATGGGAATGTGGCTGATGATTTGAAGGGGTATCGAAATGGATCTGGAGCACAGCAAGCAGTTGATGAGAGGGTCGCCTAGCTTTCTAACACCAGCAACAACCGGAAGTAGTCTCATCTCCCAGTCAGGGTGGCCGCCTCTCAACACCCCAGTGACACCAACAAACCCTTTTGCTCAAGTACGGCAGTCAACGAACCCTTTCCTCACCTCTACATCACGGCCGATGCCACAGACCACTCAAGTGTTCGGAACTGGAGCCTACACTTTCAAACATGCCACTCAGATGATCATAAAGGAGGCCATACAGATGATAAACAAATCTTCGACTTTGGCACCTGGTCCGGGTTTAGAGTATGCAAATGCAGCGATGCCTGGAAGGCGAGGGGAGGTTAATCCTGCAACCGGTCTGAGGAAAACAAGGAATAATCCCAGTGGCATGGCATGCACCACACCCATATGTGTAGGTCGAAAGAGGATGGACCACAACTGGGACAATTGCTTTCAGCCAGGAGGGGGGAAAGCTGGACAGGCACCTTGGCAGTGGGCAAAGGCAGCCCCAACGGGACAGGTAGCGGTGATGGTAACGACACCAACGACCTCCTCGATGCAGTCAACAATGGAGGGAAACACACTGTCGGCTGCTAATGTACCATTGGCTGCCGCAGCAATCTCATGTCCACCAAGCGATGTGTTCTTTCACAATCTTTCTTGTGCGGTCATGGAGGAGATTTCAGAGGGAGGCAGTTCGAGCGAGAGTGTAAGCCTCACCTCTCTGGTAACCTCGGAGTCCTCTACCATACTTGATTCTGGAATGACGACACATCTCATTCGAGACTTGTCACTTTTTTGGACGTTCACCCATGACTCGAGCATGTCAATGAAAACTGCCAATCAAGGAAGTCTAGACACAAAGGGATATGGCGATTGCATAGCGATCCTCAAGCTCGGAGGTCGTCGAGTTTGCTTGAGACTGGAACATTGCCTTTACGCTCCAAATGCGGTTGTTAACTTGCTATCGGTCGGCCACATGGTGGAACATGGCTGGGAGGTACAATTCTGGGGGAAACCTAGTTGGTGTGAGCTGGCACACGAGGAGGTCATCCTTGGCAGTGTTGAGATGAGAGCACAGCTGTGTTTTCTTGACATTGAGTTCATTCGACCTAGTTCTGATGGACGAAATGTTGTTGAACTGCCGAGCTTCACAGCTTTTGCACCAAGCCTGCTCACCTGGGACCTGTGGCATGCCAGGCTAGGACACGCAGGGGGTGACATTGCGAAGTATCTCCCTATCACGACAAGAGGTGTGCAGGTTACCTCAACAGCGGTTCAAACTCGGTGTGAGGCATGCATACTGGCGAAGCACCCACACAAGCCATATCCGACCTTGACATCTCCACCCACACGTGGCTTTCTCGAGCTTGTTCACACAGACCTTTGCAGCCCGTTCCCTGTCACCACGTTACATGGAAAGCGCTACTTCATAGTGTTCATTGACGACTACATGAATGCCATTAGTATTCAACTCCTAGCAACGAAGGATCAAACTCACAAGGCATGGTTGATGGTTAAGTCTTGCTGGGAAAACAAATTCAATGCCAGGGTGAAGGCGATACAAACAGACAACGGGGGAGAGTGTATGGGTACAGAGTTCGCTCGGAGCCTGGTGGATGCCAGAATCAAACACCGCAGATCCGTGGCTTACGCACATCAACAAAATGGAAAGGCAGAGCGTGGCATATGCACCATTCAGGGCAGGGCATTGGCAGCACTGAGTCAAGCCAACCTTGCTGTGGGATACTTCGGCAAGGCCATTCTGACCGTGGAGTACTTATGGAATCTGACTGGAACACGTGTTCTTCCTGAGGGCAAGACGCCATTCGAGATGTTGTACAGGTACAAGCCTGACATGTCACATCTTCGTGTGTTCGGCTGTCGCTACTTCTCCCAGATTCCACCAGAGCATTGTGTGAAGAATGGACCTCACTCCTCCGAGGCGTTGTTTATGGGTTACCCCGAGGGCATAAAGGGGCGGAGGCTGAGAGACTGTACAACGGGCATGTTTTTCAACAGTAGAGACATGGTGTTCGATGAGGGTTCAGTCATGCATCAGCAAGACCTCACTCTGTCATGGCGCATGTCGGACGTACCTTCTGATTCCTCCCAGCCCGCAACATTGCCATTGATGTCTTCAACACTCGCACCCTCCACTAAGGCTGTCCCTGACAGTGGTGTTCTCCGCAGATCAGGTCGTCATCATATCTTAACGGAGAAGGGCAAGGCTGTAGAGGATGAGCTACATCGGTTGAGAAACAGTCACCTTCGGAAGGTTTCGGGTGCGAGTGAGGGGGTGCCAGACGACGATGATTTGAGTGAGGGGGTGGTCAGTGAGGAAGATGATGGAGGCGAGGTGTTTTCGGAACACCAGGTCAATCTAATAATAACGGAACAGTCTCACCTATCGATCAGAAGCAACAAACGACAAGATCCGGCTCAACTGGACTATGACATGTCCATTCCTCCAGCGACGTACGAAGAGGCTATAAGACATTCAGATCACAATGGGTGGAAGGAAGCGATGGTAAAGGAACTGATGACAATGAAGGAGATGGGCATTTGGAAGTGAGTGGAGCCACCACCTGGTCGCAAGCTCGTGGGAAATCGATGGGTGTTTGAGTTCAAACTGGTAGACTTGAAGGGAGGTTTGAAGTTCAAGGCACAGCTGGTCACACAGGGCTTCTCGCAGGTACCAGGGGTCGACTTCCATCAAATATATGCACCAGTCGCCAGACAGAGCTCTGTGAAATTGCTCATAGCACTCGCGGCAAGAAATGATTGGGAACTCGATTGTTTTGACATGAAAAGAGCCTTTCTTCATGGAAAACTCACAGAGGAAATCTATATGAAGCAGCCGAGGGGATTCGAGAAATACAGTGCTGTGGGGATACTCTTGGTGTGTTCACTCTTGCGCTCACTGTATGGACTCAAGCAGGCCACGTTCGACTGGTACACCACACTGTGTAAACTTCTTAACGAGCTCGGTTTCACCCGGTCCGACGTGGATCTGGCTGTCTTCATCTTTGACAGGGCTGGGGAAGATGGACGACAGGTGGTCTGCATAATCGTCTGGCATGTTGACGATGGCCTCGGGGGTTCGAACAACAGGTATTTTCTTGACTGGGTAAAGGGAAAGATCAGGGAGCAGTTTGGCATCAGTGACCTCGGGCCTGTCTCGTTGTACCTTGGAATCGAGATTGAGAGGAGGCGGGAGACACGGGAGGCTTGGATCCACCAGGAGTCTTACATCGACCATATCTGCGAGGAGTATGGGCTTGCCGATGTGAATCCAGTGTCGCTTCCGATGGACCCCAATCATCCCTTCAGTCAGGACAGCGATGTGCACCCCGACATCCTGAACTTAGCACATGCCTACCGAAAGATAGTTGGTGAGTTAACTTATTTGGCAACGTGCAGCCAACCAGATATAGTGCAAGCCGTTCAGTGGCTGGCACAACAGTGCACTCACACAGAACCACGTCACTATGCCGTGGCGAAATGTCTACTGCGCTATCTGAAGGGAACAAAGTCCTGGTGTATCCGATACGGGAGTCCAAGTGTTGATCACAGTGTGCACGCCTATACTGACTCGGATTGGGCAACGTGCCCAACAGATCGCATCTCGGTGACAGGATACATCTGGTTCTTTTACGGGGGCCCAATAGCACACATCTCTAAGAAACAACAAACACTAGCGCTGTCGTCTACCGAAGCAGATCTCTGGATTCGTTTGGCATTCGAGTCCTTAAACCAACAGGTCGCTCTCTCATTCATCGTGTATGCAGATAATACAGGAGCTATATCATTGTCTTCCAACCCACTTAATCACTCCCACACTAAACACGTGGACGTGTGCTATCACTTTCTTCGTGAACACATTGCGAAGGGGACGTTTACACCAAAGTGGATTCCAACCCATTGAAATGTCGCCGATGTTCTCACCAAGCCTCTTCCTCGTCCATCTTTCCAGGTCCATTGAACAGGTCTGTCGCTGGTGCCACACTGAGGGGGTGTGTTGAGTGTTTTATTCTCGGACTGACACTTAGATTAGTGTACTGGACTTTAGCAGCACAGACACCAGGATTGTCACGTGACGTGCAGATGCATAGATGCTACGATAGTGGTTTCTTTTCTTTCCTCAGTCTGTTATCCAATGACTGAGGTATGTTATGATATGGTACATGCTGCACCGGGACTGACGTAGCTCAGGCAGCTGCTTTCTCTGTTTCTAGGTTCGCAACCTTCATTGTAGATTACTTAGTCCGTTATCCAATGACTGAGCTGCTTTCTCTGTTTCTAGTGAATACTATGGACATCTTTCCAAGTTGTGGTTGAGTAGTCAAACATTTTCATTCTTACCTGCAGTGATGAGGCTGATAGCATATCTGCTAGTTTTTGCCTGTTCATAGCTACTCGGGAAGTGCCGCTGGTGGCGGCTGAAACCTTGCTTGCAACACGATCACTTTCCTCTTTGATAGCTGGGGGCCAGGGCAGCATGTGAAAGAGTGTTGTTGTTACTATGTGAGGTAAGTCTCCTAGTATATGTTTGTGGCTGCAGGCAGAGTTGCAAGTCGTGAACTTTTGAGCATTCTCTTCTGTCGTACAGCCAGCTACGGACATATTATAGCCTACCATCTTATTGTAGTCTATCGAAGTATTTTACAGTAATTCACATGTTGTATGTGTGCAACAAAGTGTGGAGATAAAATACAGCAAGATTTTCTCTATGGCGTTCGGATGGGTCATATCAAACAGTGTTAGTGATGAGGGAGGAGAGGGGTCGGCGCGGAGAAGGGCTGTAGCCGCAGGCCTGAATGGCTGAGGCTCACATGTGACTTATGTCAGCATGACGTCCAGAGTTCACCGCTGTAGAAATATGACTCATCTCATGCTAATGTTCGGGCTTGTGTGGTGGGTGGGGTGAGCTTGGGCTGCTCTTCTCACTGCGAGAATGAAAGAAATCCTAAGAACGCATATAAAACCAGGTAGTTAGGTCTTACATTGACATACTAGTCAGGGGTTCATATCGGACTTGATCGAGTCGCACATTGATGAAACCGATTGCTTCGTCCTGAGAATCAACAGCGACAATAGGGAGTAGATCAGAACCGAAAATCTCTCTGAGAAAAGTTCAGGAGATATATCATCCTCAACGCCTGTACTGGTGTCACGTACTCTTGTAGCAGAGAATCGTTTTCGTCTATGCCTTCGACGATAACAGTCTCGAACTGCCTTCTCACAGGGTTTCTCCTGCCATCGAATACCCCACCTACTCTCTCGTTGCGAGTGGTCAAGCATTGCACTCATGCGAAGGAAGTGAAAGTCATTTACGATGCCCCTATAGTGTGCATCGTGAAGTACTCTATTGGGGAATGAAGGAATTGTAGACCTTTTCAAATCCTCTACTGAATTCATCTTGTTTTTTTCTGTGAACATATAATCTGGGACGAAATAGATCTATGTGTGGGTTATTTCAGTCGAACATTCTACGTAGGCAATCACTTGCCCGACCCGCATTATTACACTTTCCCTACAAGATACACTTGGCAGCAAATTCCCCGTCATACGCGGCATCCACGATGACAGGACTCTTCCCCCGAGTTCTAACAAGCAAGGTTTCAAACGTTTAGCAGCTGTGCTTGTAACGATACCTGCGATTCTACCGTTGTCAGTGTAGAAGAGATAGCCCCATTGATTCGGAAGTTCGAGGATCTGCGCTGTATTGGGAATTGCACCGTTGATGACACGGTACGCAGACGTGTCATGGTGCTTGTGGACAAGCTCTACGAGGAGTTCCGAACAGTGAGGTAATGCTTCGGACGGCTTCAAAAACTACACAGCACCTATAGGTGGCAGTCACTGAGATTACACATATTGACTAGAATCGTACGGATGGCACGTTGGTTTCCAGTTTCTCCGAGGATCGCCCACTCCTCGAAATTTTCTGCACTCTTGAGTGCATAATGAACGACTCCATGACTCCAGCCAGCTCTGCTGCGAGTAGGTTTAGCCAAGCCACCAGCTTCATTCGTAGGGTTGACGCGTGCGCCAGGATTCAAACGAATTAAACGAGTTATGCCAGTCTTGAAAGTAGCACACAGGTCATCTGCAACCTAATTACATGATTAGTAGGCAGCAAGAATCAGATCCACAAAAATATAAAGTATACACTGGGGTTTTCTTCGACAGGAGTAAAGGTCAAAGTATCGAACATCCAAATATTCAAACTTAGTGCGGGTACTGACTTGCGCACAATTCCGACAGAATCTCTTTGTCTGCTTACGTGACTTGAAAGTCTTCCTAAATTACCAAATACAAATGTCTTGAGATAGTACCGTTACATGCGTCCACACGTGCAGCCGCATCCCGAGAGTTCCGGTATGCCTTTATTGCCTGCCTCTTGTCAGGTAATTCTGATTGTGATAAAGCAAGCGGGGTCATGGACTTCAGATCCCAGTCGACGATCTGTGATTATAAGGGTTAGACTGGGACGTACCGACGCTAGTTGCTATTGAGTCAGAGTTCTAAGTTGTACTGTTCGGTCAGCTCGTTTCCTTCGTCGAATGTGGAAAGCTCACCAAAGACTGGAACTTCGGGTATTGGGGGTGACACCTATCACCAAATCCTTGCACTGGTAATACTGCGGCTGCTCGTTGGGATCATCGGGGCTGATGCTCTCAATAAGATTACTGCTCAAGGCACGAGGCTAATGGCAGAGTCGTCGATCAGCTCAGACAAAGGCCTCCCTCTCTATATATATAGGTTGCGGAAATGCAAAAAACACGATTCAGTTGGTCTAAGGCTCTGTCCTGTGTTCTCTTTCCAACATTCCGCCACCCCCGATGAGATATTTCACTCGCAAAGCTGCTAGTAATGTATGTCGTCCGTTCGCTTGCTCTTTCTTTGTGCTTACCCACACCTGCATCCGTTGCAAGTTCGCCCTTTCGATGCCTGCTGCCGTACGTTTTCCAAAGGACTTACCCTGCAACATGCCCATAACACAGCGCCGTAGGAGATAGTGGCGATCAGAAATGAAGACATGCTGAGCCAATTCATGGCTAGGGCCTCTTGCAATGATGGAATCGCTTTGGGTGTCAAGTCCTTTCACGTCAATTTCACAGCTACCATTACAGGTTTGGGGTTGCTTCGGAAGTGTATACTATTACTCCAGAATATTGAAGACCTGGAGTTGCACCTCGTCAAACTTTCTCCCTCTTCTTGGATCCACGTTCTTCGCCGTGTCCGGTTCAAGAAGCTACAATTCTTTTCCAGTAATTGTCCTCATGACGTCTTGGCTCCCTTCCTCTCTGCAGCAAGCGCCATGCGATCGTTGCAACTACTCGTTGGCTGTGGAAGCAGACAATGCCACTTGAAGGGTCGTGCATTGCCGCTTTTGACAGATGTGACCGCAGGTAATGCTTGCATCACAAGTGTGGTAGACAACAACCCAGTGGAGAGGGTCGCCATCGTTGATGTTGGTATTTGTGATAACCTAGCCTTTCCATTCACGATAAAATCCTTGTCGGCCTCGACATCTACCATCACGACCCTCCACATCGACTTTGATCCGGATGACCGTTGAAAGTATGAGAAGATGGAGACCTGGGAATATACCTGAGTCTCCTAGAATGACAAGGGGGGTCTCAGTTCGACCCTAGGGGGCCAGAGTTGCTTGGCAGGGAGTCAGAGAGGAGAGAAAGAGACAGAAAACGCGCCCTGAAAGTCCCAAGAATGGCTGAGATAGCGTCTACTGACTGTCTGATAAGGGAGAAACAATATCCGAAGCCTCCGGGCTTGGATTTCCATCTGGCTCTGTCTGTGTTAAAGCAGCTGATATTATTCTAAGTAAGTACAGTACATGCTAAGTACGAGTCTGGCTTACATAAGCCAAACTCGTCCAAACACTAAGTAAAAAAAAAGGTAAAGTAAAAGAATAGAAACAGAAACTAAGATGAAAACAAAGAAATATAGTATTTACCATGGTAGGGAGGATGCCCTCCCTACACTGTGACATCTTGAGGCAGCTGCACGAAGTCGCACCAGAACTCACTGCCCTCAAGCTCGTGGAGAGGCAGCACCCTGCATCGGTCGGTTCTCTCTACATACTTACTGATTAATACTAGCTCATACACGCTGTGAATTTCAGGGCCGATTTGTGCGACGTCGTCGTCCGTGGAACGATGCATCCACATGGAGCATCGACTTATCCCGCTTCAGCCATCTTCATCGCTTTCTCTTACGCACAGCGGCCGCTCTGGTGGATGAGGATGATGGGGAGAGCAAGGAAAAGGAACTTCTCAGCGTGTGGACCGCAAAATCAGCAAGGTTAGATTATATCACGCTTTGGTACCTGGCAGACTCGGCAGCAGACATTCTGAGGTTGTGGAGGCGTAGTTTTGCTCGTGGCTGGACGGTCCTTGCACATGCTAGTTCCCCCTCATGGGACCAATTTTTGTAGTCTTACACCCGTACGGAGCGCATCTGCTCACAGCGGTAACGATTTTCTGTGCACATCCTTGCCTAACGCAAGCATCCAGTCCGTGGTTAGAACATAGTTCGTGCGGTGTTTCTATGCTCAACTACAGTGAGAGGTGCCATAGCAACTGTAGCAACAAAGAAGAAGCACGCAATTTGGTAGTGACACTTCAGTGTTCCAATAACTGCAACCCAGGGACAACTATCCAAGTAACCATTCAACTAGCATTCCCCCTGGTGAAACGCCGTTGAAGATGTGGCACGAGAAACCAAAGAAGTTGCGATTGTCACAGCGTCGAATGGTGTATAATTCCCCAAACACCACACCAAGTTAGCTGAGCGATTCAAAGACATCGGCCGGAAACCGTTCGCATACTTGGTCACACGACCATGTCGACATCGCGTCGAATCACCCTTCGGCAGAACGACGACTTTGCGAATCTGCTAACATGAATGAGTAAAGCGAGACGCGAGTCCCTGATGGGACAAACGCACGCAGATTCAAAGGTTAAGAACACCGCAATCCAAGTCCACGGAATGCTGTGCCATGCAGGCCTCACTAAACAGCAGGCCGCAACGGCATATACAAAGCTGTGCAGAATACGCGGTCGTAATCAGCCCGACCTGAGGAGAAACGAAATCATAAAGACGAGATGCCAGCATGTCCAAATTGGACGTAAGGCTCGCAACGGCGGGCACAAACAGCCCCTGCTAAGATTGGCATAACCTACTTGCACGACGGGAGGCCCACAACTGTAAGCACACAGCGACTGCTTGTAGGCCTTGGTACGTACTAGTAGCGCGACATTTCGTTGGGTTTCGAATGTTTTGCTTAAATAATCAAAAGCCCCCCATCCCACCTAATTAGGTTAAACCGACAATCCATTATTATTCGCTGCATCTACTTAAAATCGTCGTGGGCTGCACACGCAAGCACGGCATCCAGGATAGTAACATATATGATTAGGACATTTGACCGCGGACCACCTTGCGGTCTGATATATTGTACTGTTCAGACAGCCTGTGGACATACCGTGAAGGTCAGTGGTAAGACCAGAAATGACAATAGACGCTGACTTTAAGTATTCGGCGGGTATCACAAGCGATACACGTGGTTTCGTCGCCTTGAGCTGCCCTTTCACGAAGCTGCTTTGCGCTTGATACCAGTTGTGAGAATAGAAGTCGGTTGGCAGCTCGCCGACAGCCGGCCTCACACTTTCTCTGAGACTGGAAGTTCTGAAGTGGGGCCAGGCACCAGAGGTTGCTTGCCACTCGCCTGAGTACCGAAGGCGGAGGTGCAGAGCATCCAACATTCGTAGCCAAGCAGTGATGTGTTGGGAGCGCCAGTCTTTGTCGAGAATGTGATACGTTGCTTCTCCATCGTGGCCCTCATGGTCCGATTCGTCGGAGCTCATGCCGTCAAGGCCGAGTGACTGCACTACAGGGACAGCCTGGTCTTTGATTTCGGCATACTGGTAGGCAGTGTCGAGACGGCACGCGTACAGCTAATACACATCAGCAACGTAGAAATCACTCGACGGAAAGGCGCACCTCCTGTTTCCTCTGGCGTCGTCGATGTAGAGCTTTGCGGTCCTTACGAATAGCCTTGTCCTGCTGCAAGTTTTTGAACTGCGCCTTCATTCCAGCAACACGGGTTAGCCATGCTTCTGCTACAAATTCTAGCGTGTAATTATCCCCCTTGTAACGCCTTAAATACTCCACGGCGAACACTTGCGCAGCAGACCTATTCCACTCGGAGCGTGTATAGCCCTGAAGATCAACTGAGAAGTCGTCGACTGTACAACATGGGCCATGTCTGGGATCCCAGGCAGCAATCTTCTCCTGGCTGACGGACCGTGGCAAATCTTTGGAGCTTTCCAGGCCTAGCAGTTTCTGTCCGAGCTCCCGAACCGATTTCTGTTCACAGGTCGTGAATAGGCAAGCCAAGCCTAGTCGCCACACCTTACCTTAAATGCATTGTGTTCAGACGGCCGCGGTCGTGGAAGTTGCTTGACCTTTTTCTGACGGCCTCTAGCCAATGGCAAGGAGTTTCCAGATGTTGCCGCGGAATCAGGAACCGACGATCGAATCGAGCCATTTGGGAACGCCTTCGCTATCGCATCAGCAACAGCAGATTCGACAATCTGACCAAGTTCCTGTCGTATATTCTGCCGAATCTTGCTCTCGAGGGTCTCCTGAAGCTCCTGAAGCTCCACTGGAGCGAGGGTCTTCGTTTGCCAGTGCGTAAAACAAATTCAATCAATGCCTCCAGCTGTACCGAGAGTGTGAATTACCTTCGCTGAGCGCATAGGCAGCTGGCTGGTCCAACCGTGGCCACTGGTATTGGCCTTTTCAGGAGCACTCTGGGGGTCCAACGGACCGCGAGAAAACACACCTGCATCAAGCGGGCGAGGAAAGGCTGGGGGATCTACAACGATGGCCTGCGAGGTTCGTCAGCGCTTAGGTACCGCGAGTTGTGTTGCACCGAATACGAGCCTTTTTCTTTCCCGCGACTTCGGACCGTTCCGACTCTCCCTGAGCATCATTTGAGTCCAAGCTAAGGGCGTATTTTCTACCTGACACGGACCTTGCTTTTTTCAGCAACACTCCGCCCCCCAACCTCACTGTCTTCTGAATCGCTCTGACCGCTGTTCGCCATCTGCAAAGAGGGTCACGAGTCAACACAAGAATGCGATGATACTGTGCTAGTTTACTTTCCTCGTCATCAAGTTCACGCTCCTCTGAGGACCCGATGTGAAAGAGATCCTCGAACTCATCACCGCTTTCTTCTTCTCAGTTGTGACCTTCTCCGGGATCCTCTGTATCGTACATTGACTCGCCGGCGACGGAGTGATACCCATCTTCTTTGCGCGCAACCTCTTCACCGTCCCCTCCTTGCTCGGGATCTGGAGCGTCGCCTGCAAACTCGTCGGTGCCAGAACTACACTTAGCTTCTGAGCACACAGCCTCTTCGATGTTCCTTTCTCGCTCGGGATTTGCAGCGTCGCACGAAGACTGGATCCCAGGATCCAATGCAAGTGTTTGCGGTTGTCTCGTATCTCCCGTCTGACCGGTCTCTTCGCTAACGTATGCGTCTTGACGAAGATCGTCGGCACAAGAGACTTCGCCGGTACATGTGGATTTCTCCGGCTCTGTGTCCCTTCTGCGTTTTCTTACCCGGAGCTTCCCCTGGTGTTCCTTTGGGGTAACCCCTTGTTCTTGATCACCTTTCGCTCCGGTGACGGTGGTATGTATGTCTTCGTCTTCATCTTCATCTTCATCCTCCCTTCCCCGCTTTCTTGCCAAGATCTACAGCCAATGGTTAAATCCCTTCAAAGGAGAGTTTTGAAACAGACCTCATCGCGTTGTGTATGCCGCTCAGCGTGAGCCGCTGTTGAGTTAGTTGGTACCTACGTACAAGATGAGATGTAAGGACCCAGAAACGGAGTTCGACGCACATCGACACTGGAAACTGGTACATCGCCTATTAGCCTCTTCCACACCCCTCCGAAGAAACCGGCAGGCCAAGGCAGCAGCCCCTTCGTCACATCTGTCCGTTCGGGTGTCGTATCGGAACCAGGCACGCCGTCTGGAACGATCGCATCGGCAGGTACTTCCTCGTGCGTGTTCTGCTGGATGTAAGTCGAGTCTTCCGCGCTGACAGAAACGTCGTTCCCAGCTTTTGGCTTGGACGCAGTGAACAATCATGATGGGCCAGCCTTTGCACCCGTAAACATACCTCATCACAACTCGGAAGCCTTGGACGGGATACTTGCTTGCGATTCTGCTTGTGACGTGTGAATCATGCAGCCTGCTTGCGTACTATAGCTGCTAGCCGTATGTCAGTCCCGGCACCAGAAACATGAGCGATATCAATAATACCTTGGGAGAGAGCATCTTCTGCGACCTTCTTGTACGGATGGAACGGCTCGCAAGAGTGCGCACTTGTAGGACGTCGACTGGCCTGGGGCATCGAATGCTTTGTTCTTGGAACCCGGTGGGTGGCCCGGAAGTACATATAGGCCACGACCAAGACAAAGGACGCACGAACAAAGATAGGCGATACGTGCCATTCAGCAGCGTAATGGTGCCTCGAGGCCCAGGATAGATTCGATCCCAGCTGCACCCTCTTTTCGCACGGCACTACCCCCACGGAAAGACATGCCAACGGGTAACTGCCATGTACAAACTCGAAGCAACAATCCCAGGATTGACGGTAGTGGTAAACATCGGAGGGCATTTTCCCCTAACTCAGAACGACATGTGAGCCCTCAAGCAAGTCGAGGCGGAGTGCATGCGAAGAACGTTGCCTGGAAGGGTTTTGTGCGAGCCACGAACGGCCGTCTGGGAGAACTCCCATGAGAGAAGCACCAGAACTGGATGGGAACGATCTAACCTCGTCTCCCGCAAGTATAGGAAAGGACGGAGTATGCCTCACTTGTGTAACCCTTGCCAGAAAGTCCACGTCCACGACATCCCGAACGACTCCACGTTTCTACCTCGCCCCAAGTCAGTATCGCAGAGTAGCATGGATGGGAAAGGCGAGGAGAACTTCGCTGACATGATCAGCACTAAGACAGTGCAAAATATACGTCGTTCGTGGTACTTACCTGGCAGACACAGAGGGGGTATGTCTGTGGTGGTGAGATGCAGGTGTGTCTGCGTACTTGTGCCGTCCATGGCTGAGCGCTGCGCTCTTGTCTACTAGCAGACAGAGATGGATCCTTTTACATATCACCGTGTTGCGTGCTTTGGACACTCGTTTCCTACCTACTTACGTACTTCGTGAATAGCGTTTCATCTGTCACATCTACCAAGCAAGGTTCTCGCAACTTGCATCGGCACTGCCCGCGGAGTGGCTCTCAATCCATTCTGTTTGAGCGGGATTTCGACGAGAATCATGAGGAACGGTATATTGATGCCGATCTTTGTCTTCTACGTGCAGGGATCTCAACCCTGTGCCGCCTTTATGCTCTATTGCTGGTCACCTGCCACAAGTCACTAGACACCCTCGATCATATCACGGCACGCAACGCTACAACCACACACCCCGTCCTTTGTCTTTCAAGTGGCCAAGCTGCGTTTCTGGCATATTTAAAGGTGGACCATTCGTAACGAGACGTGTTCGCTGACACCTCCTCTCCCTCGCAATCTCTGACATTTAATGGACTCTAGTTCCGCTTCTGCCACGGGTCTCATTTTGAACCTCAGTGGGTAAGTGTGCATGAAAGCTCGAATAAATACTGCTTACCCAGGCATATACAGTGTACATATTCTCTATGCAACCGAGCACGCATTTGTCACTGCGTTGTGGGCCTCCACTGCCGTTCCCATCTCCGAGTCAGCCCCTGCATCCATTCTTCTTTTAGCTCCACAGGAAATTGGGGATTCTCGTGAGAGCCTGCATTCTACTCTAAGACGTTCATCACTCATGGCTCCTAATAGCATGGTTTCTAATCAAATCACCTTTTGTCCACCTTGGCCATTCTCTCCGCCCAAATCCAGACGAGCGTGCGCGAGGTGCTCATCCCCTTGGATGGGATGACGATGTTGGTCAATTGTGTCACTTGCTGAATTAGACTGACAACAGATTTTAGGGCAACACCGTCACATTTTGTGTGGAATATCAAGCCTTTCGAATTTCTTTCGCTAATTCCGTGATGTACTGGTGCTTCAAATACATGGCAAGTTGCATCACATACCGTGTTTGACCCTCCAAGTACGCCTATGATGAAGCAACGTTGCTTGATGACTTCTTGCAATGCAAGATCCCTGGCCAAGTCCCTGCCGGGATGCCGGCCCCTGGGTGCGATCTCCCTGATATAAATTCTTCATTCCTGTTGTGTTGATATTTTTCTCACTGTGGTATTACCAGTCCAATGGAGGTAGCCACCAAAATGGATGGCGAGGAAGCAGCATAATGGACATGGACACAATGTGTTGTCACCTGCATATCTTCGTACTAGTACCTGTCTTATACTTGTATAGTTTCAGTAGGGTCACATGGTGATTCAGAAGAAGAAAGAAGAAAGAAAAGCGATACGAGTCTGGACGAACTACATAGTAGTGTGAGTTATGCGGTTCTGCGTAAACGAGATGTACCCACCTGCCCCAGTAAGGCTGAGCATGCTCGTCGAAGACGGAGGTACCCACTCACAGGTAGACGTACAACGGAGAAATACGACACGCCTATTCGCAGCGAATCAATAATGTTGCATGTGTTGCAGTCTTGAACGTCTAGAGGCGGTCATGCGAAAGACATTACTGATCCCAGCCTGCCACTCCACTTGATGCTGGAAACGTGGCTGCCCCTTTGTTTCGCGAGGGTACCTTTAAACTCTAGGTCGTGCCGTGCGAAGGTCAGCTTCCCTCTGGCTCCTTTGTGGTCTTGTTGTGCCACTCGCTCATCATGAAAACGGAAAAGCCAGAGCGCGTTGACGGCAACATAGAGAGCCACGATGAAGGAGCGTTTTGCTTGCCCTGCGCACCAGGGGGACCAACTGTAGTAAGTTGGGCCAGGATATTCCAATTATGCTGCCAACTCACTGGCTCTCTGCAGAAGCAGGCGCACCAATCTCCAGCGTGCCCACAGCGTCCGGTGAATTCGTCTGTTCGCCCAGTCACTCTTCTCCCCGTGGTAGGTCGTCGAGGCTTGAAGGTCTTCACCAAGAGGGCTGATCGTCGATAATCCTTCGTTAGAAACAGGAAGAAATCTTACCTAGCATGCCGTGCACATCCATAAAGCGAGAACAGAGTATCAACCACTTTGGCGTTCCTATCCCACTCGTAGGTTGGATCCAAGCTCGCAGCTCTAAGCAGGGCCACTAACCCGAAAGTTGAAGAATCACTTGACTGATCCTACGACAGGCGAGATCATAGTGGGTGCCGTGCCGCAGGTAATCGCCTACCGCTGTTGGGACATTTCAGGCTCAAAATTCCCTGACCACAGGAAATGCAAATCTTTGCGGAGGCTTACAACCACATGTTAGGCACCTTGAGAGGAGTGGTACAAATCGCTAAGCGAGGACTGGAGAGTTGATACGCGTCGAATTACGATTTGTTTAGACCGCCTGTGGATACTGCTGCTGTGGGGTCTGTGGTAAGACTCGAAATGATAGTAAATGCTGACTTGGGTATGCGGCAGGTATCTAAAATGACTACATAGTTTCATCAGATGACAATGGTTATTGAAGTCCAGTTTGAGATAGACAGGAGCGTGCACTCAGAGCCAGGACGATAATGAGGTGTAGGAACGGGACCTCCATGTATAGGAAATTCGAGCACTTCTCAACAGCGCCTCGTCCAGATTGAACAAGCTAATCTCGAGCTTACCGATACTCCTTCTTCCGAAAACCTCTGCTGCATATCCATCGGATGATGACATGCAACATCCATTAGTCGGAGCTCGCACGTCAACACCGGTTTGACCACTTGTGAGCTGTCTATGTTCCCTGGATAATGAAACGTCGGAAACGTAAACAAGGTCACACTGGAAACGTCTCACGAAGCAGGCTGGAATATATGTTGCACGCGGAACTGCAGAGTCTACGGAACAGTGCGTGTTGCGCAGACCGCAAGACAGGCAAGACAACTGCTATAGTCTGGCTAGAAGAAGCTCGGCCGTTGTGACCATTCCGACGCCAAAGGCATCAGCGATTCACGGGGACTGCCTAGGAAAGAACTCCAAAGCTGAACGTTAGCATCACTGCCAGCCCATTTTCACACGCACCTACACGTATGTGCCACGTCCACGAACTGTCGTGCTGTTTAGAGTCGGTTTAGCACATCGCACTTGGTTTACATGCACATCAGTGTTGATAACGTTGTCATCATGACACGCACAACATTCGCTTCTCTTGTCGACTGGGCATATTCGACTTTGACGACCCGACAGCCCATCGTGGGAGGTAAGATAGGGAGGTTTACAGACTAAATAGCTGACTGTTGCAACGCCCTGGATGAATTCAGCGTTGCCATCGGTCTCGATTACATAAGCGAGGCACTGCAACTCGGGTGGGTGACGCGTAAAACAACATTCCTCGAATTAAAGGGACTGCCATGTATGTACCACCTGCAAGCAATCAGTGTGTGCTCACAGTTGTGGGCCTCCC
Source organism: Pisolithus albus (assembly GCA_024613165.1). NCBI lineage: Eukaryota > Fungi > Basidiomycota > Agaricomycetes > Boletales > Pisolithaceae > Pisolithus > Pisolithus albus. Next base: position 286,910 of record JANFAB010000079.1, read on the forward strand.
GTCGTGCAAGTAGGGTTTGCCATCTTTGCAGGGGGCGGTTTGTGCCCGCCATTGCGAGCCTTCCGTCCATGCAATTTGGACACCCTACTAAACGAATCTCCCGAAAACGTTCCGTGCCGTCGTCTGCTCCCGTCTTGACCCTTCCCGGATGGCGTTCCAGTACTTTCCTTTGTAGTCCTTGTCTGTTTTCCATGCGAGCTGATGTTTTTCGTGCAGCCTGAACTTCATCTTCGTGCATGCCTGCTTTACTTGTGACTTCCTCTGCTCCGGTTTCATCTTCAGTGCCGTCACTCACCATGCGGTGTCTTTGTGTTGGCCTGCAAGTCACACCGATCGGTATCTACCATCATGTCTGCGTGGATGTTGTACATCAAGCGTGGTTACCCGTGCCGTCTTCTTTTCCTTCTTTCCTTGACTCCGCGTGTAGGAAATCTTCCACTGGCATCTGTGAAGACCACACACGACTTGTCCATGTACCACTCAGGAGGGTACTATGCGGTTTGCCTACCTCTCCGCACCCTCATCCCGGCCAGCCGAGGACACGTGTCCGCGATGCCCGTCTCCCGCCAGGGCACCCTGCTGCAGAGATCGTGAACGTCGCCGCTGAAACCGATTACCTGGGGTTTTACTCGATGGAGTAGCAACTGCGGGTACCCCGAGCAAGCACGTTTGGAAATTCTTCCGCACCACGGATTTTCGAACTTTGTACTGTATACGTGTACGCTTTGTTTGCTCTACGAAATGTTTGCCACGTTTTCTAAACCCGTGTAGCAACCACTGGTGCAGGAGGGAGTACGTGCGGAAAGCTGTGCGCACCGATTTCTGCGCAATTATGCTCGGACAGACAGCAACTGTCCGATCGCATCGTTTATACATTTCTCTCACTCAGCGTGACGGTACGTACTTCTCGTGATCATGAGCAAGGCTTTATGGTATTCCTTTACTGCCTGTACCTCTTCAAAATCATCTTGTAGCGCTGCTGATCCCCTGGCATCGTTTTGATTTGTGTTGCTTGCAGCAACAAACGGTTGTAGTGAAATGTACACAGTAAAGGTCGCATATTCTTGGATGCCATCTAGTCTAGGTTTGGATTCGTGCGCTTCTATCCGCCAGCTGGCCACTACGTCAGTTGTGACAGATTTGGCTGAACGGACCGTTTCCTCCTGCGGGCTAACCTCTATGATGTGTTGATCCCACTATGCAAATTATCGAAGACAATTCGTACGTCTCACCATAGTTGCCCGTGCCAGTGGTTCGCTGACCTTTGCACAGCAATCTTTTCTTCATCCTAGCTAGCGAGTTCTCCCAGACAACATGCAGGACCTATGGATCATTTCCTGTGTACTGCCATGTAAATGACTCTGGCATTCTCCGTCCCTAAAGTAATCTGATGGGCGGAAGACACGAACGATAACCACCCGTCGATTATAGCGTTATACATGCAGTATTCCAACAGAGCGTGCAAGTACTCGTGTTGATCACAATCAACAAGAATGCAAAGCCATAATGCTCTATTTAGTGACTTAAAACTGTCAGAGCACTACATCCTGTACTCATCGCGCGGTGATAACCATCGTAGCCATCTGAACCGAGCCTTATTAGGGGAACTACCATCATTTTCAGACATCTAAACCATATGATATAGCCCAGGTGCCCTATGATGTTGTCGTGACTAGCGGAGCTCACTGCCGAATGAGCCTACTCCCCCGCCCTTGCTACCTTGAAGCGCCGTCTGGGAGGCTTTTCAGGAAAAACATCAACCACAGCCTTTTGCAACTCACCTGACAGAAGCATGTTGAAGATCGCAATCTGCATCCGGTAAGACTCCAACGATGCATGTATGGCACCGGTTGCGAGATCGTGAAGTGCCTGGAAGAAAGGAAAAAAGAGAATGACCATTGCAATGGACAGCGAGTAACTGATACCCGTACACGGCATCCTGGATGATCCGGAACCGGGATCCTATCAACCAGCTGACGCACGATGAGGTCCTCCTTTGGGAACGTCATTACAACGTTAGCTATGAGGCGGTGGATGAGGACGCACTGCATTAATGTCATGGCCGGCGCCGGTCGACACAGAGACACCAGCGACGATCGTTGGATCATGCAGGTGTAATGTCTGAGGGGTGGGTAGTCGGCCGGCTAAGACATACCGAGATCTCGAACGAACGTCATATGGCATCCACTTCGAGCGGGAGTTTTTAGCAAGCGGGTGATAACGGTCAGAGCGGGGCATTGTGGAACTGAAGCATACGCGCTCTGTCGCGAGCACTGACATAAATATAAATATCGTAGCGTAGCAAGCAGGCCGTGGTGCACGGCCAACCTATTGCACACAAAGACAGTGTCGTATCCTTGGTTCACTTGAGGCCTCTCTCCGCGAACCATGTTGGCACTTGACGTCGCTTGGTGTCACAGCAGCCACTGTGCGTTCTGCTTTGTGCACTGCGCCGAAGCACGCTCGCATAATACACAAAGCAAACGATGCAAATATGTATAATAGATCATCGATCAAACTCCAAACCCGGGAAGTGCCGCTGGTAGCGGTGACGAGCTACCAAGTGTCATTCAACGGGCCACTTACAACACCTCTCGGTGATCTATGTACCTTTGTCCCTAGAACGAGCAAACAATCGATCGGTCTGGCCAAACGACAAACGACGGACGAACCGCCTGTACAGCCGCGTCCCGAATGCCTTTAACCAGCTGCTTGGTTTTTTTAAGTCGTCACGATCGCGGGGGGTGGCTGGTCGCAAAGCATTATTGTTGATTTCCTTTGTCAAGTGTCGTTTGTCAAGTGTCGAAAGCTCATCAAAGACCAACTTATAGTCCCCAAGGTGACAACGAATTTGGGCACGTTTCTACGGTCTATCGGGCGTCGTCCCCAGCAGGTCCCCAAAGCGCGATTTTATCGGTTTCTCTTCAGTGATGACACCCCTGGAGCGTGGCACCTCTAGTCCTTTGTCTTCTTCGAGATAAATGCACACCTCCGTCCGGTGTCACACCAGAGCAAACTTACCTTCGATCAGCCTGGCCATGCATCTCACTTATCGTGCGATACTCCTATGCGCATCCTTCCTATCATTCTTTCCACTCAGATACCTAGCCTTAGGTGTCCTTCTGTGGCCCATTGCTGCCCAAGTTCAGCAAAAAGTCCGATCCGTGGCTAGCATGACGTGTGGGTTAGACTTATTCCCCGACTTGCTCTGTCAGTTCATCGTGCCGACCGACGATTCCACTTCCCTATTCCCATCCACCGTTCAAACCCAGTTTTCAGCCCTGGAGGGGTTGCTATATGATTCCTCTGAGGTTGTGCCCCTCGTCTCAGCATTGACGGAATCTCGCCTGTTGGTCAGCGACCTCGCTAGCGCTGCGAGAGCAAGTTCCTTGAGCTCTTCCACAGTACTTGCAGAAGAACTCGCAGGCATATCGATGGACATGAAGGAAGCATCCAGGAATCTTCAGAAACTTCTAGCACAGGTGCACGGCACGGTGGACATGTATGTTTCTTGTCATTCACTACTCTCACAAGTTTGCCCGCTGATGAACATGGAAAGCATGTTGACCGTCAACGATCACCTGGTCAACTTACTTCGGAACCGGATGTCTCCATTGTCCATCAAGGCGACGTATTGTTATGTTATCGGCAATAGCTTGCATTCCAGCGAGTGCTCTTCCTCACAACTGCACATTACACAGGCATTCGATCGCGTCCTATTTCAGTTTCAGCATTCGTTGTCCTTACTGATCTTGCGTGCGGTGGAGATCCAAGGCAATCTGGATAGCGTCGAGTCTCGCTTGGAGGTTGTCCGCGACCTAGTAGCGACGGAGGCCAGTAGTCTGATGGCGGAGAAGTCGAGTGTACTTGCCGACATCCTTACAGTGGTGGGCCTAAACAGGCGTTATATTTCGAGATTAGACAGCGAGATGCAAGCACTCAAGGACGTTGCCCGTTATCGCACGGCTGCCGCTCGATATTTGGCTGGGACATTTTCTGGCCTCGAACAACTTCAGGAAACCATGGAGCTGCTCAGATCGCTGGCAACAGGCGTTGGTCTGATAGAAGGCGTACCGCTGGAAGCTCTCATCGACGCACTCACTGTTGGCATTCAGAGACTCCGCCACACTGGAAGGTTTGGCTCTGGGCATCAGTTGCTTGTTAGTCCTGCGTAAACGCTCCTAGAATTACCCGTTATTCGTTCGCTATATACATAAACGCTACTGCACTGCTCGAAAAGCTTTCTACCATAACCAATTTGCAGCCTTGTCCAGTGAGCGGCTGAAACGGAAAATAACGATTTGTTCAAGATTTTTAACGGGGGATTTTGCCCGCGCTGCTGGTGCACCGCCTAACTGCTACAAGCTGTGTGTCTTGCGTGGTTTTTCGGTCCGTCGGCACGTGAGGAAAATTCCCTCTTGATTCCGCGGTCTTTCTTGGTAGGCGACATACTTGTGAATCTATACGGTGAATGTGACATTACCTTCCCGTTCATGATATAAAACACGCTGATTTATACTACTGCTATGGATTCTAGGGCCAATTTGGGCGGCGTCGACGTCCGTGGGACGATGCATTCACAAGAGTATCGACTTATCCCACTTCACCTATCTTCATCGCTTTCTCTTGCGCGCACCGGCCGCTCTGGTAGAGGCTGATCCAGAGAGCAAGGAAAAGGAACTTCTTACCGTGTGGACCACAAAATTGGCAAGGTTAGATTATATCACACTTTGGTACCTGGCAGACTTGACAGCAAACATTCTGAGGTTGTGGGGGTGTAGTCTTACCCATGCTGAACAGTTCTTGCGCATGCCAATCCCGCCTCCTGGGACCAATTTCTGTAATCTCACGCTCACGCTGAACACGATACCTGGCCGCATCTGTTCACAGTGGCAATGAGTGTTTTTCTATACACATCCTGGCCTAATGCACATACCCGATCTGTGCTGAAAACGTACTTCGTGCAGCGTTTCTATACCTATATGTATGGGAGTGACAGGTGCCGCAGCGACAAAGCGAGAAGCATGCAATTCATCAGCAACACTTCAGTACCTCAGTAACTGCAGGCAGGACCGACCGGAACCACACGATCCGTCAACCCGAGCCCTTCAGGCACAACTATACAAGTAAACTTCTGTAGCATGCGACTGGTGAAACGCCGTCGAGGAAGTGGCACGGGAAACCGAAGAAGTTGCAGTGTCACACCACCGAGTGGTCTACAATTCGCCCAAACGCAAAACGGAGCTGGAGTGATCGGAAATGCATCGGGGAACAGGGCGAGGGAGTGCTAGAGTCAGCACTCACAAGGTACGTGTTGATGGGGAAGTAGTCGTTACCTGCAAACGCGCAGTGGAGACATGCAGAACAGGGAGGGCTGTGCGAATGAGATTAAACACGAGTGATTGCGAGCATACCCGGCAAGCATGGCAGCACAGGTAACGTCCCTCATGCTCGGGCACATGTCCATGTCGGCGTCGCATCGAATGATCCCCCAGCTGGCTCCGTGGGTTCCAATTCCCTATTGTCTTGGTTAACCTCTCACACTCAAGCGCACGTGACCTGCCAACAGGCCAACCACAATCCCCCTCCCTGCGACCAAAGGAAACGTGGCGAGCGATCGGTGTAGGGAAAGCTGGTCCTCTGAACTTTGGAAATTGGCTGGTGGTTAGCGTGAGGAAACGGTGAGGAACATCGACAGGAGATGCTGCAAATACCAAAGATCACAAGATTGGCCAGGATACTTTGAAAAGAGTAGGGTTCGTTGTAAGGTGGACGACGCAGTCGGCCGTGTACAACGGGCTGCACGAAAAACATCAGCTCGCATGGAAAACAGACAAGGACTACAAAGGAAAGTACTGGAACGCCATCCGGGAAGGGTCAAGACGGGAGCAGACGACGGCACGGAACGTTTTCGGGAGATTCGTTTAGTAGGGTGTCCAAATTGCATGGACGGAAGGCTTGCAACGGTGGGCACAAACCGCCCCCTGCAAAGATGGCAAACCCTACTTGCACGACGGGAGGCCCACAACTGTGAGCACACACTGATTGCTTGCAGGTGGTACATACATGGCAGTCCCTTTAATTCGAGGAATGTTGTTTTACGCGTCACCCACCCGAGTTGCAGTGCCTCGCTTATGTAATCGAGACCGATGGCAACACTGAATTCGTCCGGGGCGTTGCAACAGTCAGCTATTTAGTCTGTAAACCTCCCTATCTTACCTCCCACGATGGGCTGTTGGGTCATCAAAGTCGAATATGCCCAGTCGACAAGAGAAGCGAATGTTGTGCATGTCATGATGACAACGTTATCAACACTGATGTGCATGTAAACCAAGTGCGATGTGCTAAACCGACTCTAAACAGCACGACAGTTCGTGGACGTGGCACATACGTGTAGGTGCGTGTGAAAATGGGCTGGCAGTGATGCTAACGTTCAGCTTTGGAGTTCTTTCCTAGGCAGTCCCCGTGAATCGCTGATGCCTTTGGCGTCGGAATGGTCACAACGGCCGAGCTTCTTCTAGCCAGACTATAGCAGTTGTCTTGCCTGTCTTGCAGTCTGCGCAACATGCACTGTTCCGTAGACTCTGCAGTTCCGCGTGCAACGTATATTCCAGCCTGCTTCGTGAGACGTTTCCAGTGTGACCTTGTTTATGTTTCCGACGTTTCATTATCCAGGGAACATAGACGGCTCACAAGTGGTCAAACCGGTGTTGACGTGCGAGCTCCGACTAATGGATGTTGCATGTCATCATCCGATGGATATGCAGCAGAGGAATACAGAAAACGTTCGGGTCAAGACATTACATTGGAACGTCATTTTGAAATAGTGCGTTCGGATTCACGAACTGCTGGGGAGATCTGATGTCTATTCACTGAGGTCTCAAACATCAGTACAAAGTCCACCACGGCATAGAAGCTGCCGACATCGCATTGGTAACACTTGCATCAGACTTAACCAGCGGTTGCTGCTGCTGATCTGTACAATGCGTCTTTCTTGACCACTGCTCATATCCACTGACAAATCCCCCTCCACGCTCCCATTATGTCTGTCAATCATCTCGCCCATCTGTCATAGTCCCTATCCCCTTCCACGGAGGTTTTCAGCAGCTCTCCGCTAAGCCACGACGTTGTGCACATTCCGGTACAGCTCCCGTTCTACGAACGCATGTGTCAAGCAACTCGTCAACATGCAACGTTTCCTGTGGAAGAGCTAGATTATGAAGATGGTGTGGCAGATGCTTCCACCGCAATCCTCTCCAGGGCGTTCGTAAATCGCAGGATCAGCCTGTTTGGCACGGTACAATCCTTCCGGGGCAGCACTTTCAGCAGGTGACTTGGTAGCTCTACGACAAATTGATACTGCTTAAACCGTCACCGCAGGTTCCCGGGTTCCCGGCAAATCTGCTACTTCCCTTTGCAGTGCGCAGTGCGTCACGTAGGTGCCCGCACTTCTCGTTCTAATACATGGCTTTTGCCATAACAAATCGTGTTTGTACTCTTGGGCTGTTCGTTGATTCGTCAGCGGACTCCTCTGGCTCAACAGCTCCTGCCCTTAATGATTCCGATCCGGGGCCCGACGACGGTACTGCTCACGCTCAATGATCTCGAGCCATTCGCAGTCGACCATGAACAGGTCTTCCACTGACGATGCACGAGCCATCGCAATCAAGACACAGTCGAGCGCAGGGCCTATTGTTGAATGAGCTGATTTCGTCCTGCCAGCCGCGACAATGTCGGCTACATCTGACACTAGCAAGGTAGATTCAGTCTGCAAGTCTAGCAAGGGCAGCGGAAAGGCGAAGATGTGCCCAGGTCCAACTAAGAATGGACGGTACGTCTAGGGGGGGTTAGCGTTAACATGTTCTTATTCGTTCCCACTTCTCAGTAACCTGTGCGCTCACCACCGGAGCAATCAAGTCCAGTCAAGCAGATCGACGGAAGAATCTCGGAACTATTACAATGACTTGACTGCCACACGACAAAAGGAAAGTCCGTCAGCTCCTCGATACGTTTGGTAGCTCATTTAATGCAGGCGTACGATGACGAGGCCGCGGCTCTGGTAAGCTCTCGTTTACAGGTAGCGCAAAGCCTAGTAATACTCTCGTCTAGGTTGCAAGCGGAAATTGGGACACTAAGAGCATCCGCAACGGTACCCTCCACTAGATTCAACAATTCTCTTGCATGGTCGCATGGTCCCTTCAGATTCCGCATCACTCGTTTCATACCATTTGGACTTTTCATGCGCCTTCTTGGTCGCCTCAGATTATGCATTGCTCGCTCCATACTCCCTCCCGGCACTCGTTTCGAAATTCATTTGTATGCTACTCGGGCGTGTCCCCTGCTCCATGCTTTCACCCGCACGATTCGCTTCCTGGCCGTTCGATTTAGAGTGCGGGTTAGTACATACGAGCCCGCTATTAGCTGTCCCATCCTGTATTATACCATTTTCGGAACGCAAAGAAACCTTCCCACGGATCCTATCTCGTCCGACTGCGGCAGACGAGGTCTGATGAAATTCGACCTGAGCAGCTCACAACCCACCCGATCCGACACAGTTTTCACTGGACCTGCACAGCTGCAGGCCTGAGTATTGTATCAAGCATTGGTGCATATCCTCCAGTATGTTGTCGAAACCTCAAATTTCGGAGGGATACCTGCCTATCCATCGATACTTCACATTCCAACCATCGTGTTGGTCAAGGCAAAACTTCGTTAAGTATCATAATTTATGCTCTGACAGCTGACTGCTTACTTGGATTTGTCTCTGGAGGGTATCCACTACGGGCCCGGGACTACTTACTGTTATCAAGCCGGACTCGCTTGCGATGCCTTGGAAATGTCGCCCTCGTAGACGGATCTTGTTCGGCACGTCAGTGCCCTCAGCTTGTGCAGCCGGAATGCTCAGAATCCCCCGCAACGAACAGATTTGGTCATATCTCCTTTGTCCTCTCAACCATGAAAGGCGTTCAAACACTTTTATCCCGTGGCTTTACCTTTTGACCTCAGCTCGCTTTCCACCTTCTTCCTGCGTTTAACTTTCGGTAAGTGTTGAGAAGCTATTGCTGCGGGATTGGGATCTCATGATCATTCAGAGTATGGCCACGACTAATTCCATCGCCGATAGCCAACTGTATGAAGTGCCACCCGTGACATTGCCCGACGAACTCTTGCGAACAATCTTGTTGGCGAACGTGGCTCAGCTGGACTATATCCACACATTTTTAAGGCTTGCGATGCTCCACGTGAGCCGTCAACGCAATACGTTCGCAGTCGCTGCGTGCCTCCCACCTGAGGTTCTCCTCCTGATATTTGAACACGTAGTAGGAGTGAAGGACAGCACTATTCTGAGGGTGCTGAGCCAGGTCTGTGGGAGGTGGAGGGCCATCGTTCTGGAGGATCCCCTGCTGTGGCGCAAGGCGCTCAATTTTACAGGTGGCCACAAATGGGTCGGGGAAGTTGTAATGCGAACCAAGAAGGTGCCGTTGTGGATCGGCATCAATCAGTACGACTTCACCGAGGACTACGGCGAGAACATAATACCGAATGTTAATCTTGTCACTGGCAAACACTTCTCCAGATGTGCTATCTTCGACATCGAAGGGCACAGTGGCGAAATCGAAGAGATTCTCGAGTCCGTCAATACAAACTATGGCGCCCCCCTACTTCGCTCTCTATCGATCCGAAACATCTCCTGTTCAGTTCAGGAGCATGTAGTGAACGTTCCCGATAGACTGTTAAAGACCTCAATGCCACGTCTTACCTCGCTGCGCTTGGAGAGATGCGCATTTAGCTGGGATGCCATTCATACAGGGATTGCTTCCCATTCTCACTCTTTAAAGTCCCTCTGTATCTCGAATGTCTGTGACACCACGCCTGCCACGACTCTGTCGGAGCTATCCCTTATCCTCGAGTTCTTCCCACTCTTAGAGGATCTCCGGCTCCAAGATGCGATCTCTACGATGGCCGGTGACAATGGGACAACCGAAGTGGCACTACAACGCCTTTCTTCCCTGCACATTTGGTCATCCATCGATACCTGTACTGCCTTCTTGGCAATTGTCTGCGCACCTTCACTTGTTGACCTCGCAGTGGATGTAAACGCTACACCAGAGCCAAGTCCTGGTGGCGTCCACGAGCTCATGACAAGTATCCAACTGGTAGTGCCTTCACACCTGGTCTGTACCAGCCTCGATATTGCCCACAACTCTGGCTGCCTCATCATATGGTTGGGTCACGGGCGGGCACCAAAGCCTTTCGTTGAGGTGACTTTGAGGGATTGGGCACCACGACTCTTAGGAGACCGCTTTCCAGATGTCATTACAAGTATGGTGGTCATACAGCCGCTGAGGAGTGTGCAAGAATTTTATGTGTCGCTTCCTTACAGTGTGGAGAGACAGGTTGCGGCCGAGACTTGGAGGCACTTCTTCTCCCATATCAACAGGGTTTCTCATATCCACTTAGGCAACCGCCCACCTGCGTTGCTTCTACGAGCGTTGTACCTGGATGCACATATGGCGCACCTACAGCGTAGTGACGAACCCCACTTACTTTTGCCCTCTTTAGCGAAGATTTCCTTGACCCCGATTTACGAATATCGTGTTTTCGTCGATATGATAGTGGACCTGCGTGCGAGCGCCGCTGGCTTACTAACTACCCGGACTCTACTACAACAATGTGCCGATGAAGGATTTGCGGACCTGGATGCTATACATAATCAGATTGTAGCATGGGCAACCAATGCAGGAGATACTGCCGTTCCGGACTGGGTGACGAGGGTTGTTGAGGATGAAAGTAGTATCGGTGACTTTGAAGACTAGATTTTGTGTACCACCTATGTAAAATGTGTAACCCTACACGAAACATTCCATGTCTGGTGGGAGCAGGCTCTATTTGTTCTGCCCATTACACCAGCCATTCCCAACGACGCGGTTGCTGCAGATTCGATGTAGGGACAGGTACGGCTCATCGATCAGCCGTATCGACCGACCCATGCATCGCACACTGTAATCCCCTGTGAACATTGCTTCTCCTGGTACTGGTGTGGCCGTCGTTCTCCAATTCTAGCCTACCACGTTCTGCCAGCTCTATCTCATCTTTCTATGGAGACGTGGCATCGCCAGTCGTGTCAGAGCCAGTATCCCTCTAACTTGCAGTAGTACTATTGTTTCAGCAACCAAGTTCTTCTAAGACTACCGCATCCACGAGCCCCCCTCAGAATAAGAAGTTTTCTCGTCTGCCCTGCAGTTGGCGCATCACGCGTCACTCCATCTGGGGTCGACCTTGCAGTTCTGCATACAACCCAGCCTACTTCGTGAGTGACTTTATTCCGATGTGACCCTGTTTACGTGTTCAATGTTTCATTAGTATCCGTGACTGGCGATCTTGCACACATTCTCTTTAATCCAAGTAAAGTAGGAAACATAGGCGGTTGGCAAGTACTCAGACTGGTGCGGCCATGCAACCTACGACTAGTGAATATTTCCATTCTACATGTGTATTCATCTGATGCATGCACAGCAGATGAATACAAAGGATGAGTCAAGACATCGCTTTGGCACCCCATTTTTCAGTCCGTTCGGATTGACGAACTGCTAAGTGAATATTTTTTCCCCGTTCCCCGAACCCTCAAACCTCGGAGGAAGACGATGCACGACTGGTACTGCCGCAAACTACGAGTTCCGCTTCAGTGTCCTCCGATCGTACCGGACTGGATGTCTGAGTACATCTGAAATGCGATCTCAAGACTTGGATGCAAAGGAAGCCTTCCTCCCAGAAAAGGGTTCTACAAGCAGTGAGATAGACCGTCTTCTTTTGTCATCGTTCTCCTCCAGAGCTTACTCTTAAGTGTCAGTAAAGTGTTTACATGGAGAATTGGTAGCGCAACAGTCGTCTTTGCGATTTAGTACGTACGTACTCGCTTATCTTCGACACGCATCAAGCGGATGCGAATGTGCGTGCTTTCATTTCCACATGTCATCCAGAATATGCATTCCATACACATATCTGCCAGCCAACTTTGTGCACTATTGAAGGTGTGGTGTTCGATGCATTAGTCTGCACCGGGGCAGTATCTCAAGATAATGGAGATGTCCCTGTCAAGGTACACACTCTCCCTTTCCTTCCTATCACACTCATTTCCGAGCTCTCGATGACTAGGTGGGCCTTGGATGCGCAGCCAGGACAGAGGCAGGTGTGCACGCAGCAGGCAATCTAGTCTCCATGAAACTGATCACAATTCCTGGAATAAAAGACTGAGTCGGATGGGTCAATTCCTTTCTCCCACTGGAGATTCGTGTCTGGGGAAAGGTCTGTGAATAATTTGTTTTTCCATTTGACCTCTAATTGTCCTGCTTAAATTTTGACTTCGAAAGGTTTGCGTGCGAAATTCCTTTAATGCTGAGTGCAACGTCTCATTGCTAGTGGCCACTTGAACACCTGGTATATGGGATAATAGCTCCTGCGACAGTCGGAAATGCACCTACTTTTGCCCTGCATACCTCTTACTTCCACCGAAACCCAACACACCTCTTACCTGTACCTTGGAATACTAGACAAGTTTTCTCCCATGGCCACCTTTATATTACCCTCTCCTGTATTCATCATCACGATGATGCATGCCACTGACTTAATGCGGATGAAGATACTACCACGAATGTAACTTTCGATGAACCCCTTTTGTAAACAAATACTACTGTACTTCATACGAAAAAATGTGTGCGTTGACCATGGCCAGAAAGACCGCCGGAGCGAATGGGAGGGGCCTCTTGTAATTGATAGTCAGTGTGTAGGCAGACCTGTACAGTAATCCTCAGCGCGGAATGAGTTACTGCCAGTGAAACGTCATGTACGCCCTAGTTGCTTCTGAGGCGAGTCTTCGTGCATGGCCTCGTCACAGATACCAGAGAGCAGCGCATCCTCGGTTCGCGAGCCGCAGCATAGCTCGACTGGGATCTCACTCGATGTCACGGGAGCACCATGCCTCCTTTGTGCTTTTGCTCTGAAACAGGTCAAACGACAAATGAATCGATGGCAGCAAAACGACAAACGACAAACGGCAACTTGCACTGGGCTCGAAACGTCCGACATGAGGTTGGTCATGTGACTAGCGTATGTAATCAGACGGCGTGGATGGGTGTCTCTTATGCACTAGATATGCATGCAAGGTAATAGGGCTCGACTCGGTGCTCTTCCAGGTAAGTTACCACGTATCGCGTATGTTTGAACGTCTTAGTACCGAACTCATGTCAGTGATGTGTTCCTAGCCTTTCCCATCCATGCTGCTGACCTGGGACGAAAGAGATAATCGTGCGGGTGGGACTCGACCCGGTGCTCTGCCAGGTAAGTACCACGAACGACGTATATTTTGCACCGTCTTAGTGCCGATCATGTCAGCGAAGTTCTCCTCGCCTTTCCCATCCATGCTACTCTGCGATACTGACTTGGGGCGAGGTAGAAACGTGGAGTCGTTCGGGATGTCATGGACGTGGACTTTCTGGCGAGGGTTACACAAGTGAGGCATACTCCGTCCTTTCCTATACTTGCGGGAGACGAGGTTAGATCGTTCCCATCCAGTTCTGGTGCTTCTCTCATGGGAGTTCTCCCAGACGGCCGTTCGTGGCTCGTGCAAAACCCTTCCAGGCAACGTTCTTCGCATGCACTCTGCCTCGACTTGCTTGAGGGCTCACATGTCGTTCTGAGTTAGGGGAAAATGCCCTCCGATGTTTACCACTACCGTCAATCCTGGGATTGTTGCTTCGAGTTTGTACACGGCAGTTACCCGTTGGCATGTCTTTCCATGGGGGTAGTGCCGTGCGAAAAGAGGGTGCAGCTGGGATCGAATCTATCCTGGGCCTCGAGGCACCGTTACGCTGCCGAATGGCATGTATCGCCTATCTTTGTTCGTGCGTCCTTTGTCTTGGTCGTGGCCTATTGTAACGCTTATAATCACAAGGACTATACTCGGTTACTCCTTGACTGATAGAGAGTAGAGGGCTTGGGAAAGAGTTAATGCGACAGTGCACAAATGAACTCGATTGGAGTATCTACGACAAGAGAGACGGTATTTATACTACTATGAGTGTTTGTTCCGAGGAACGTCGTAGAACAAACCAAACAAGCGAGAGATAAATGCTATTGGCTGCAGCGCTCCACGCTGAGTCAATGCAGCTACGCTGACGAATCAGCTGACTAAGTTAAGCGTCTATGAGCGCGTCTGAGTAACCCTAACCAGAGAGTAGATATATATGGAAAACTACGCTAAGAGTATGCTACAACTAGTAGTGAAAAAGTACGGGCCGTTACACCATCCCCTCCTATGGCTCGACTTCCAGGCGAGACCAGATAGGCTGCACAGCAGTCAAAGGGTCGGGTATAGCGGAGAAAAAGAGACCTTCGGTCGAGAGTAAACGAAGCTTTCGGGGGGCACCGGGGTGGAGCTTGTAAAAGTCGTCTATCGCCTCCTGGGCATTCTTAAGAGCAGACCTAGGCTCCCAAGTGCGATCCTCCTCCGGGTATCCCCTCCAATGCACGAGAAACTGAAGACTACCACGCTTCAAGCGGGAATCAACAACTTTCTCGACTTCAAACTCGACATCTCCTTCATCCGTAACCCGTTGTGGGCCGGGCCAAGTAACCGGTTGCCCATCAAGAGCACCGAGATAAGGTTTCACCCGTGAAATGTTCACTACCGGGTGTATGCGCATCGAGCGCGGTAACTTTAATTTAACGGCGTTGGGTAAAACGTCCGAAACCTCGTACGGGCCTATCCACTTTTCGGTCAACTTTCGGCTCTGCCGATCTTTCAGCGACAAGTGGTCGGTAGCCAGCCAAACCTGCGAGCCTACGGTGTAAGCAGGGGAAGGGGATCGTCGTTTATCTGCCTGAGTTTTCTGACGAGTCCTAGCTTTTCCCAAACTTTCGCGCACTTCCTGGAACACTTGGAACCAGTCTTTAGCGGTCTCCTCTGCTGCTTCTACCTTAGAAGTCGTCGGCTCGACACCCATCCGTGGTGTATATGAACGGGTAACTTCAAAGGGGCACTTGCCAGTAGAAGAAGACTTGGAGTTGTTGTACGCGAATTGGGCCAAGGGAAGCCAATCCTCCCATCGTTCCTGCTGATGGTTTGCATAAATCCGTAAGTACTGCTGAATTTCGCGGTTCAACTGCTCTGTTTGACCATCCGTCTGTGGATGAAACGCCGTCGAGAGTTTCTGCTCGACACCCAACATTTTAAATAACTCCTTTGAGAACTGAGACGCGAACTGCGGTCCGCGATCCGAGACGAGAGACTGCGGAAGGCCGTGATGCTTCCAGACGTGAGTTAAATAAAGCCGTGCCGTACTAGCGGCAGTTTCCTTTTCGGTGCAGGGGATGAACTCTGCTTCCTTAGAGAACCGATCAACGACGACTAAGACGTAAGACTTCCCAGAGGAGCTCCTGACTCCTATATCCATAAAGTCGGTCGTGAGATCCTTCCAAGGCCCATCAGGGACAGGTAAAGATTTGAGTTCGCCTGCCGGCGGCTTGTTACTAGGCTTGCTAGCTTGACACGTCTGACAGTGCTTTACGTACTCCTCGACATCGGGCTTCAAGGTGGACCACGTGAACCAGCGTGTGATCAACTCCTGAGTTCCTTTTATGCCTCGATGACCCGCTAGGGGCGAATCGTGAAGAGCAGCGAGTACCTTCTGTCTAAGTGCCTCAGGCACGAAAACTTTGTCTCCATCATACAGCAAACCGTCGCGTCGGTCGAGCGTTCCAGCATCAACCTCGGCCATTACACTGCGCAGTTCTTCTATGAAGGGATTTTCTAAGCGCACAGCGCGCACTTGCTCGGGTTTGATAAATAACGACTCCTCAGACTTAGCGTTCTCGCGATTTTCTACCAAGTCCTTGCGGTGTGAGAGAGCGTCCGGTGGTCCCATCGAAACTCCTGGTTTATGGACGATAACACAGTTAAAACGACTAAAATACTGCGCCCAACGCGCCTGGCGTGGTTGAAGCTTCTGCGACGTCATAAACCATTTAAGGTTGTGGTGGTCCGTCCAAATCTCAAACTGGTACGGGGTAGCCTCGAGGTAGTGACGCCATTGCTCAAGAGCGCGAATGATGGCTAGCATCTCTTTGTCATGAACCGTATAATTTAGCTCTGCTCCACTAAGTGAATGACTCGAATAGGCAACTGGTCTCCAGAGGCCGTCATCGCAATCTACCGAGAGCACGGCTCCGGTCGCGTAATCCGAGGCATCGGTTTCTAAGCGGAACTTCCGATCCTGATCGGGGAACATAAGAATAGGCGCGGTCGTGAAGGCTTCCTTTAACGTATCAAACGCCACTTGGCACTTGTCGGACCAGAGAAACGGAGTGTCCTTTCTAGTCAGGTCATTAAGGGGGCGCGCGACCTGCGCGAAATCCTTTATGAAACGTCGGTAGAAGTTCGCAAGGCCAAGGAAGCCTCGGACTCCACGAACAGAAGTGGGGACCGGCCAATCGCGCACAGCAGCGACTTTAGCGGGGTCCATCTTAACTCCATTCGTGCCAACTATCATACCCAGAAAGTCGACCTCTTTTTGCTTAAATAAACATTTCTCCGGTTTAACGAACAAGTCGTTCTCCTTCAACCTTCTAAGCACTTCTAGCACGATCCTGTCATGCTCCTTCTCATCGTCCGTTTTCGTAAATATCATAAGATCGTCAATGTATACTACTAGAACATCCTCCATATCACCAAAGATGTCATTCATCATATTTTGAAACGTGGCAGGGGAGTTACATAAGCCAAAGAACATAACCAGCGGCTCAAAGGCTCCACGGTGACAGACGAAAGCAGCTTTCCACTCGTCACCTTCCTTGATCCGGATGTTGTTGTATCCCCACCTAAGGTCCATTTTCGTAAATAATTTACATCCCTTCAACTTGTCAACAAGCTGCAAGATGAGTGGCAGCGGATACGAGTTCTTGACTGTATGCTCGTTTAAATAACGGTAATCCTGTACCATACGTTTCTTTCCATCCTTCTTAGGGACGAAGAACACGGGAGAAGTTTGCAGCGATTTACTAGGCCGAATATAACCCTTCTTAAGCTGTCCATCAACGAAGTTGCTAACTTCGGTTTGCTCAGAGGAATCAACCTTCCCTTTTTCGGAACAAATGACTCCTTTAGTTCTATCGCGTGGTCCCATGGTTTCCTAAGCGGCATGCGTTCGGATTCCTGAACAGAGAAGACGCTTAAATAATCATGATATTCCTTCGGAACCAGTTCCTCAGGGGTTTTGTCCTTTTTAGGAGCCTCCTGCTTGTCGGCTCTGAATATATTATGCCAGTCTTCGAGGGCCTGGACCTCCTCTTTTTCGACACGTCTAACGAAGGCCGGCTTCGGTGCGAGTCGCCTGCAACTACGAGGACACCTCTTCATTGAGATTTCACCGGTTTTCCAATTGACTTCCGGGTTGTGGGTGGCAAGCCACGTGTGACCCAGAATCATGTTGTGAGATCCCAGATCCGTGACATCGGCTACTAACTCTTCGAAGTGATCTCCGAATTGAACTCTAAGCGGTACTTGATGTGTAATCCTTCCAGCGGAGTTAAGAGTACCATCAACGTTAAATACGTCCACAGCTCGTGGGAGAGACAACTTTGGAAGCTTCTTTCGATCAACGAATTTGGCGTCCACAAAAACACCTGTAGCACCGGAGTCCAACAAGGCCTGCACAGCGTGTGCGTCACCCTTCCTAGTGCGAATAATGATAGGTACAGCAACGTGATCCTTTAAGTTGAGCGTGCGAACTCGGGATTTTGGCGGTACTGTCACCTGAGCATCGCTAACCGACTCGGATCCTTCCGAAACGCTATTTTTGGAGGTTTTATTGCTTGGAGAATTAAGCGGTGCCAGTTTAACGTCCGGTCCCGAGCCCTTTCGGGACCCTCCAACAGACGGTGTAGGTACAAAGTCCGAATCGTCGTCCATACTATCTACCGAGAGAGAAGAAAACCTATTTACGGTAACTATGTCCGAGAATGACACCCTTTTTTGTGTTTTTGTATGTTCTATTTTTGTGTTTTCTTTTATACTATTTTTAGAAGAGACCGAAATGCAACGAGAAGAGAAACTATATGGAAGAAAAGAAACAAGTCCAGTACTAACATTGTCCGAGCCTGCAGGACCCGACTTCACTGCAGCTCCGATTCTTTTAACTTAGAGACGTGAGCAACTATCTGCTCAAACGTCATACCGTCCATTGCGGCCAGCCGCAGATCAACACCCTCAGAGCGTACCTGGCGCCCTTTCCCTTTGTTTCCGGCCTGCGGGCAATGCGGACGAATGTGGCCCTTTTGACCGCACGCGTAGCATTGGTAGTTAGAAAAGTCTTTTTTAGGGCGGCTTCCGGAACCACCCTGCGCAGCCCCAATATCCATGGGTGCGCCTTGCCCTGACGTAACCCCAGGCGAGGGTCGCGAGAAACCTTGTTGTCCCCATCGAGAGGACCCACCGCCAGTCTTGAGCCTGACCGCCTCCAAGGCAGCACCGAGGCACCTGACCTCGACGTCGTATTCGGTCCAGGTAGCCTTTCGGCGTCCCTGAACGAAGATTTGCTGAAGAATTTCAGGACGGATAGCCCTCTCCAGCATGAAAATAGCGTAGTCGTCGGATACCCCAGACGCGGTCCTAAGTGCGTTGAATTTGGCCAAGAACTCCTCCGTTCTGGCCGATCCTTGCTGAATTTTGCTGAGCTGATCCTTAGCCCAGTCTTTGTTGTGAAGCGGCCTGAAGCGCGCTTCGACTTCCGCCACCAAGTCGTCGTACGAAGGCCAAGTGCCGGTGGGGAGGCACTGGTCGATACGCGCCCGCGCGTATGCCCCGGCAATCGGACCGGTCATCCTGGTCCAGACCATGAGAGTCCTGGCCCGGGGACTAGTCGACTGGGCCATGATGATGAAGGCCTTCATTTTGGCCCACCATTCCTCAAACTTACTGATTGACCCGTCAAACATACCCGGGTCGGCAACGCCCCGTTTCGTGGGGTCAACGTTTTGGTTGGGGTTAGCGGCGGCCCCTCCGCCCTGCTGCTGCTGCGCGCCGGCCACTGCATTGGCGACGTGCTGCGCCACCTGGTTGGCAACCTGCGCGGAGATTAACGCAGTCATTTGCTGCATGAACTGCAGCTGGTCTTGGTTGAATTGGTCCATGACCGGTGAAAGTTACTGGGGTGCGTGGGGGGGAGCGGATGGTTTGTCTATTCCGTAAGCTGTACGGAACGTGTAGGACGAAACCGAGTAGGTTGGGGTCGGGAGAGGGGGAGCGAAGAGGGAGTGGCAAGAGGCAGGGGAGAAGAGGTTCGGGTGTTCCAAAGATTTGTTGCTCGAGGGGAGTGATTTCCCGAGCGAACAGGAGCGGGCGAGCGGGCGACTCTTCCTTTTTAAGGTAAGGAGAAAACCTAATCTGGGGAGCCAAAGACTCCGACTTCTTTACTCGAGGAATCTTGAAGCGAGATTTTCCCTGCCCTCAGTGGCGGTACTCTGTCTCAACTATAGTACGGTGTAACTGGGAATACTGGTAGTACGTTTCTACCTCCCGTGACGTAGGGGCACTACTGTTACGCTATGTGCTTCCACCCCCTAATGTGGGTTGCACCTTCACACTGCCCTTGACGGACAGCGGGACTACTAACTACGGGTCTTCTTCAAACACAACCCCTTGCCGTAAAGGGGACGAGACTAAAGGCGTCGTCTCGTGAAGAAGAAAAACAAAGAAGACGAAGCTCCTTAACCCTGGAGTCCGGGTATGGTTGCCCTATATGCCTGGGTGCAAGCGGAGTAAGGGAGTATTGGTAATCGAGTTCAAGTGTAACGCTTATAATCACAAGGACTATACTCGGTTACTCCTTGACTGATAGAGAGTAGAGGGCTTGGGAAAGAGTTAATGCGACAGTGCACAAATGAACTCGATTGGAGTATCTACGACAAGAGAGACGGTATTTATACTACTACGAGTGTTTGTTCCGAGGAACGTCGTAGAACAAACCAAACAAGCGAGAGATAAATGCTATTGGCTGCAGCGCTCCATGCTGAGTCAATGCGGCTACGCTGACGAATCAGCTGACTAAGTTAAGCGTCTATGAGCGCGTCTGAGTAACCCTAACCAGAGAGTAGATAAATATGGAAAACTACGCTAAGAGTACGCTACAACTAGTAGTGAAAAAGTACGGGCCGTTACACCTATATGTACTTCCAGGCCACCCACTGGGTTCCAAGAACAAAGCATTCGATGCCCCAGGCCAGTCGACGTCCTACAAGTGCGCACTCTCGTGAGCCGTTCCATCCGTACAAGAAGGTCGCAGAAGATGCTCTCTCCCGAGGTATTATTGATATCGCTCATGTTTCTGGTGCCGGGACTGACATACGGCTAGCAGCTATAGTACGCAAGCAGGCTGCACGATTCACACGTCACAAGCAGAATCGCAAGCAAGTATCCCATCCAAGGCTTCCGAGTTGTGATGAGGTATGTTTACAGGTGCAAAGGCTGGCCCATCATGATTGTTCACTGCGTCCAAGCCAAAAGCTGGGAACGACGTTTCTGTCAGCACGGAAGACTCGACTTATGTCCAGCAGAACACGCACGAGGAAGTACCTGCCGATGTGATCGTTCCAGACGGCGTGCCTGGTTCCGATACGACACCCGAACGGACAGATGTGACGAAGGGGCTGCTGCCTTGGCCTGCCGGTTTCTTCGGAGGGGTGTGGAAGAGGCTAATAGGCGATGTACCGGTTTCCAGTGTCGACGTGCGTCGAACTCCGTTTCTGGGTCCTTACATCTCATCTTGTACGTAGGTACCAACTAACTCAACAGCGGCTCACGCTGAGCGGCATACACAACGCGATGAGGTCTGTTTCAAAACTCTCCTTTGAAGGGATTTAACCATTGGCTGTAGATCTTGGCAAGAAAGCGGGGAAGGGAGGATGAAGATGAAGATGAAGACGAAGACATACATACCACCGTCACCGGAGCGAAAGGTGATCAAGAACAAGGGGTTACCCCAAAGGAACACCAGGGGAAGCTCCGGGTAAGAAAACGCAGAAGGGACACAGAGCCGGAGAAATCCACATGTACTGGCGAAGTCTCTTGCGCCGACGATCTTCGTCAAGATGCATATGTTAGCAAAGAGACCTGGTGAAAGGTTTAGAGATGGGAGGCCTAGGGAAATACCTGTGGGTCTCCTAGAGTGGGAAAGGGTCTCAGTTCGACCCAAGGGAGCTGAGTTGCCTGGTAGAGGGTGAGAGAGGACAGAAAAGGACAGAAAACACGCCCTAGAGATCCCAAAAGCAGGTGGGATAACGTCTAATGAGAGTCTGATAAGGAGAAACTAATGTTCCGAGTCCCTCGGGCTCGGAACTCGGTCTGCTCGTCTGGTGGTAATGCGGCTATTATTCTTCTAAGTAAGTACAGTACATGCTAAGTGCGAGTCTGGCTTACATAAGCCAAACTCGTCCAAACACCAAGTAAAAAAAGGTAAAGTAAAAGAATAGAAACAAAAACTAAGGTAAAAACAAAGAAATATAGGAATTACCATGGTGGGGAGGACTCTCTCCCTACACCGGTCAGACGGGAGATACGAGACAACCGCAAACACTTGCATTGGATCCTGGGATCCAGTCTTCATGCGACGCTGCAAATCCCAAGCGAGAAAGGAACATCGAAGAGGCTGTGTGCTCAGAAGCTAAGTGTAGTTCTGGCGCCGACGAGTTTGCAGGCAACGCTCCAGATCCCGAGCAAGGAGGGGACGGTGAAGAGGTTGCGTGCGAAGAAGACGGGTATCACTCCGTCGCCGGCGAGTCAATGTACGATACAGAGGATCCCGGAGAAGGTCACAACCGAGAAGAAGAAAGCGGTGATGAGTTCGAGGATCTCTTTCACATCGGGTCCTCGGAGGAGCGTGAACTTGATGACGAGGAAAGTAAACTAGCACAGTATCATCGCATTCTTGTGTTGACTCGTGACCCTCTTTGCAGATGGCGAACAGCGGTCAGAGCGATTCAGAAGACAGTGAGGTTGGGGGGCGGAGTGTTGCTGAAAAAAGCAAGGTCCGTGTCAGGTAGAAAATACGCCCTTAGCTTGGACTCAAATGATGCTCAGGGAGAGTCGGAACGGTCCGAAGTCACGGGAAAGAAAAAGGCTCGTATTCGGTGCAACACAACTCGCGGTACCTAAGCGCTGACGAACCTCGCAGGCCATCGTTGTAGATCCCCCAGCCTTTCCTCGCCCGCTTGATGCAGGTGTGTTTTCTCGCGGTCCGTTGGACCCCCAGAGTGCTCCTGAAAAGGCCAATACCAGTGGCCACGGTTGGACCAGCCAGCTGCCTATGCGCTCAGCGAAGGTAATTCACACTCTCGGTACAGCTGGAGGCATTGATTGAATTTGTTTTACGCACTGGCAAACGAAGACCCTCGCTCCAGTGGAGCTTCAGGAGCTTCAGGAGACCCTCGAGAGCAAGATTCGGCAGAATATACAACAGGAACTTGGTCAGATTGTCGAATCTGCTGTTGCTGATGCGATAGCGAAGGCGTTCCCAAATGGCTCGATTCGATCGTCGGTTCCTGATTCCACGGCAACATCTGGAAACTCCTTGCCATTGGCTAGAGGCCATCAGAAAAAGGTCAAGCAACTTCCACGACCGCGGCCGTCTGAACACAATGCATTTAAGGTAAGGTGTGGCGACTAGGCTTGGCTTGCCTATTCACGACCTGTGAACAGAAATCGGTTCGGGAGCTCGGACAGAAACTGCTAGGCCTGGAAAGCTCCAAAGATTTGCCACGGTCCGTCAGCCAGGAGAAGATTGCTGCCTGGGATCCCAGACATGGCCCATGTTGTACAGTCGACGACTTCTCAGTTGATCTTCAGGGCTATACACGCTCCGAGTGGAATAGGTCTGCTGCGCAAGTGTTCGCCGTGGAGTATTTAAGGCGTTACAAGGGGGATAATTACACGCTAGAATTTGTAGCAGAAGCATGGCTAACCCGTGTTGCTGGAATGAAGGCGCAGTTCAAAAACTTGCAGCAGGACAAGGCTATTCGTAAGGACCGCAAAGCTCTACATCGACGACGCCAGAGGAAACAGGAGGTGCGCCTTTCCGTCGAGTGATTTCTACGTTGCTGATGTGTATTAGCTGTACGCGTGCCGTCTCGACACTGCCTACCAGTACGCCGAAATCAAAGACCAGGCTGTCCCTGTAGTGCAGTCACTCGGCCTTGACGGCATGAGCTCCGACGAATCGGACCATGAGGGCCACGATGGAGAAGCAACGTATCACATTCTCGACAAAGACTGGCGCTCCCAACACATCACTGCTTGGCTATGAATGTTGGATGCTCTGCACCTCCGCCTTCAGTACTCAGGCGAGTGGCAAGCAACCTCTGGTGCCTGGCCCCACTTCAGAACTTCCAGTCTCAGAGAAAGTGTGAGGCCGGCTGTCGGCGAGCTGCCAACCGACTTCTATTCTCACAACTGGTATCAAGCGCAAAGCAGCTTCGTGAAAGGGCAGCTCAAGGCGACGAAACCACGTGTATCGCTTGTGATACCCGCCGAATACTTAAGTCAGCGTCTATTGTCATTTCTGGTCTTACCACTGACCTTCACGGTATGTCCACAGGCTGTCTGAACAGTACAATATATCAGACCGCAAGGTGGTCCGCGGTCAAATGTCCTAATCATATATGTTACTATCCTGGATGCCGTGCTTGCGTGTGCAGCCCACGACGATTTTAAGTAGATGCAGCGAATAATAATGGATTGTCGGTTTAACCTAATTAGGTGGGATGGGGGGCTTTTGATTATTTAAGCAAAACATTCGAAACCCAACGAAATGTCGCGCTACTAGTACGTACCAAGGCCTACAAGCAGTCGCTGTGTGCTTACAGTTGTGGGCCTCCCGTCGTGCAAGTAGGTTATGCCAATCTTAGCAGGGGCTGTTTGTGCCCGGCCGTTGCGAGCCTTACGTCCAATTTGGACATGCTGGCATCTCGTCTTTATGATTTCGTTTCTCCTCAGGTCGGGCTGATTACGACCGCGTATCTGCACAGCTTGTATATGCCGTTGCGGCCTGCCTGTTTAGTGAGGCCTGCATGGCACAGCATTCCGTGGACTTGGATGCGGTGTTCTTAACCTTGAATCTGCGTGCGTTTGTCCCATCAGGGACTCGCGTCTCGCTTACTCATTCATGTTAGCAGATCGCAAAGTCGTCGTTCTGCCGAAGGGTGATTCGACGCGATGTCGACATGGTCGTGTGACCAAGTATGCGAACGGTTTCCGGCCGATGTCTTTGAATCGCTCAGCTAACTTGGTGTGGTGTTTGGGGAATTATACACCATTCGACGCTGTGACAATCGCAACTTCTTTGGTTTCTCGTGCCACATCTTCGACGGCGTTTCACCAGGGGGAATGCTAGTTGAATGGTTACTTGGATAGTTGTCCCTGGGTTGCAGTTATTGGACACTGAAGTGTACTACCAAATTGCGTGCTTCT